>CM029922.1:2862500-3367500 GCA_017639245.1 Myiopsitta monachus
CTCTTCTTTCCTACTGGAAACACGAAGCATATCTGCTTTAAATAAGGCAAGTGCTCAAAATATCAGAGCATTGCACAGGCTGGAAATTTTCTGACCTCCCCATTAACAGGGAGTTCAGTTTCCTCATAGTGACTGTGTGACATGTCTATCGGGGACCCATCAAAGCGTTTCCCTTTGGTCTGCGAGGGGCTGCTTTAAAAGCTGTTGCACCACCTCAGCACCCATGGAACACAAGGGAATCCCAAATGGCTTGTGTATCTGGTCAGTTCTCTTAAGTGGCCTTCAAAACTTTATGGTTATTGTGGCCTTTCTGGTTTGCAGCCTTAGGGAATGACACAAATGACACAGGAGCTGGTAGGAGATGGTGGGACCTACCTTGTAATGAAAGAACTGGTCATTCACAAGATCAGTCCCAGTCTGAAGCTGCAGGACTTGCTTACCCTCATATGCCAACTGGTATATTTCAGTCTCTTGGAGATAAAAGGTGCCTGGAACAGCACCAAGGCAGCCACTGCCACTCTGGAAGCTTAAGGGAGTTTTGAAAACCAGTGTCTGATTACTCCACAGCAAAGACAATTCCGAAGCAGCAAGAGGGTGAGAGAAAGAACCCAATTTGTATTAAAAAATATTGATGAAATCCAGTGTTACGACCTGTTATGACTGATTTAAGACTTCTATTTTCTTTAACACTTTTCAATTATTTCCCCCTCACACACACGCTATTCATCAGCTTAGGAAAAAAACACCTCTCAGGCCAGCATGCAGATTTTCAGCCTCAATCACTACAGTACATGAGTTCTAGATCTGAGAGGCCAAAAAACATCTACTTGACTAAAGAGCTATAAGGCAGTCATAAAAATTATGGATCACAGAAATAAGCAATTAGTGTTATCTTCAATTGCTTTATTGGCAGTATTCACTCGTTAGAATAGAGGCAGCAGTAAAACAGATTGCAACATACTGTATAACAGCATATGGGATTTTACATTATAATGCTATTCTCTGCCAAGAAGTCATATTTTCATTTGAATGCATGGAACAGATTATCACAGGGTTTCCAGCATTAGAAGTGGATGACCCTCTCTCTCGCTGCCTCTCCTCCTCCCTTCCCCCCAGCCTCTTGGCTATTAGGTGTTTTTTTAGGTTACAACTACATCAAAATAAGCATAGCAACAGAGCAGTAATAAGGAAGCTCTGACTACTGAATATTGACTTGTGCTCTGAGACCCCTGGCTCATGCAGACTGGGCATGTCACAGAGCTATGGAGATAATAAACTCTGCCGTGAAGGCAGTGGGTAGACGATGGAGTTGAGGCTCTGCCAGTCTTTTCACCCAGCTGGCTTCAGCTCTAGAGGAAGCTGCTCGCCCGCCCATCTAATCACAGCTGAAGTGCCACAAAGGCAGCCACTAGCAAGAGGGCTGGAAATAAAACAATAGGAATAATAAGAGGGGGAAAAACAGATTCTTTATACTGTATTTAACATTAGGGATATTTTCTGCAATTGTTTGTCTGTGTCCATGGCTTGTCTTTGCAGAGCAACGCCAGCATTTTGGCTCAGAGTCGATTCCCCTCAGGACTGGTACACACGGCCTGTGGTTCACCTGCACATCAACAACCAGTGCGCAAATACTAATATCTGGCCATTATGAAAATCAAAGTTAATGTGCTATATCACACTACAGCTGTTCTGCACCAATAAAATCATACCCTCCCTTCACCAGCAACACAGAGGAAGTGAAGGATGCTGAAAGCATCAACCCCCTCAGAAGGCAACTTGTGCAGGAGTTGTACTCACAGCTGATTCAAACTTACGCTTTTGAAATGTCTATGTATTGTTGAGGGGGGAGAGAGGGGTTAAATGCTTAAACAAAATGCTCCAAGGGGAAAAAGCACTTGCTGCTCTAGGAACACAGGAACTAGAAAAGCGAGAGGCGTAGGTAGTAATTTACCAGAACAAAGAAATTGGATAGAATTAGGTTTCACGTGTTACTATTTATTCAGCTCTAATGAAAGCCAAATAAATTGATAAAGCCTCAATTCCCATCTGTATCTCTGATTTTTCTGCACAGATCCAAGACAGTTTCTATGGAGCACGTTTCAGATTTCAGAATTTCCATCTCAGTTTTGGACTTCAGAAGTTTCACTTCATTACCAAAATAACACTATTGAACAATGATAACCGAAAGTGCTATGTTGAGCTTCATACGACTCTAAACATGCATACACCCTGTTTGAGTACTGCTTTCTTAAAGGACAAGAACATAACTATAATGTCTTATATATTTCTTAAAAATACAAGGAAAGGTCCTTTAATCACTGCTGAGAAAGGATGTTTAAAACAGTGTTATCCTCTTAATTTCTGTGTTGGAGATTACAGTCAGAACCTTAAGGTTACTTGCCACAAACATCAGCTAGTCATTTTTGCCTCAGAAAGACCTACAGAAATACTAGCAATAAAATAAAGCAGGCTTTTAAGTATTCTGAAGTTTTCTGGATGCCTTTCTGAACAAATCAGTGTGTGCCATGCATGTGTGAGGTAAAAAACTCAGGGAAGATGAGGGGGATTTCTAATCTGCTGAGAGAGGAGGCTCTTCTCTCTGTGTTCTGGCTCAGCATTCCTACCTGTGCATCATTTTATTCAAAGTGTGAAATACTTTGAGAAAGTGAATCTTCCTCTGGGGGCTGGCAGGCATTTTCCAAAACATGCTCACAGAAGGAAGGAAACAACAGGACGGCTGCTTCCTCCTCACTCCAGAACCTTCAGCTCAGGCATCCAGCTTTTCCTGTAGTAAACAACGGTGTAAACTAAAATGAGCCAGAGAGGAGAATGGTGGGGTTTGCCTTACCCCTGCGGCACAAGTGGGACAACACTCTGGTAAGAAACATGGAGTGAACAGGTATATATTGCTAGAGTGACCCTCCCTATTGCCAGCATTTCACTGATGTGCCACATGCATTCGGCTCGTTAAATCTTGCTGTCACCATCCCTGGCAATGAACCCAGGGGAATTTGGTGTTATCCCCATTCAGCAGTAACCAGCACTTGGCAAAAAGCTGGCCACTCCATCCAGGCGCTAAAACGCAAGCACTTCCACAAACCTAGCCCCACACAAGGATGCAGTTTAATAACACTGAGAAGATTAGCTAGCTTTTCTCTCCCTTCTTTGAAAAGCAAAGGGTTTCCTGCAAGAAGCTGTCCAATATCAGTGCTCACTGACCCCAGCAGGAGCTGGTGGCACTGAGCGTCATACAGGATTGAGTTGTTTGGGGAACTGAGAAAAAGGGAGAGCAAATACTCTGGTGGCTGCTCATCACTAGGCAAAAAATTAGTGAAGGTAGCACGAGCAACAAGCCCAGAGTGCTTTGGAAAGTCGACTGCGTTCACTTCTGAAACTCATAGAAAGCATCTGCTTTTTGCAAACTAAACTGTGTATAATAGCAACCTTTTTCCCACCCTTTCTCTGTATTTAGCAGCTATTGCAGCCCAGCTCTTGAAAAAGAGGAGTACACATCACAAAGCAGTATTGGAATCAAGCTGAGCTTTCTTGTCAGTGTTAGGTTCCAGGCTCAAGGGACTGCGTGTTTTGAAAATGTCACTGTGCTATTTTTTCACTGAAGGTGGGCTTACCAAGTCAGGCGACAGAGCTACAAAAGGTAGTAGGAAAACCATAAGATTCTTTTATCCTCCATCTCATGTTAGTACCATTAGTGCTATCTATTTAGGCATTCATGGAGGTAATGCAAAAATGACCATGGTTTTCCGAGAGAACAACACGTCGTAACACATCTATCAGGTCCCTGACATCCTCTTATGCAAAGGGAGGATGAAGGGCAGCTCGCACATAATAGCAAGGGGTCACTGTTTTCTGAAAGGAACCACATGTTTGTGTCTAATCTTGTAACCACTAATCAGACATAAAACATCCCACCTATTCCCAACCAAATCTTAGGCAGGATATAACTTACAATGCAAGGACAAGTTTGGACAAAAATGGATTAAGGTATTTTGTACAGTATCCAGTGACTGAAATGTTATTTTAGGACTGCACAGTAGCTGGCTCGAAGGATGGGGCTGATCTCACATTAATGTGCATATGGACTCAGATTAAGGGCATTACACTGAGAAGGGCTCATCTCTTCCCACCCCTCTTTTTGCCTCTCATCTGCTCCTTTCCACAGAAGTCTAAGGCTCAGAGGGAACCAGAGGCTGCAGCACTGAGGATAGAGGGAGGGGGAAGGAGAGAGAAAGTTGTTTTGTTTTGGCTCAGTTCTGTAATGAATTGCAGAAATTGATCTGTCATAGTGCAACAGATTGTAGCTTGATCTGCCAACAAATCGCAAGCAACAGTAGGTAATGACTAATTGCAAGTGTCAGGGTTTTTTTTGTTTGGTTGGAATATTGTTTTTAAGGAAAGGTAATCTTTCCTGAAGGGATATAGGGACCCTCTCACAGACTGGCATTGTCCTCACAGCGAACTTTACCTGGATTTCCAGTTAAATCTGCCAGGAACTACAGGCCAGGGACCAAGAGGCATTTGATTTCTGCTTTGGATATGGCTAGGGTCTATGCTTCAAATTAGGGTAACACAAAACCACTCTTTGACACCAGTTCCCTCCCTGAGGAGTGCTGTAGGCTGCGCTGTCTCCCTGCTTCAACATAGCAGAGCAAGAGGAAGAGAAGTAGTCTCTTATTTCTGATTTTTGTTTTTAGTTAATTCAGAAACTCAGGATTATTCTCAGCAAACACCCGATTTTAGGAGGTTCATCCACAACCCAGCCTGAGGGAAGACCAGGAATCTCTATGAACATTGGACCAAAACAGGGAAAAAACATAGAAACAGGTAGGCAAGGAAAAAGCATCAAAAATAAAGGTTTTCTAGCACACAGGAAAAAACCCCAAAGCAGATCTGAAATAAAGCTGATAGAAGTGATAAAGAGCACTGCATTTTATTCATTGTCATCTTTTCCTGTATCACTAGCAGTTCAGGCTCCTCTGCAGCTCACTGGTCTTGTAGCCTGTGGCAGGGTCACAGCAGACCCTTGGAGTTACAGCATGTGCAGACAGGAGGAGACAGAAGCAGAGTCATCCCCAGAAAGGGCACGCGGATGAGCGGTGCGGTGTCACCTAAATGCCACACTTGTGCTCTTGAAAGGCAGCACATTTCAGAGGGGAAAACATACATCCACATCTTGATAGCTACAAGCTTGCTTAAACTGCTTACATTTATTGTAAAACTGTCTCAGCTTTTCAACTTCTGTGCTGCAGACAACTTAAAATCCAGATTTTCAGCCCAATTCTCCAGCTCCGCATCGTCACCTATATCTTTTACATTTAAACACTACATGACAGCAGAGCCATTTGACAACAGGAATATAGTGCAGCTAACACATACATAGCACGGTGTTGACAGGGGTATTGTGATGAGTGAACATTGGTCTAGACAAGAGCCAAACACCAGTACTGCGAACAATGGAGCATCCTCTGCAAGCCAGAAGCGAGGAGGAAACAGGTTTCAGGAGGAGGAAAAATTTCGCTTTGGGGTGGATTGTGTAGGTCATGCAGGGTGAAATATGTACAGCATAAATCCGGTGTATTATCACAGGATAGGGCTAGCAAGGGGAGAGAGCGATACCTAAACGCTGGTATCCCACAGCACAAGGAGTTTTCTTCCCTGTGAATATTCAGAAATACAAGCATAAACCCCAGGATTTGCAAGTGTCTGTAATAATGTGATTCGAGCTCTCATTGTTCAGGTAAAGCAAACAAGGTCACTGCATGTTTCAAGCTGCAGTTCTTTTGCTTTTAATATGGGAAATTATTGTAAGTATTTTCCCCCATACTTTGCTCAGACCTCTCCAGCTCAAATTCACTCAGTAAGGAAGTGCTTCTGTTCCATTCAAGAAGCAGCTAAGTCTGCATACTCAAGAATCCTTAAAGGAAATTGTATTTTACAAACCAGAGATACACCGCTAACAACAAAGACATCTGCCTTTCCTCTGTGGCGGCAAAAGTAGTCAGAAAGCTTAGAAGTAACTGTTGACTACCCAAGTAAGAGGTTAAGAAGGATTTTCAGTCTGTTCACAATACCTTAATTCATTTAAGAAGGAATTTCAGAGAAAGGAAGCACTGAGTTCAAGTCAATGTCTGTTTGCAGCAAGGCTGCCTGGTACATTTCTGCTTTATTTACTAAAGAAAAATGAAGAACAGGTATCCCAATGACTAAACATCAAGTTAAGGTGCAATACAGAATATGTGTCTTCCAGACTACCCTAAACTAATGTTTACTGTTACTTGCCTACATTATTTCTATTTATTCAGCATTGTAATTGTTCCTAACTTACCTCAAGTGCAGCTGCCAGACATACAGGAAAAGATACTTAATAAAGTGCATTAATGAAGTGAGGATCATTTAATGATCATGCTTCGCCTTAATAATGATCAGGCAGCTGAAAGCTCATGTAGAACATAGACTCTTACTCTACAGTCACCAGGATACTAAAGGCAACTAAGAAAGGGAAAACACTAGCAGCAGTTCTGACAAAATACCCCAGCCCAGTTGCAAACTGTGAGCAGACCAAAGCCAGCAAAGAGCACAGACTGCGAGTGAAACCCAGATCCCAAAGAGAAGCTGCACTTTGCTGCACAGAGAATTCTTAGCTGACAAATTGCCAGTGGGCAATAGCTTCAAACTTATCACCACATAATTGTTGTAACACAACATCCTGTCTAATAGCACCAACTCCTGAATGCAGTGAGGAAAGGCATAATCCCTCTCCTGCTCCATTCTGAACCTATATCAGCAATGCAGTACCACAGGGAAAAGTATTCCTCCAGCCCAGCTGGTGGAGATCATATACCTGGATGAAGAGTAACAACACCTCTTATAACATCCTGATTGGAAAGCTCATAAGCTATGATTCAAGTTTTAGAAGTAAATTTGCGTTGGGCTGTATTAATGCAAATCGTTTGGGCTTCATTTCATCCCGCAGCTCTGAGTTCCACAAGTTACACTCATACACCATGTGCTGGACTTTTCACTCACTCTAATGAATCACTCTTCGGCCAGTTGTTGTTCTATTTTGAGTTCTCTCTTTTTCTTTTGTTACAGACAAACTTAATGAGAAGCAGCAGACTGGCCTGATCTATGCCCTTCATTATTTTATATGCTTCTGCCACATTTCCTCTTGCTCTTCTTCTTTCCAAACTAAATAATAATCCTGCCCTTTTTAATGTAGCCTTATATGAAAGGCTCTCAGATGGCTCAACTCATTTTCTTTGCCCTTCTCCAGACCATTTCTATTTCTGTTACGTCTTTGAGAAAAGGAGACCAAAAGTGAACATGATTTTTAAGGTAAGGACATGCCATTGATCTATATGGTAGCATTAAAATATTTTCTTCTTGATGATTTCTCCTGTTTGACCACCCTCACACTGTATTCTATTTCTTTCTGACTGACAAGTAGCATCATCCTAGAGAGCAGCCATCTTCATTGAGCTGACTTCTTTGACTCTTCCATTAACTCTAAATCAAAATGTAGAAGAGCCCCAAATCCTGGATTTCATTGCATACCATTCCATTGTATTCCAGGTACACAGTCTGATTAGCCCTGGAATTCCTCAAAACCATGAAACACCAATTGGCCAAAATCATTTAGCATGGTCAGCATATCATATCAGCTCCTGTAGAAGGTAAGATGTAAGTAGTGGGGGCTTGTAGGGGAGGGGAGGAAGAAGAAAGGCCAATTTATTCTGTTCTTGGCTTCATCTTTGAAAGGTGTTAAACTTGAACCAGGATCTACCCTGGAGTTAAGATTCCTTATTAGGTCTTCATGCAGTACCCTATAAAGAAATCCCTCGAAAAGCTAAATATCCTGAATCCACTAACACTCTTTTCTGCCCTTTAAAATGAATCACCTTCACTGACTGTTAACATAAATTGGAGTTCCTTCTGATCCTGGAAATACCATTATTGTTTACATCACTAAAACTGTGCTTATTTATGCCTGTGACATACACACATGTGCCAGGCATCCCAGTTCTTTTCTGACTGCAGTTAGGCTGAGCCCACCTAAGCACTTAAACCTAATGCTTAGCTTTAAGTCCATTCAACACACAAATTTACTTCAGAATTTCTCCTAGGCATAAGGCTATGATTAACACTTAAGTGTGTGCATTACTTAACTAAGCCCATGTGTTAAGCATGACTTCATATGCTTAACCACCTTACAGGGCTAAGGGAAGAATGTCTCCATGGAAGACAATGGATTTACAGTGGGATACAAAAGGGGAGGTTTCAAATTCAGTTTTTAAAGATAATTTTCAAATCACCCTTAAGCATTTGCATCAAGATCAGTAATTCTGCATGCTCAGATCATCAAACATAGAGACATCACTGTCTTGCTTTTTGTTCCTTGTTGTTCCTCACAAGTAGCAACTGCAGGAGGAACTAAGATAAAGGTTAACTTGCTGTATTTTTTTCCACTGTTAAAAATCTGTTGATAAATGCATCACTGAAAGACACTGAATCAGAGCCCAGAAACTGTGAAATTTAAGGATACGTGAAGCATGCACAGAAAGAACATATGCTTCCCCAATGTCCTCAAGTCTGCTTCAGCCCTCATCTTGGAAGGACCATCTCTAAGGGTGAGAGAGCAAGCGAAACCTCAATCCCTCTGTCAAACACAGGAGCACAAGTGCTCATAGCAGCAGGGGTTTTGCTGATACACAAACTGGGAAGCGAATCAAGAACACCAACACATTTCACAAAGGCCACTGGACCGCCATTAGTCTTTCACTCACTGAATTACAACGAGGAGTAGGCAAATGCACTTGGATAAGAGAAAGACCAAACAATCCAAACCACTTAGCAGATACAAACCAGACCTTTTCGAAAGCTCTGAAAGTGGTCATATAGTTTTGTTATCATTTTTTCTGTTTTGTATATTCCTGGCATTGGTTAAAAATACCTGAAATGTCAAGATACCAACTGCTCTTGCAGCATTTGCAATCTGTTTCATAGATTCAAGAGGTTTGGATGCTTCAGGTGCAGTTAAGCTGGCTCAGTGCATAAACCCAGGGCTGACTATAGGAATACTAGCGACAATAGATTTTCTTCATTATTTTCTTTTGAATTTACTGTTAACCAGTGTTAACATGGAAGTATGACATTATTTCCTAGACTTGCCACGAAGAATGAAGGTGAAGAAACGTGGATCCTTAATTGTAGGATGGAAACAAGCAAAAAACCCAACCGGTGCTCCAAAAAGTGAAAGGATTATTTGAATGACACGGCATCCACTGCAGACTTTAGTAGAGTACAGAGATCCTAACCAAGAGGGGTTGCTTCAATCCAGGTGTCTTTATTAAGCAAAGATTGACATATATGCCCAACATGAAGGAGCTTTGTGATCGGCAACAACTGCCTGCCAAGGCCCTGATGACAACAAAGCAATAGCCATATGGAGCTTTCAGTAAATGTGATTTGAACACTGGTCTTTAGAGATGAATGGCTAGCAAGATGACTTGCTTGCCAGCTTCCCCTCACCATCACCTAACTTACAACAGCTCCTTAGAGGAAAACACGTTCTGTAGCGCAATGACTATAATAAAAAGAATTAGATGTACTAAAACTTCCAGGCACTCTATGGTGCCTGTCTTATTCAGACCCCAAAATAGTCTGAATAGGACTGAACTGCTGCTGTTTAATTCATTTCATTTACACAAAATCTATTGAAATAGCCAGCGCAAAATGATTACTACAGAGTTATCAGTGTGTAGACTAACTACATGCCAAAGGTGAGGCCCTTACTTTCTGTTTTGGTGGCTGAGGCCTTAGGTCAGAAGTCAATTCAAACATCAAGGAAGGTAATGTCTGGAAGAAATTACTTATGCTGTGGCTGGCTCTTTTTCCAGGTCACTTGCACAGCCGGAGTTTATTGTAAAGAGGAGATAAACAGAATTGCCCTGACACAAGTTCTAGAGAAGTGTACACTACGCCAAAGGAAGCTAAGCAACAAGATTGAGTTGACACTATCTTCCCTGATGGTGGGTCATGCCAACAAGTCACCCCTGATGTACTTCTCTGTGTGCTGCTGCCACGTAGTAAACCATGTGTAAGTGCCAGCAAGGAAATGGAGAACTATGACAAGGTCCCCTAGCCTGAGTAGCCAAGGAGCTGGCATCCATACCCTGGGGGAGTGGGCACTGACCCCACAGCCAAGGGACATGCAACAGATCCTGCTGCTGTGTTTCACATTTGGTATATGCTTAAATGGCTGTTGGAGGGGAGGCTGCTGGTAAGAAATGATTTAAAACAATTACTTCAAAATTAGTATTAGGGGAAAAAAAAAGCCAAAAACAAAGCAAAAAAAACCCAAGCCAACACAACAAACCCAGCAGCAATTACCGCAGCCTAAAGCAATTAGCCATGTTGTTTCTTTGTGTAGCTGGTGACGGCTCCTCATCCAAAGCACAATCCTTTCCTGTCACTCTTCTTCAGCCATTTCCTTGCAAGGTGTCCAGCCCCCAAGCTCACCACAGCCGCTGTGACCTGAGCTCCTGCAGGTAAAAGACTTGACTTTCTGCTGATTTATTAAAAAAATTAAACCTGCTATTTTACTGCTCACATGTATCCTCCAGAGCGTGGCCGCATGAGCAGGATAATGACAATCTGTCTCTCTGCTAACATTTCTCTACTTTGGTTATTTGTTTGATAAAGTGAGGAGCTTCCCTTTTGTTGCCCTTCATCAGAGCTTAATGTCTTTACTTTGGGATCAATATACTTTATGAATAATTTTATTTCCTTCTATTTTTATGGTCTTTTCTCCTCATTATCATACTGAGTTTATTAGCTGGTGCTGTCAGTATCTTTACTCTGTCATATGTTCCTGAGGTACAGTAAATATCACTTGTGTTGTAATTAATATGCACACCCTCTGCAGTAATTAAAGCACAGACCCCTTCAACCAGCTGAGCTTCCTACACTAATTCCACCTTATCTTCATAATGAACTTATTGTAATCTGAAACTACTACTGAATATTGTTCAGTAAGGAGAGAAGAATGAAATCTAACGAGATGCAATAATATTTGTGAACATGTTAATATGGAAAAAAATGAATTTAATTAGCCTTAAATCTAATTAAATTTTCTGTACAATCAAAATCCCCCCGCATTTATCCCACGAAAACACTGATGGTGCAACACGAGTGCCTCTTCGGAGATTCACACAAAGATGGAGCCCAGATCCCTCACCCTCTACCCACAGAATTCTCACAGTTTGCTATCTAGAGGGTTCCCTCCCCACAGATAATTGTAGAAAGGACTTAGAATCTCTGTTCAGGGATGTGATTTGGAAGTAAGATGGGAAGGTGAAGACAGAGACACAATTCAAACCTCTTGAGAAGGGACCCAGCGATGGAACAGTTTGGCAAACGTTCCCGACAAGGGAGAGGAAAGGAATCCGGAATATATAAGCACGATAGCATAAAACAGAATAATTAGAGGGAGACTGGATACAAGAAATTCAGTTCTTATTTTCTGAAAACATTTCCATATGGGAGACTAGCGCCTAAGGTGCAGACTCACACAATAGGAAGAAAACTGGCAGGCTACAGAGACTGAAAATTGGCTGAAGGGCAAGAAACAAACAGTGGAAGTAAATGGGATTATTTCAAGGTGGAAAGAGGTTACCAGTAGGGTACAGCCCAGTTTTCTAATTATTCACAGTAATGACTTGGATGATGGTATGGAAAGGATCATTTCCAAGATTCGAGTAACTGGGAAGTACAGCAGTAATAAATACCAATGCAATCCAATAGCCATTTCATTAATAGTTAATTTGAGAACCAGAGAAGTTGCACAGGAAAGTGTTTGCATGGATTAGGAGGCAGGATTGAGACATACAACAGCACAAAAATGGAGTGACCTTTCCTTGTAAGTGGTCGTTCTAGAAGAGGCTTAAGCAAGAGCTGTTGAGCAGCTCCTTGTGCTTTATTGATCGATGTCAATCTGTCCAGTTCCAGAGCGTTAACTTTGCTTGAAAATGTGCCCTTTTCTGTCACTCTTTTTGTGTAACCCCCTAAACATGCCTCATTTCCTACACCAAAAAATTACGTGGTCACATATTGATTTGTGACTCTGGCTGACATCTGAATAGTGAGAAAAGGGATTGATTTAAAGACATACATGGATAAATAAGTCAAGGAAGCAAAAAAAAAAACCCCAACCCTAAATTTCTGCCTAACTGGACTGACACAGTGAAGTGGCTAAGAGAGCTGCATGGTTATTCTCTTCCATCAAATACGGTCAACTGTCCTAAATTGAGAAGATTGTTCCCAAATTCCCCTGAAGAGGAGGAAGAGTTGTACTCCATAAGCTACTGCGGAGAAACCCTTGGTCCTAAACAAAACGCCATCATTATTTTCCTGCTTCCACAAAGAGTTCATACATAGATGATTTCAATCACCTTCCAGACGCTACAAGGTACAGCCAGCCAATCAAAGGAGGAAAACACACCCCGAACTCAACAACCTACAGTACTTGTTCTGTTCACAAGTGCCTAGGTAACCCTCACCACTCAAACACACCCGTGCACCACACAAAACCTGTCTTGTTTGCCAACACTGAGATCACAGACTGACTCTGCATGTTTGCTGGAGTTGGGGGACTAAAGAAGTAAGCAAATCTGAGCACTTTTAATTTTCTCCCAAAGTGTGCTTGGGAAGTGGTGACCCAGCTTTAACCTTTCACTAATATGAAATATTTCAGCTATTACCACTCAAAGCCTTCAGAATGTTAAACTCGGCAGTTCAAAAGAGTGCCAAGATTTTAAGCTGCAGTGTATCACATCGTGCCAGGGAAGGAGCAAGGGAAGAGAAGGGGATACCAGGGGCAAGAAAAAAAGAATGTGCAAAACCAGGAGTGATAAGAGAGAAGAAATAAAGATATAAGGGCAGAAAATACGATAGTTTTTTTCTCCTGTATTCCTTTCATGAACCCTGCAGTCCTTATCTTCTGCTTTTGACATTTTTACATGCTCTCTTTTTTTTCCTTTGGTGTTTCGTTATTTCTAGGCATGATCACAGTATTCTTCAGTTTAGAAGAGCAGACTCTTATCCTCTAACTGTATACCTGAGGACACATCCTGGGAGTGTGCATCGCATAGACTTGAATGGAGGTTGGTTCGTGCCTTTCAGCCTGTAACTGAAGTGCTGGTACCTCCTGTTCTCGCTGCTGCAGATGCAGGGGGTAGGTGGGTCACTGTTCTGACTCAGTACTAAGGAACCTGTTAGTCATTCCATAGCTCTGTCCTTGCTGCATGCCACAGTAAGAGTGCTGGTACCACACAGAAGGATTCCTAGCACCAAGAGATCTGACGTGTCAGGGAGAAGCGAGGGTTGGTTGCTACTCAAAGAGACAGGAGCTGAGGGTGACAGCAGAGTGGGCATGGCAGTGCCATCACCATGAAAGGGCAGCCCACAGCACCCAAAAAAGGTCCTGTGACAGTATCCAGTATCAGGCAAGAGCTCGGTGATTGCCAGACAAACTTACGGTGAAAAGGGCGGGTGAATCCCAAAGTCAAGGCAGCACATCAGGGATCCAGACCAGATCACCAGGGTAGATGGTCAAGCACAGGCTCAGCTGTGGGGCAGCCCAGGCAAAGGCACCAGGCAAGCGCCCAAGTTTAAAAGCAGCTTCTGAGCAAAGCAGAAGAAGCCCCAACACCCTTTTTCACATGGGCCTTGTCCAAGGTTACACAGCTGTGCCACACCAGAGCCAGCGCTGGGCACAGGCAGCTACATTTGAACAAGGCTCCTGATACTAGGAGGGAAAACGTTGGCTTCATCGAAAGGATTGCTACAAATCTCCCTTTATGTCATCTTAAATAGTGTAATACAATTTGTTTTGTCTTTCATTCAAGTATCTCCTATAATCCAGAGTCACAGACCAGTTCTAGCAGTGGCAAACTGCAAGATGTGCGGCCTTGTGCTCCTCCTGCCCTCCAATTCCTCCACTCTCTTTCTCTCTGTGTAATTCAGAAAGTGCTACTTCTTTCCTGAGTTATCTTTCAAATTGAGACCAGCTTTTTTGAGCAAAGAAGACTGTGCTCACATACACGTATTTGATCATGTAAGTATGTAACTCCTACTAGCTTCCAATCAATTCTTTATCATAAACTTCTGTTCTGCAAGCAACATCTGCAGACCACATCCGAAAGCACCAGAGTGGATAAAAAAATCAAATTATGAGGAAAAGGCTTCTCTCCAACTTCTTGTGATATTTTAAATAGTGAGGAGAGGAGGGAGCGGGGATGGCCTCTTTTGTCACATGCAGCTTTTAGACTGTCCAAGAGAGGTATCTAGGCCAATGCTATCTCCCTGGACTGACAGAGAAGCTGGGCAGACATGAGCTAATGAGTGTCTCCTGCCACAGCAGACAACCCACTGGGGAGAACCATCATCACCAGCCACCTGAGAGCTGCTCCAGACATCTTACAAATCTGGGTTGTGTGATGCAGGCTTCCAGCCACACAGAGCTTTGAGTGTCCAGCTTGCAGAGTGGTTTGGTTGTAGGATTGAATCAAAGCCCTGCAGACCTGCTGGAAGACCTGGATTTTAAAGGTGCCCTGCTTGCTTTCTTTGCAAATACAGCTTTTCCCCCATGACTAACTGCAGACACAGGTTACCTGTTTCAGCACAGCCTGCTCACACAAAGACCAGAACTGAATGTCTTCACCTTACAGCTTAGGATGAGTCCAAAACCTTCACAGCACCAACTGTTTACCTTCTGCGTCAGATTCTCTGGAGTTTTAATTCAGAGCAGCTGGGTAAAAATTTCGTAGAGATCTACCAGTTGATGTAATTCATCACTAATCAGTTATAGTCCTTTTAGTTACATCAGTCAGATTCTGCTCCTATTAGCAGAAAAAACAAAATCCAAAATGAAAACAACACTTTGCCCACTCAGCTGACTCCTACTGCCGCTTTTCTGCTACCAAGCAAGGGGAACATCACCAGTATCCTGTACCTCTCTGAGTCCACTTCTTCCTCCCTCTCTGCTGCTTCTACAACTGCTGCCTTACTTCTCTCTTAACCAAAGATTATCACCATCACATCCTCATGTGCCTCATCTCCCTCTTTCCAACATTACGAACCACTTCTGATCCTCATCTTGCAGCCTGCCACCTGACTTATCTCACCAACACGAGCCCCACTCTATACGAAGTTTGCTTCAGACAGAGCCCAAGTTATGAAACCAGGAGACACCATTCAGAGCTGTATACAGTCATCTCCACACTACCCAGTTCCAACAACTCAGCCCACTGCCAGCCCAACTGGCCAGGGCCAGCAGAAGACCAGCAATGCATGCTGTGCCCCACCTCACACACACTGTGTACTTACATGGGAGGAAAGGATGTGAGACACTAGTTCATCTGAGGCTGGGCTAAGGGCTGGACATATTTTGCTAACGGCTAGAACAAATTCTTCTGAAGTCCAAAGGTGGATAAGGTAACATCAGGTCTCTGGGTGAAACTGTCTGGTTTAGCCACTGAGCAGTAGAAAAGTCCATTAGGTTTACTCAAAACCAGTCCCAGGGTTATTCTTGGTTTGTCAAGTTGGTCTTTTCTCACGCTGAGGTTTCTCATTGTTTTGCACCTCATTTAGTCATCAGCAACAGTAGAAAAGGTGTGGAAAGTGACTGACAGTTTTCCGTCACATTTTACATCCACTTTACGTAAGTGTGAATGACTACATAAGGTAGGCAGGAACAGATAAGCAAAATGCCAAAGTCCATAATGCAGACTGTAAAACAAGCTGATCTCCTTCTAGCATCCTCTCTGTGGCCTTGCTCTATTTCCAGGGGAAATCTGGCAGGGATCTCCTTTGTACTGAGGATAAGAAACTGTTGTTACACCTCCTTTGCCCAAACATTCCGTCACTGAGAAGCCCCTCTTGAAATGAGTGGGAATTTTGCTTCACCAGAGCCCTAGGTTTCAAGGCAGATACTGAAAAGAAAACCCAAGGCACTAAACACAGCTAAACACCACAAGCAAGAGAAGAGGCAGCCAGTCCCATTCACAACAGGCAAACACTCTTTCTGTCCAGTGTGTTCATCCTGTGATCTTGGAGGCACTGACAAAGTGAACCCACTGAGAGGTGGAAATAAGTGGAGCTAGATGGGATCAAACAGAGCTAAGGAAAAAGAAGTTTACTGTGTGCTCTCCACCTCACGCCTCAGCTCACACAAAAGGACAACTATGCTGATAGAGTCACAAAAACGCCATACCAAAATGAAAAGGTAAGAGGCTATGTTGAACTGCAGATAACTGAGTGCTCCATGATCAAACAAAAGGGAAGTGCCCCTACTTCTGTCTCCGAGGTGATGTAACTGCTACCACGTTATGTGTTTCATTAGCTGTGAGATGGTTTTCCACTTACCTGGTCAACAGAAAGCAGCTTTAGATAAGTAAGGTAGTTATCAATTACAGTCGTGTTTTATGAACCTGTTTACACAGCTACAGGTCACCAGGCTCTGCTGCGACTGAAGTCTGAGAAGGGACGCAGCCCAGACACAACAGGCTGCTAACAGCGCCCCGGTTACAATTTTCCCTCTTGCCACTAGTCTATGCTGTTGTATAAAGTTCAGAACAGGCCCGGGGAAGCTCAGCGCCAATGTTGATGATCACTTTTGTCTCCGAATCTCCTGAATTCAATTGCAGAACGGAGTGCTCTATTGTTCTGTTCTGTAAAGTATATTTAGCTTCCTTAATTAACCTATATTTCAGACAAGTCATGCAGACGTTCACCTACCTCTGTATATGCCTTTGGGATTAAACTTTAATGAAAGGCAGTCTAAATTCCTTCGTGCTACGGGTTTGAAACAGCAAAAAAAACCAAAACATAATATTTGTCAGAAGAATTATTATTATTATGAATTTGCTTTGCAAAAGGAAAAAGAACATGGATCAGAATGAATACAGGGTTGGGAGAAAGAGGGGTTTCTGATTATGCTTAACAAAGGCTCTTCAACTGAAGACAGGTACAGAGACGTAAAACAGTTCTATGTGAAACGTGGATGGGGGCAGAGCACGAGAACTTGTACAGAGCTGCCAGAAGAAAGTTTGTATTTCTTTGTAATTTGTGTGGAAACCCCACATAATTCCTTAGCTTTTGTATATTCTGCTAAACAAATACACAGCAGTGTTATTCCCAAATAAGAAGAAAAAGAAATCAATGCCAGCAGACTGGCGCTCATCAGCAGCTTCACAATAGCGAAGCGGTTTGTGTCCATGAAGGAAGAAAAAGGGATTAGATAAGAAAACAGATTTTTCACGTTCAAGCCTCTGGTGGATTCTTAAAAACAACAAGAAGGAAAAAAATGCCTTTAGCTACTGTTAGGAGAAAAATACTTTGCCCAATGTCCTTTAAACTTTCAATTAGGGCAACTTGAGAGTCACAAAATACATGGGTTTTTGCTTGTGTTTCATGTTAAAAGCCATTTTTGAAAGATATTTATTACTGGAATGAGATGAAGGTTGGTGTGATGAAGCACTGGCATTATTATGATCCTAGTACATATTAATGAACTTTAAAAATGCAAATCGTTGACCCACTAGGTGGTCTCATGGTCTCATAAATAGCAATCTTTTGCATTCCAGCATCCAAATACCTAGTTAGGAGCTGTACAGAATGCACATTATAGGTGATACAGACCATAACAAGTACTTTGGCAAGGGAAAAAAAGCCATTCCAGCCTATTGTGTCAATTAAAATGAAGGGATTTTATGTTATGAACCATATGTTCAAAGAACATTACATGTAAAATTACATACGATCACTCTATGAAGAACACAATAATCCTGGTACAGCAGTGTGTGGTTTCTGGCAAAATCTGATACTGGTGTTTCTTCCACTTAGCTTGAGTCAAATAAGAATTTAGACTGCTGCCATTCCTTACTCTGTGCTGTGATACCACCAAAAGTCAAGAGTAAGAAGGTGAGGGTGATTAGAAGGGAAAGCAAAGCACCAGCGAGATCTTTGGGAAGTGATGGCGGTGGTGGCCCAACTCCCTTTCATCCAGTGAAAAAACAATTACCTTGGTGCTTTGGAGATGTGGTTTAATAACAGGATGTGGACTTAGATGTGCTCTTGGGACACACATCTCAAACCTATTCACCCCCTCCCCCCAAATTCTGACATCTCAATAAACATACCACCCAAGCCTTCAGGCCCTAGAGTAATGGGACTCACACCATAGCACAAGATGCCTTAGAGTGTTACTGAATTAACAGCACATACCATCATTTACATGCCTTGAAACCAGAGCAAAAAGCATAGAGGGGAGCAAATCCTGAGCAAGAGTTCAGAGGAAGTGCAGTGGCTCGCAAGCTAAAACATGGAGTGTCCCAACTGCTGGTGGCACACACAAACCCGGTGTTGCTGCCTCTCCCATCACAAGGCTTGGTCACCTTTGGTGATCCCACCCCATCACTAAGGATGCTGCAACTAAGCAGAGGTGCTCAGATAATTCACTGTGTACGCACAGTATACATTGCTACTGCAATACTGCTTTAAGGAAACATTTAAACACAATTAATATTAAACTACACAAAATGTTTACTAGTTTATAAAACTATTAATTCTATATTTTACTGATGTGTCTATATACCAAATTAAGTCAATATATCAAAAAATGTCTTCCCTCTCTAATTATTATTAATAAAGATTGCTTATTTCCCCTTCACAAGAATTCATTTTCTCTCTTCAAATTAATAACAGTCTGTAGTAACTCAGGCATACAGGGCCTGATTCCAGGCTCATTTTTAGTGAAGTGAATCTGGAGTAGCTCCAGAGTGAGATTTACAACTGTGCATATGGGAGCAGGTTCTATCCCTGCACCTGTAGGCTCTCTCTTCAAAGCTTTTCTGGTTTAAACTCTAAATGAAACTCTCCCACAGTACTGAGCAAATCAAAGCTATCAGCATACCACAAGCACTATCTTAGCTTATGCTTCTGAAGCCAGTGGAACTACATATGCTAATTTTTGCCATGTGGGCATCTGGTTTGGCCATAATCAGTAGAAAAATGATTCTATGTTCTTAAACAGATAACAAAATACATGAAGGGCAGAAAAAAATCATTGCTGAAACAAAAGAGAACCCCCTTGGGAACCCTGGCTGCATGTCTGTGCCTCTCAGGATGTTTGTGCAGGAGACTTGTGTGCATGTCCTAGAACACCTTTCCCTCACCATAGGGCTGGCCAGGAAATGCTGCAGCCCAGCTGGGGGTTTCACAGCACATCCTCTCAGGCAGGAGACCCCTATGGGAGCACAGCAAGCACTTCAGAGACTTCAAGGAAGAGGAAGCTGACATTGCACCTCTGCCTGAAACCACACATTGTACAGGCAGAGGAGGGGAAGGAGACAGAAGGCTCCTTGACCATGGTCTTCCTTTACTCCTGCCACCAGTGGCTGGGGTACAGGACATGGTGGATGCTGTACAGCTGGCCTGAACCCAGGGGAGTTCTGCTTCTCACCAGTCTTTTCACAACTTTCTGCCCCAGTTTCATACAGTTGTTTGGATTCCGACCATGCCTTTCAGTGGAAAAGAGCCTTAGGTGAACTGCAAATGAGCCAAGTCCTTGCCATTTTGTTTGGGTCTATTTTCCTTTCCAAAGCCCTGGTTGTTGTTTTATAAATGCCGTTCCGACACATCTGTGTGCTTGAGCAGGTTAAGGAACTTCTGCCTCTCAGAAATGTTGTCCTCAGTTTATCCACAATCTCTGTACAGTGAAAGCAACTGCAATCAAATACCCTCGTGTTACCCAGCATTTAGCACACCCCTGACCTGACAGTGCCATCCTCTCTAGGGAGGAGAGGTAATTTCAACTCCCTGATAGCTGTCTTCTGTCCGACTCTGTAGTACCGGATGTTGCTTAATTATATGTGGGCTGTGCTTTGCTTCATTTTCCAAATCAAACCTCCCTTCATCATTTTAGCACAGCTTTTGTACTCCTGCTTTAGTTTCCTAAAGCTGCATCTGTAGAGCATCTTCACCCAAGCATCATAAAAAATGCTAAATGACTTATGTAGGTCTTCTCACTTAAGGTCATTTCAATTATGGCAACATCAACAGATGTATATGTTCATTAATAAAAGTGTGATATGTGTTTGTGTCCCTCTGAAAGTTCAGTCAGAAAATTATAGATTATAGTGAGACACTGCAGGAATTGCTACTCTGTAAGTCAAATGCTCTATTATTAAAAATGTCATCCCATATGAATTTCATAAATAGCAAAGCCAAGAACAGAGTAACCATTTTAAAAAGTCTAGAGGGGATTCCATAACAACATTTAAATGCATTACTACTCAAACAATTTGATTGGATTATAAAATATTTAAACCTGCAGCTGTACTTGTGGTGTTTAATGGTGACTAGTTTGATTTCTGGAACATCTTACCTAAGAAGAACAAGTTTACAGAACTAGTTATACAATTAGTATTGAAATATAGAAGAAGACCTATAACCCATGGAAATATACAGTGTGTAAGGTACTGTATAGAGCTGGCTTATTCTACATACATAAAAGAAAACTGAAGAGAACTTTAGGCACTAGAATTAGTTTAAGTCTCGCCCCTGGGATAAAGCAGGACCTTATTTTGCTAAAGGAATCCTAATGACTGAAAATAACTATCACAAGAGACACAGGACAGCGTGTGCTAAATAGATATTACTGGCCACATTCTCAGTGGTGTAAACTGGCACTGAGCCACCGCAGTTAATGGTTACACTGACAAGTTTTGGCTTTATATTCACTCTGTCCCCTCTAAATTCTGTTCCTCCGGATCTCTTACATATGTATTAGGTATGTTTGGGTTCATAATTAAATCTTCATTGACTTTGTAAGAGGAAAGGACACTTTTTAAACCTATTTTTTTTTTCAGAAGAATGGCTATGTGTTCACCCACAAATGTATCCTGATGCCCATATGTTATAGATATCCTTTCATATGCTAACTCTATCTCTTCTGCCAAGCTGTCATCTCTGCTGCTTTACCTGGAAGAGTGTCAAGACATAATTCATCCAATAAAGTCATGTTACTGGTCACTGCATTTCCATAAAAGCAACCTCATTTCAGAAGCACAGGACCATCAGAAGTACCATTTGTAATGGCTGACATTCTGGCTGAGACTTCATGGGTTAGACTGGGGCTGAAAGCATAAAGCTTTGCAGCTCTACCTATGGGATATGTTCTGTTATCAGTGTTATAACACATCACCTCCTTTGTGCATGTGCAGAAAACAGTGGGGGTTACCTTATTTTTGCCACAGCTGCCTCTGGAATGCTCTAAATTCGAAGTTGCCACTGGGATCTTGCCGCTGGTGCCCGCTTTGCCTGGCTCCATCAGCTGGAGATGAGTAGAACTCCGGTCTGTCCTTGCAGCAGGGTACAAGGGACAAGGTGTTCTCTGCTTGGCCTTGTTGCTGCAAAGGCAGACAAGAATAGCTGGAGGTGTGACCATGGCCACGATGTATTGAAGCACGTCATACAGGCGATTTCAAAGCTGTGGGTGCATCTGGAGGATTATCCAGCAGGGTCATCCCAAAACACACTTATACCAGCATATGGTTTAAATAGCAGCCTATTTTTGGCCCTAAGAGCGCAGATAGGATATTTGACTTCAACTTGAAGAGACACAAGGATAACCTTCCACACTTCCTTTACATGACTCTCATTTCTCAAGACATTTTAGGCACAGATGCAAATTCAATATGCCCTTCTGAAACTTCTCTAATCCTTCCCACCATTTAGGCTTGGCATAAAAGCATCATCCACATGCCTCAGCAAGACAAATGACCTTACAAACCCTGTTTTCCTCAGGGAGAGTCACCTGTATTTATTTCTATTAAACAGAAATTAACATGGACCTCCATAGGCAACCTCATTTGGCACAGTTAATTCCAGATTCCAGAGTTATCATTAAAACAAAAAGCGCATCTCACACATTGAAATCAGTGGGAATTAGACTCCAGTAACACACACAAGGCTCTTACAAAGATAATCAAACAGCATAAGGATAATCCACTAATTGCTGAAATGAGGCGGAACATCTCCATGGCTTGTCTCAACAGAGCCCTGGGCTGAGTCGTGTTTGGAGTTCAGGAAGTTTCTATCATTTCAAAGTATGTCAGGGCTGTGCACTTCAGGCACAGCAGGAAGCAGAGGGAGCGTTTTGCCTGCCCTGAGGTAGGCTGTTCTAGTGTAGGAAATGAAAATCACCCAGTTCCAGTTGAGTAAGTGAACGCTCCTGGTTCCGGTTGAGGGCACACATATCCACAAGGCCTCCAAAACCAGGTCAGTGCCTAACTGGTGCATGTTCTGCTTCATCAGATGGTCTCTGAAAATAATCCAGTCTTTAAAAGGAAGACAAACCCAAAGTTTCTGTAGTTTCCTTGGTTTCTATATGACAAAGAGGCCAAAGGCTGCTGAAACAAATAAGGATCATAGAATCATAGAATAGGTAGGGTTGGAAAGGACCTTAAGATCATCCAGTTCCAACCTCCCTGCCATAGGCAGGGACACCTCCCACTAAACCATGCCACCCAAGGCTCTGTCCTCAGTATAGGATCATGCTCTCAGTATATCTTTAGAATGATTTTGTTCTCAGTCTGAAGCAGAATTTGACATTAGTAACCTTTGTAAGTCCAAAGAAATACTATTGACTTCACCAGCAACTTGTATAAATTTACACTTGATGTAAGAGTGGAGCTGTGCCACAGTTTGGCCATTATGAATTCATATGACACAGAACAAGCCCAGCAATTCTTTGTGGTGGTTTTATTTTCAATGTCTTCTTGGCACATGGTAATTCCAATGAGTGGTCCCTGCCCTTGATCATTTCAAATGGTATTTGAAGCATTTAGCTCTTTAAAATCTCACTGGCTTCCAAGAATAGCACATTTCCTATGGCTGATTCTGAAGTTAGAGCTGTGCCATTGAAGAAAGAGGTTCAGAAAGGGTGCACCAGGAATCTGTGCGTGAACCTATGGACACGATGGAGAGGTGAAAACATCAGAAACTTCAAGAAAACTTAATGCTAACAGAGCTCTTAACTTTTGGCTGCCTTTACTCCTCTTATTCTACCTATGTGTGGTCTCCTTGAAAAAATAACTAGCTATGTGGAAAACATACAGTCAAATCCTTATATTAAGGTGTGGCATGAAGTAGCCTGCAATACCTTTCCCCTTACTACAACTTGTTGTAATTATGCTTGCAAGAAATAAGCCTGTTTGTGGTCATGGGGTGAGCAGATCATCCCTTGAACAAGCTCAGTACCCTACTGCATTCATATGATAACTTGGATACAGTGGACATACATCTCATGTCATGATATACTTAAAAGTATACTATATTTTTGCAGATAATCCTATAGGTCCAACTAGTCCAAAGACTGAGAAGCAAAGTGCCTTTGAAAGTGACCAGATGTGAATAGATGTGTGTTGTGGCTTTAAACTGACGGAGGGGAGATTTAGGTTAGACATTGGGAAGAAGTTCTTCCCTGTAGGGGTGCTGAGGTGCTGGTACAGGGTGCCCAGAGAAGATGTGGCTGCCCCATCCCTGACAGTGTTCAAGGCCAGGTTGGACTGGGCTTGGAGCAAGCTGCTTTAGAGGAAGGTGCCTCTGCCTGTGGCAGGGGTTGGGACTTGGTGAGCTTTAGGGTTCCTTCCAACCCAAACCACTCTGTGATTCTGTGACACCCAGCTTCACACTTCACCATGAAAGCAGTGTTTAAGATGTGAGTTTTATAGTGGAGGGGCTCTATTTTAACTCAGTGGCATTATTCTTGATTTACATCAGGTTAGAATTAGTCCTCACAACTAAGAACTGGAGAAATCTATTCTACCAGGATGGTGATGGAGGCATTGATCCTAAACAAATAAAGTGACCTTCTCCTTCAATTACTTTGGGCTTCACTAATTAAAATAATTTTGCTAATGAAAGCTGCAAAAATATTCACACAATTCTCCTGCAGTCAGTCTGACCTTCTGCTGATGTTTCTGATGATGGCAAATACTTTAGTCACCAGAAAACATACAAGCTGTAGAGCCTCTTCTACAATGTAAGAAGCCTGAAAATAATAGTTCATTAGATACTTCAGCGCCAGCGGCAGGCATTGGGCTCTGCATACAGGCATGGTGACTTAAAGGGGCTAACACATCTGCTGATCTCTCAGCTTTATTATTTCTTGCTGACCCTCTGACCAAACCCATTGGTATGATTTGCAAACTACACCTGAAGATCCTCTGAAATAGAATCACAGAATGTTTTGGGATGGAAAAGACCTTAAGATCACCCAGTTCCAACCCCCTGCCATTGTAGGGACGCCTCACACTATACCATGTTGTCCAAGGTTCTGTCCAACCTGGCCTTGAACACTGCCAGGGATGGAGCATTTACCACTTCTCTGGGCACCCTGTGCCAGCACCTCATCACCCTCACAGTGAAGAACTTCTTCCTTATATCTAACCTGAACTTCCCCTGTTTCAGTTTGAACCCATTCCCCCTTGTTCTATCGCTGCAGCCCCTAATGAAGAATCCCTCTCCAGGATCCTCGTAGATGAATCCTTGTATTAAAAAACCCATCATTTTTCCTTTCCATTTCATCAAAGAGAAAAAAGCAATTAAGAAATGTTTATATATGACTTTAGTATCTAGTAACCTGTTATTGACACAGGGTATTACCAATTGCTGCAGGAAGAGGAGCAGTCACATGTCTATCACAAGAAGCATGCGTGGTTGCTCCCCAGCTTGCACTAGGTAATATCTGGCACATGCTTTGAAGCAGGAAGGTTTATTTCCCTACAAATAAAATTCTCCTCCTATCTTTAAATATTTGCCATTAGAAATCTGGATAGTCTTGTTGTATTTATACAAATGTCATTCCTTGGGCTTCACTGATATCTCCTGGCAATTAATTATTTATTCTAAGAGTGCACTGTATATTCATTTTACATCTTTGCAGTTTCATTGTACCTTCCTTTTGCTGGTATTAGAAACACTGCATGGGTGAAAAGCATAAGGGAGTAATCCCAAGTCCTAATACATGCAGTGTTAACTCGGCAGCCCTGAACAAGCATGCGGTCCCATACAGTGCTGTGTGTATTTTATCCTAATTTACTATTTGTATGGCTGCAGCACGCAGGGAAACACAGAACTGAATCAGGGCTATGTTATTCTAGGGACTCTGCAAGGGGACTGTCACCTCTCTAAAGGCCTTATATAAAGGACAACATAACATAGAGAAGGTTTGCAGAGCTCCAAGATCCACTGCCATTTCTACTTCCCAGCTGCCAATGGCCAGTTCCCATTGCTGCATGAATTCATATTTTGAGCCTCATGTCCCTCCCTGCAGATGCAGAACTCCTTTGGTCCAGTGAGGCAACAGGGCAGCAGAAAGTCAGCTCATTTCCCTGTAAACTGCTGGACAAGGAAGCCTGAAGGCAGAGCAACGAAGGATGAGCTTCCAACAAGGCCCCTTTGGTCCCTTCCTTCTTTCACAAGACCCCACTGAAAGCACAAAGGCTGCTGACGCTGCCATGGCAAAACAGACCTATTACTAAGTGCAGCACGGAGGGCTGCATCTCACCTTTTCCACAGGCAGGGCTCTCCCCACTCAGGCGTGGGTGCTGAGGAGAAGAAAGAGGGCTGTGTTTGCGATACCTTGTCCTGTTTCATCCAGCAAAATGCATGAATTGCTACCTCCTCCAACCAGCTCTGCATAACTTGGCAGTTTTCTGCCTTTCTGGCAGCAGGCAAAGGCTTGTGCGGGGCGACATCCTCCCTAAGCAAAACCTTAATCTGGTTTCAGTCAGTTCCTTTTTTTTCCTGGCAGCAGATATAAGGCCACACAGTCAAATAATGAACTTGTCTTTCATAGGGATATAGTTTATTAATGACAAAAACACTAATCCATTAATCAATTTAAAACAAGTTGGGAAATGAAAAAAAAGCCTCAGTCTCCTTTAGTAAGAGGATCACATGCATCTTAAAAGGGGGCCATTATCTCCATGGGTTTCTCAGCTGAAGTTAAAAATCTAAAAATGATTTTCATTCATTCCTCATTAATATGCAAAATTATTCAAATTAGATAGTAATTAACCATCTACTCAGTAGAAAACCTTTCATGATAATTTATGATAAACTCAGTAGCAGCTTTGATTGAGATTGATTCTTGGTGTTGAGAAGCTAGTATGAATACAAAAAAGCACCTGAAAAAATGTTTTGAAACACCTAAGTTACTGCTCGGCTAATGACATGGTAACCAGGTTTCAAAGGGAGGCCTATAGGCAAGATCCTAGTGCTGACTGAAACAGGCAAAACATCCTTTGGAGTTTGTCCTACATTTCATCTTAAAGCTCAGCTTTCTTCACATCTCCCAGCCTAATTCATTTAGAATGTTACATGTTTAGCACTGTTTAATTCAGCAAATGGGTATATTGGAACTGGGGCTTTGCTCGAGAAGCTTTCAAGATAAAGCTGTTTTGTAAAATCAAAATACATTCAAGACAAACTGTTGTTTTACAACACAGCATTGCTGGGAATATCACTAGGATTTGTAAACAGACTCCAGATCTATTTTTGCAGATGGTGACAAGAGCTCAGAGGGTTATGCGGTTAATATCATGGGTAGGTTGCGCTGTGGAGGATACGGTTTTGTTCTTGGCAAAGATGAGCTTTAGGATTGGGGGATACTCTAAACACTGGGGATTGCTGTTCAACAGTGCTACTCTCTTGAGGTGGGAAAACCAGAGGGAAAGAAGCATTGACCTTGCGCTGCTGAAGTAGCATCAAGGGAAGAAAAACCCCTGTTCAAATACCTACTGCTCCTGGTGGGAATTGCTGTGGGCACCCATGGCAAAGAGGCAGGACTATGGAGGAACGGGAAAACTAATATGCTTAAAGGCTTTTCCTCTGAACTTGATCACAGAACTAATGCAACCAGCAACCGATGGTCTCATAGTAAATAAGGTATACGCTGTATGTTCTAAAGATTTTGTGTAATTTACATAAATACCAACAACAACAGGAGAAATAGGAACCTTAAAGCCAAACCTCTTGAACTATGTCACTGGGGGGGAGAAAAGGAGGAGATGAAGACATCAGGTTTTGGTTATAAGCTCTTTGACTGTCCCCAGGGTTTAGCACCAGCTCAGATCCAGGGCTGAAAGGTGAAATCCAGGGTGAAATCAAGGCTATGCGTAAGATGCACCTCACCACAAGTACATCTCTTTCAGTCCATAAACCAAAACTCAGAATTAACATGCATATGTCTAACAAACACGTAACCAACAGCAAAAGTCTAGAGCATGATAGCTTTGAACAAGTCTCCATTCCTGTACAATGGCATCAGCGTTCACATACATTACATCTTGGCTGAGTTTTATTTACTGCCCCATTGCAACCCACAAAATCCTTTTCCTCATCAGCATGCTATATAAATGTCCTGGTTAGTAAATAATCCCCAACTGTACTTCTTGGTCCTGCGCTATTTCTTACACTGAAATGTATTTGCCATCTCTTGACCTAGTACCTAGACAAAGCAGAGCCTTTTGAATATGCTCGCATTGTTCCTCATTATTTACCCTGCCTCCGATTGCTTCCAGATGGTACCTTTACAATGACTCTATTCATTCCTCCCTAGAAGGCCCAGAGGGTGGCAATGGACAACCTGCCCCAAGAGCCCTCCTTTCTGCAGGCAGAGAAGGGACCACATTCATCTACAGTCATGACATGAGAATGTTTTCAGAGAGTAATAAAAAACTCCACCAAGAAGTTCCTGATGATGCCCAAGGTCACATTTCTTCTTCCAGGGACATGGTGGGAATCACCTCAGGATTGGTACAGTACTCACAGGAGATTGAAACTGAAATTCCTGCTCAAGCGACATGTCACAGATGGGCCTCAAAGAAGGCCATTTAGGGAAGAAAACATACGCTCTCAGTTGACATGTTTTAACTACTGCATCAAAGAGCAGGGTATCACACAGGGACTGCTGATGGACAATTTCAGAGGAATTGGTGCAATTAACAGTGCTTTCTGGGACAGCAGAGACTAAAAGAGACAAGAAATCTGTTCCAAACTTCCACATACATTGGAATGAATTGATAATGAATCAATTATTTGGTTTTCCTGCATCTTGAGATTGAAATAAATTGAAGGTAGCCATGTCTTTGACAAAAGCAGAAATAATAACAATCCTCTAAATGCTTACAAACCTTTACCTTTATACCTTCCATTGGAATATGTCAGGGGAGTTTGTAAGTATGAACTTCAAGTGGTGAAGTGCTATTCTACTCTCTTTATTGGTGGGGAAACAGCAGCAAAGGGCAGGTTTGGTATGGGCCCAAAGGTCATGTAGGAAGTTTTTGTCACAAGTAGAAACAGTTACTTCGCTGGAGCCCTAAATCACTAGGTTTTCTCTGTGAGAATAGATGGCAATGAGAAGTTTGGCTGAGCTGAGTGCAGAGCTGGAACCAGATGATCTTTAAGGTCCCCTGCAACCCAAACCAGTCTGATTCTATGGTACAAGCTCTGATGTGCACGTGCTGTTCAGGCAGCTCACAGGTTTGCAAGAGCAAATAACATCAGGCTTTAACATAGCTTACTTTTTAACCTGACAGATACTGGCTGGCAGTGACTCCTGAAATAGTCCAACTGGAAATCAAGTGGCATCTCTCTGACCACTTCACACCCCTTGAAGGAGAACAAAGCAGCTGGGAAGCCACCTTTTCAAGCCAGCAAGTTAAAGCTCTTTTGTTGCAGTAAGAATCCAGTTCAGAAAGGTTTTGCCTCCTCAGAAGCGCTGGAGCAACCCCTTACAACCAAACGTGACACAAATCCTGGTGCCAAGTTTGCAGTTTCAAAGAGGATTCAAGATGAGGTGGGATAATGTATGGCTCAGCTTTAAAATGGGACAACAGGGAGACCCCAGTAGCTACACCAGGCAAAATTCAGTCTATTTACTCATATTCAGTGGGGGGAAACTCCAGCTTTGCCCTTGTGGGGTTAAGTTTAATTTCTTTTTGCTGCTTGTGGATATGTGAAGCAGTTAACATCCTTGTTTCAATAACATAGAATTCTGAAGGAGGAAAAATTTAGGACTTAAGGAACCAGGATTTTTTTCCCCCTCCCTTATTATAAAGTCATTTTTCAAATCACCTTTCTGACACATTTGTCCATATTGATTAGCTGCTTTTAGAATGACATTGTCTGACCTGTCTAAATCCATCAATTGCTCTCCTGCTGATTCTTAATTCCCAGGCTACTTTAGCTTCTAATGGCATGGTATGAATATTATTCATAAAGTCTTTTTGCTGAAAAGATCAATACTCACGTACATCTTAAGTTTGCATTCTGGGTGTTGTTCAAGTAGCCCTTTAACTGCCCACAGACTCCTCTCTTTTCCTTTTATCACTGTAGACTGTAAATGTTTCATTAGTAGCATTTAGAGTGTACATACTTGATATTATATCCCCAGGAGTTCCAAGTGAGTTACTAGGAACTTGTTCAGCATTAGGATTAATGCATATTCCCAGTAGTTTTCATTGCATTTCCATTCTGTGTGCCACAAACTCTACTGTTAAATATGTTTTGTCCACTTAGAAACTGTTTGGTAAGGAAGGCATGCCTTAATTGTTCCCTAGACATTGGGTAATGCTCTTCTGATGGGCCTAAGGTTGAACTAATAGGCAAGTAAGATGCAGTTTAGCTTCAGCAGGTTTTAAAGTACTAATGAGGCACAATATAATGAAGTTATGAACTTGTCAAGATGGGCAAATCACAGAAAAAGTTGAAACAACCTTTATATATTTTTGTCTTTAAGAATAATGCATGCAATGGATCACCCCGATGCAGAGAGGATATATTCAAGTTCAATATTTTCTAGATTAAATGAGCAGGTATTTGCCTTACAAAACCTGGGTTTGCTTTATAAAATCACCTGTGTTTTACAAAAAAATGTTATTAAAAGAATTTTTAGGAAAGAGTTTTCAAAACTAGTCCCTGAGTTGAGCAAAGAACAAAATGTATCTGCTGGAGTAAAATACAGAGTCTTCAGTTAGCAAAATGGATGCTGGACATCCTGGATTCCAAGCTGCTGTTTAAGCAACTGCTTGTCTATATCGCAAACCGGGAAGTTTTAGAAGCTTGGAAGCACAAATAGTGACTAGTCACCATTTTAACTTTATGGCATTTTCCTGGAAGCCCTTCTCAGAACAAAAATGCAAATTCCTAGGTATTTTAGTAACTACAGGATTGATTGGAACTTCATTGGATTTTAACTACTGCATGCCAGGCTGTTGTGTTTAGTGACATAAAATATTTCATTTTCATTTTATGACATTAAAGTCTAAAGTGTCCTGCTGCTGAGATGTATCAATCAAATCAGAGGTTCCAATGGAAGATTATCTTGTTGCTGGGATGAGAGTGAAAATGATGCTTTAGTTCACAGTCAATCAGTACTGAATGTCTCTGCAGTCAGTAACAGACTTCTGCATATACTTTTGCAGAGCCATTACTTCAGGGTTCATAAAGTGGAACACCGCACTTCTGGCAATGCTGGAGGAGGTTTTTTTAAGGACATAAAAATGTTGCTTACATTAAAAAGGAAAAGTCAAACTTGTTTTTAGAAGGATCAGTTTCAGACAAGCATTTCAAACAATTAAAGCCCAAGTGTTTTGTGGATAGTGATATTTCACAGATGCTTGACGAATGCTTATAATGTGCCAAATCCTTTCTTTTATGAAGACCAGGGGGAAAGCTGTAGCAGTGGGATGGGTAGCTTGGTACTGTAGGCTAAGCAATAGGAATTTCTTGTTGTTTATGTGATCACCTCTCTGGCCATGGAGCACAAGATTATTGTGGATAAGTGGAATGAATTCTCTACACTGGAAAAGCTCAAACTGTTTGAAAGCTGAGAGATGAAAAAAGTAATTTAATTCATTAGCAAGCATCTTGGCTTATATTAGAAAGACCTTAAGCAGTCTTTCTCATACACAGCTATCTTAGCTCACCACATACATGGACATTCAGTTGCGTGCTTTACAAATCTAATGCAAGACTGTACCAAGTGGATAGTACGTGCCTCAAGTACTCTTACTGGTAGCTCAGCAGAGCTGTGGAGCACAGGTACCATGAGAGCACTCCAGCACCATGTTAAATCTCCTCAGTTGGGGACCCTGTTACATATTCAAATGAAAACTTGCTGCTGTAATTACAGAAAAACAGAAGTTTGGGCTTGGTTGGGGTTTTTTCTGTGTTTTTCTTATAATAAAAAGAATAAAAAGATGACTGAACTCCTTAAATGTCAAAGAAGAAAGTATAAGCTGCAGGTAAAAACTAAATTGGGGATGGGGAGGAGGAATTCCAAGAGGTGAAATGCTTAAGGCTCCAGGTCTTAAGCATGCTGATTTCCCATGACTTGGCATGGGAATGGGCCCGTACCAGCGGGCCACAATCAACTAACCAACCAAAATTTGACTTTTTTCACCTCTTGGTGCCAGAATCCTTCGATTCCGTGCCCTAGCCCAACTAAATGCTTAATTTCATAGGAGTGCAGGATCTCCTTGAGTCTGTGACTCTCCCAGTACAGGAGAAAATGACAGGCTTGGCAGTCTGCATTCCTGAATAAAACCAATGTGCTTTATCACTGTACTGGAGCACACGGGGAGACAGGCAGCCATTTGCACCTGGAAGCCACAGAAAGCATTTCTGCACATGCTTTTGATGCTTCTCCTGGCGTGCTGCCACTCTTCTCCCTCCCTGCCTACAGCTAGGCCATGGAAGAGGAGCTCAGCTTCCATGAACCAGCCCTCTGAGACTGCTTTGCACAAAGGCATGAGGGGGTAAAGCCCAGTGAGGGAAAATTTGCAAACCTTTGGTGGTATGAATTGCTTCTCAGTTTTCCTTAACAAGTTTCCCTCCTTTAAGGAATACCTGAATCAGAAACCTGGAGAGGCACAAATGAACTTCCAGGACTGGACCCTGAACGTTACCATTCAGATTTCCCTTGGTCTCTTACATGCACCACCAGCACATCAAACGTCTCCCTCCCTTGCACAGACATACCTTGTTACTTTGCTTTTGCTGACCCTTCACAAGATGACCTCCTTTGCAGCTTCTCATTCTCGTGAGGCAGTTTGAAAGTGCTGCTGTACTGTGCTTAACCCTGACCCGAAGGACAAAGAATCACTGTGCTGCGAGGAACACCACAGCTTTTGTGGTGGTTAACACTTACTTAGTCCTTACTGCTAACCTTGTGTTTTCTGCCCACCACATCATGGAGCTTTTCCAGGCTCAAGAAGAAGTAGCAGGGGAAAAAAAGAGAAATCCAAATAAAGGAATTGTTCTGAAGGCTTGCTGCAATAATTTATGGTGCTTCCTTAGCAAGTGACTAAGTAAGGATTTGTTTAATATTATTTCATAGTAATATCTTTTTTCTTCTAAGCAAGGTAGATAATATTGACAATGTTCTCATATAATTACAGCAGAAAAACAAACGCATGGCATTGTACCCCTACGATTCCTTCTCTGGCTGCCCAGTCTGCAGCTCAGCATGCAAAGTTATAGGCCACTGACAGTAGAAGAAATGGTTTTACTTATTAATTGAGAAGCTCCAGGTTACAGAAATGCCACTCAGACTCGCTGTGCTCCCATATAAATAATTGATGATTTTATAGCTCAGCACAGTTACTATGAGAGCACGTAATGCTCAGTGGATCAGACATTTGTCAATACTTAGCACTGTCTATATGTAATCCAGTGGAAGCCAGACAAGATTTGTTCAGGTAGTTCCATCCTTCACCCACTATTTGATAAGACCATAGGCTGAGTGTAGTTGTGGGAACTACTAGTGAAACAAAAAGCACCTATAGAGCATAACACCTCACACTTTGCTGGATCATCTTGCTCTAGCATGGACAGCAGCTTTCTTGGAAGGCTCTGAAAGCCAGTGTGTGCTCTTTCTAACAGTAAGCACCTTGTCTTGTCACCCTAAAGGTTAATCAGGCACATTTATAAGTCTTAGTCCTCCAGACTCAATGCAGTGTCACTTAGTTAACCCAACCCACTGATCACCACACTCCATATTCCATCTGCACTGAGGCATCTAGGAATCAGAGAATCTGGCAGAAGCACAACTAGAGTACACACTGCCATAATCCTTCCTGCTATGGATACGGATATATGAGTTTAAGTGCTCCCAATTTTCTAACAGAAATTACATGGTTAAAAAATGGTAAGAATTTTTTACCATATTCTGTGGTAAAAAAGAGTTAGTTATATGTCCAGTGGATTAACTTTTCTCCGGCATGTGAGAATTGTTAACTTGATAGTATGGAAGTCTGCAACCCCCACAAGACACACCTAGCTAGTAAATGAAACAGCAAGTTATGCCTCCCCACTGCTGTACTGCCGTGTTTCAAGCCTCCTTTCGAAGGAAAACCACAAAGAATTAGAATATAAATCCTTTCTAATGCCCATTCCATCCTTGGTCTATCCGCTATCACTGCTAAGCAGAGTGCCAATTAGTGTCAGTTGTAACTGGTGGTTTCTGTACCAGGAACATTCTTCAATTGGGAACTGGACTAAAAGACCATTGTCTCATTTCACACTGGCAACCAAAACAGTCAGCATGCAGTAATAACTTTTGGTCACTTCTAACCCAGACCTCATCAAACCAGTGACCTTGAAATGAAAAGGTCTGTGTCCCACTCCCCTTCCTCCCATTTCTCAAGTGGAATGGCAATGCCAAGAGTTCTTAGAATTGGAAGGAATCCAAGTGTAATGGATATATCATTGAACACTGAGCCCTAAACTGGAAGCCAATGATATCTATTCTTTATCATTCTTTTAAGGGAAGATTAAAGAAAACCCCAAACAAACTCCCCTAAGACCCAAAAATCCCATTTCCAGCAACGGGCTATGTACTGTGCAGTACCTACAACACTTATAATCGCTGACCTCTGGACACATCTCCCACCCAGCTGATACCTCCAGCATTCTATTGCCACCACCTCTGCCATAGTCTGATTTAGATGTAGAACACTGCACAGGTTTGGACTCAGTCCACTGTAACTGACCACTTAAATTACTAGGTCCTTATTTGAGTTATTAGTTGAGATTAATTGAAGAGGTTTGTTACTGAGCCAATGCTGCTCTGTTACCCCTGTGCAGCTTGAGCCAAGCAGTAAAGGTCGTTTGAATAACAGAGATTAAATTTTGGTTCACTAGCCTTTATTTCTACTTTAAAAAGTTCTAAAGACTGCATTAACTGGGTTATAATACACATGGCGATCTCTATTTTGCACTCTTTCTAGCTATTTTTCCTGTTGTACAACAGCTGCTGTCTTTTCACTTTCAGAAAAGCAAGACCCAGAATTTCAAGTGAGATCTGTGTCTAACTATATATACATATATACATATATGTGCTAGAGAAATTACAGCACAAATACCTACATATCCTGTCAGTTTTAACCACATTACTCTAAAGCTCTGAAAATACTCAATATGTGAGCATTCTACTTTTAGTCCATGATATTTAAGATTACTAAGGTTGGTTTTGCATCACATGAGGCCTTTTTTTTTTCCCCTGTTAAAAACATAACTGTAAATCTGTTTTCTCCTGCCCAAGCAGTCCTTTATGAGACATGTGAGGAAGGGCAGCGTGGATTGTCAAGAACGGAGCAATCATCATCACATTAGAAACAAAAGAATCAGACAGAACAAAGCTTTTTTTAAAAGATTCTAAATCACACACAAAACATTTGTTCTGCTCCAGCTCTTTGTGAACTAATTGGCTCTCCTGGAGGGACAGGTAATTGTACTTGACTACACAAGCTGTCCTGAAGCTCCCTTGGAAAGCTCCAGTAAGCTTCCAGTGTTAGCAGCCATCAAGGATTTCACAGGTCAGGCATTGGATCAATACAGCTAAAAGCAGCAGGGACTGTAATGTCGACAGCAGGTTTCAGAAAGCGCTGCAAGTGCCAGTTTGTTCCCCTTCATGCAGAAGCTCAAGACAGCTTAATTAACCCTTGGAAAATACAATTTATCCAGAGGCACTGCAGGTCTGTACGAGGCCTTATTGGTGAACTGATAGCAGGGATACTGTAGCTGGCAGCTCTGAATTCCCATTTCCCCCTTTAATGCTGTTTGGGGTAGGATACAAACAACACATGATTTTAGGTGGATGTGTTCGCCTTGTCCTGAGATCATGCTACAGGAGGCCACAGAGGTAGTTGGTTTGTTAGAACTCACTGTGATTCCAGCAGGAGCCTGGCCCAGCAGGGGCATTGATCACTCACTTTTTGGGTTGTGTGTGTGTGTGTGTGCATGTGTGTGTGACAGAGAAAAAGAGAGAGGGGGAAACAGCCATCTCCCACAGGTCTAAATGCTTCTTTGCCCTCTTGTAAAGATGTTCGCTTGTTAGTTGTCTATTTTTACTGTCTTTTAATACCACATGGCTATGAAATGTACAGACAAGGTAATTTTCCACATCCCAAAACACCTACATTTTAGGAGACAAAGAACTTGCCAGGGGTGACAGATCAGTGAGAAGTTAGCTTGTCGGATGTGATATTCAAATATGTGTCTCCAATGTCAGGCCAACAGGCCAAAGGGTTTTTCCTTCCACAGCTCTTTTCAAGCTAAGGAAATCTTAGATGACATGCATAGAACAACTAAGAAAGAAAAAAATGACTCAAGTTACTGAGGCTTAGCAGTTTAACATAGAAATCTGAATTCAGTTCAATTATTTTAAATATGAACTACTTACACTGCCACCAGTTACATTTCTAATTTGTGTATTTTCAATTAAATCATGTAAATGTCTTTTGTGCAGTTTATATTTACTTCCTTTAGTGAATGGAAACATGCTGCTTTCCTTCCGGAACAGTGAACTCTAGCTGGAGTAAGCAAGGTGGATACATACCACTTTCTTTGCACTGGTTTGTTACTGTTTCTGATGGTAAAAGGCTCTGTGAATAAGTAGAATGAAGCAGATAAAATCAAGTCGCAAAGAGCTGTTACTATGTGTGCAAGCGTATCATCACATAAACTCAGACATAGATGTGCAGACTTGAGGCATTCACTATGCAACTTTGAATCTACCTTTAATAATCATTAAAGGCATAAGAGCTTGTGATGAAATACAAAAAGTGCTGAAAAATAAGAAACCAGGATCCTAAAAGAAGGCAAAAGCAGCCAGACGATACCTGTGATTCTTGTATTAACACACTCAGAAAACCAGCCCACAAAGAGCACTTGATAGAATTATTTAATACATCTGTGTCACAGTCCCCCTTAGCCAAGCAAGTAGATATTAATTTTTCAGGATAGCTTGTAGGAAACAGTCTGCCAGGGGTAGTGAAAGATGCTGCTTGAAGGTCTGCAAGCAAAGGGTAATGACAGATACTTGACACATTTCAACCTGGTATATTGCTACCTGCTGGGGAGCCAGAAGGTTCTGGGGTAGACCCACACTCCTTTGACAGTTGTATTAATGACAGGCAAGAAAATAAAACAGGGCTTGAATGACAAATGGGGAAGTGAGAAAGGGCTGGACTGTGCCCAACATCAGTGTGCAAATACAGAAGATGTATTGTGGATGAAGAACTTGGACTTACTCCTGTAAAATCTAGTTTCACATGAGCAAAACCATCTTAAACACAAGTACACAGCACTCTCCATGAGGAGAGGCTTTTGCAGATGAATTGGCAACAAAGAAAAGACATAAGTAGCTGACAGAAAAGAAGTTTTATGGCCGCTTACACCAACTGTAAGTCTGTCTGGATTTGAGAAAACATCCTACTGTTTTAAGTCTTTACTTACAGTTTGGACTACAACCAGAACATGATTCAAAAGACCACAGTATCCAGCTGGTTATCTAAGATTTGTGAGATCAAGAGGGATAAAAGTAGCATTGCTAAACATGTTGTGCCAGTTCTTAGGAAAGCTCAAAGCTGGGCTGAAGAAAACACAAGATATTAGACAGTACTAAGGCAAAGATTTATAATTATAGCTGGAATATCAATTAAATAAGTCAAATTTGACTTCAGAGTACAAATGCATGTCCATAGAAAGATGAGGTACACAGGTATGAAACAAAGAGCTGAATTCTCTTTCTACCTCTGCTACTGATCCTGTTGCTGTCTCTGTGTTTCCTGTCACTATATCCACACCTTTAGTTTTGGTTCCACTGTTTTGGTTTGGTATTTATTCTTTGTTTGTGGGGTTTTTTTCATATTTACCCTGTAAGGACTTGATCTCTACTGGAACCACTTGGTGATAACAGAGCACACAGCAACATCTGACTAACAGGGCAGTGTGTGAGAACAACCACAAAATTTGTACTTAATGCCAAAATATGCTGTTGTGCTTAACAAATTAAGTATTTGTAACACGCCACCTTCTTGAGAGGCATGCTTATTGTAGCCATAGGACAAGGGGTGTTAGGTTCAAACTGAAACAGGTGAAGTTCAGGTTAGATGTAAGGAAGAAGTTCTTTACTGTATGGGTGGTGAGGCACTGGCACAGGGTGCCCAAAGAAGTGGTAAATGCTCCATCCCTGGCAGTGTTCAAGGTCAGGCTGGACAGAGCCTTGAGCAACATGGTCTAGGGTGAGGCACCCCAGCCCATGGCAGGGGATTGGAACTGGATGATCTTAAGGTCCTTTCCAACCCTAATTATTCTATGACTCTATGCTAGTGTCCATGCTGGTTACAGTGCTTGCTTTCATCTACCACTGCTTGCAATCAACTTTGAAAAACAAAACCAAACCAAAGCCACCACTTGGTACAAACATTTCCTTCAGGAAAGACAAATAGTTTCTGAAGACACACACCAGAGTGCATTTTAGCATTTTATCCCAGAATACATCAGGTAAAGATCCTTAAGGAGAGCTCTGCTCTGGCGTATTTTAAGCAGTGTTATTCACTAGAATTGGAGAGCACAACCTAAATCTGTTGGAGCTCAAAAATTCCATTTTAGTTTCGTCAACGAAGAGCTTTTACATTCCCACAATACAGTTTAGAAGCAAAATCCTTCTGTTTAATTACAAGGGAGTGCAGGCTCTCCAAGGCTGAGTACCTATTTCTGTTTAAAGGTCAATAGTAAGTGTTCGAAAATCCACTATACTTGCTCAAATTGCCTTGAAATTTGGTGTGCCTTATGGCACGCCAAGGCAAGGTTACAGTCATCAGCTGAGGGTCACATTTGCCTGTGCTTCTCAAGATACAGCCTGAAAAACCCCTAGCTTTTTCTAAGTCATAAAATTATGGTAAACTGTTGTTGTTATTTTCCTGCATATCCCTAGTGGATCAAACCAGAGCTTTACACAATGTTCCAAGTGTTAGCATTCAACATTTGGCACCCTGAACAGGTAAGCATCTAAATGCCTGACCCTAAGAAATTATAGAATGTATTAGGATTCTGAAATCAAGACTGGCTTCTACCTTACTAACCAACCTTAAAATGAGGTGGGTGATACAAGGGGATGTATAATATTAACTCACTCTATACCTAGAGGCAGCTTGCTTTTAATCCCCAGAAGGAACTGTGAAAGCCAACTGACCAGATATTAGGAATGCAAAAACCATTGAAAATGACATATTTTGTTATTGGGGTCAATACAGTTCAAATATTTCTGAAAAAGATAGCAAGTTACATTTATGGAGTCTTGCCTTGGAGGACAGGGGAACTAATGAACAGTGAGGAGACCAAGGAAGAGCATTTGAAGGGCAGTGGGGAGCCAGACAGGAAGGTCACCAGACTCTGCAAAGAACTTGAGGACACCAGGGAGGAAGGGGGTGAGCAACTCATGCTCTTTTTCACCCATCTTATGTGTTTTTCAGGAGGTTCAGAGGCTCCTTCACAATTACATCAGGTCCTGGGAAAACCTGCTCCTCTGGGAAGAAAGGATGGGTGTCCACAAGTGTGTCCTGTCCACATGCAAGGAACAGAAAACCAGGACATTAAAATAAGCTACCTGCCACCTCTCTGTAGGGATGGGATGATGGAATGGACCAGCCCTCACTGGTCACTTGGACAAAGGGCCCAGGTAACAAGGCCACAGAGATGGGGGAATAAGAAGTCATTAGCACACAAAGAAAAAGAATCTTATGACCTTATTTCTGGCTTAATGAGACAGAAGAAAGAGCCTGGAAATGGTGACCGGTGAGGCTCCATGTTTTTAGGAAAATTACAGAAGACAGACTCAGTCATTAGTTTAATGCTACATATTTAAAATTCCTGTAGCCATCCCATAATTAAAAAAAAAAAGCCCAAATGTTGGGCAATGTGTCATATTTGTGATTTCTCTGTTAGTAAGCAGGAATTTCTGATTACATAAAGCATCTGCTTGCTGATGGTGTTGTGAGGAAAATATGGCATGAGCTGATGACCATACGCTTAGTGATTTCTCTGCAATGCTTTGTTGAGGGGCTGCCTCAGCTCAGGGCATGCGGTGTCAGCCTTATAAGGAGAAACTGAAGTTGAGCTTTAATGCTGTTTAAGCTCAAAGAGTCAAACTCATGCATGTCCCTACATATATAAAGCTACATGCTTCAATCACACTCCAAACTGATCTGGTTTATTTTGACTGAGAGCTTTGATAGTGACATTTTGAAAGAGGCCTGTATAGTCCAGTACCACTGGCTCCTCCTTTTCCACTTTAACATGCCTATACATTTTTGGCATGTTAAATTTGGGGGTTAATGTTGCCACAAGAAAAACCAAATGCAGAATTTGTATAATCTTACATCTGTGGAATGGGACATCTGTGTGTGTGCTAAGGTTGTGCATTAATCAGTAAGGTTTTCTGAATAGGAAATCTTCCAATAAAATGTGGTTTAATACGTCCCCAAACTGTTATTGTAGTTAGGCTGATCTGGCTTAGAAGATCCAGGTGAAAAAGAGTACTTGAAGAGAAAATACCACAATAAGAAATTTCCCAGAGGAAATTTGGGTAGCACCGGAAATGGGTCATTTGAGGTTGTGTTGGTATAAAATTTAGTCTAAAACTCTTGACAGTGGTATCACTTCTTGCAAGCATGACTTTTTCTGTCACTGCTTTAGAGAACAGACAGATTTTGAAAACCAGTATATAAACTCTTGGATTGAATCTAATTAGAATCCCAGACTGGTTTGTGTTGGAAGGGACCTTAAAGCTCATCCAGTTCCAACTCCTTGCCATAGGCAGGGACATCTTCCACTAGAGCAGCTTGCTCCAAGCCCCATCCATCCTGGCCTTGAGCACTGCCAGGGATGGGGCAGCCACAGCTTCTCTGGGCACCCTCTGCCAGCACCTCAGCGCCCTCACAAGGAAGAACTTTTGCCTAGGAGCTCATCTCAATCTCTCCTTTGGCAGGTTAAAGCCATTCCCCTTGGCCTTGATTCTTAATATTTCATCATATATTTCCCCAATGCATCACACAAACATAAAGCAATATACAAGCTTATAAAGCCGTAACTTAATTCTTCTTCAGTTTTGTCATTCTTAAATTCACTTCTAAACTTTCATCCACATAAGGCCAAATGATTCTGGAAAGCCAAAAGGCACCAGGTAAAGCTTGTAAAGCTTATAAAAACTGCTCTATGAAGGAAAGATAGAACAGCATCAACAAGAGGTAGGAGGAGCCTTTTGTAAGGCTGCAGAACAAGAAACTTTTTGTTAGATCTCCTGTAAGAATGCCACAGCAGAGCTGCTGGCCCATCTGCTGCTGAAACACATACGCCTCCTGGCACCATATCTAACAGTGTCAGACTCACAAAATTGCTGGATTAGGGTTTCCTGGAGGTGTTCAGCCAGGACATGAAACCTTTTCATCAGCCAAGATCTGAGCCTTGAGAAGTAAAAGAGGAAATGCAGTTATAGCATATCAAAGTTGCCTAAAAAAAACAACCCCGAGCTATTGCCTTCTTTCAGAATGTGCCCAGTGTACTCTGAAACAAGTATTGTCCCCTTCTGATTGCATTACAACGAAGCTGGTTGCTGGTTTTGTCCTTCTTGTGGTTTGACATACATATGCCTGCTACAGCATTCAGACATTTGAGTCTGCAGGTACGTGCCATTCATTATACACAAGAAAAATGTTTATAGAAGCCAGGGAGACAGCACTACAGAAGCCTGTCTTGTGACCACAAGCACAAATCATGCCCCTGTAGCAGCAGCCAGCTCAAACCACAGATGTCCAGAACATACTGCTGAGAGCATGCTGGAGGTCAGAGCTGCTGCTCCAGGTTGGTATATAGGGAGTGAGAAGGGGAAGCAGGTGGCATAAAGACACTCAATACTAACCTAAGCAGCAGACAGAAGTGTACCTGACACTCCTGGGTGAGCAGCATGCTGCCCATCATGAGGAAAGTCAGCTTCTCATCATTATACACACTTAATACAGAGTTGAATTTACTATGCCAACCAATAGCTGTATTTTCTCCATTCCCGAACAGATCATGATAGAATAAGATTGAGCAAGATGGCCCAACTGGGAAAAACATTAGGTGTCATCAGAAAAGATCAGCAAAGCAGCAGTTTCAGACACCATGCCTAAACACTAAAGGAGAACTAATTTGCTTTTCAAATATAGCCAAGATCTGTCCAGCCACATTCCTGAGCAGTGTAAGGGTTAATAGTTTTCCTCATAGCAAAGGATTTTCCTATAAGTAGTAATGTAATAGCAGAGGAATGGATTCAGGGACTTGAGAAATACACACCATTCAAATAGCACAGGGTCAAAATGGTGAAACAGATCTTTGCCATTATCCTAACAACGTTGTTCATAAAAGCAAGGTCTAAATGGTGGGAACACAGAAGAGGCATAGTACTGTGTAGCCACACAGGTGATAATCCATGCATTTATATCAGCACTGATGCAATACATAAATATTAGTTAAATATTAAAAATACTCAAGACTATTACATCTCTTATTGTACCTAAGGTTCTCACCAGGCACCACTTCAGTTCAACTGGGTGGCTCATGGCAGCCTCTTTCAGAAGGGTGAAGGAAGGAAGAATAATAATGGGATAATCAATGATCAGCCCCTAACATGATGGTTAAAGTCCCAGATACTGATACATTACTGTACAGACACAACAGCTCACAAAGCAAGAAGTCTTCACTAACCATAGAAATCTGTTGCTCTGGGTAACTACCTAAAGGTGAAGTTATTCGCAGTTTTCTCTTTAGAGGTGTTGTGGCTCCATTCTCTGATATTTTTAAAGGCCACCCCTCTGAAAGCAATCGTGGGAAACAAGCATATAGAAGAGGGTTTTTTTGCCTCACTAGAAAGAACATAAGGACCATATGGTTAGAAAGGGACAGGCTTCAGTTTCTTTGTCAGCATGAGGACTGTGCACACTACAGCACAGAATAAAGCTTCTGAAAACTGTGGGAGAAAATGGTTAGTGTAAGCCATTAACTCTGTAATTCTCTACATGTGCTGGGCAAGTATCCTGTGAAATAGCAGGACTCTCTCTGTGGTTACAGGGACTATAAAGCAACCCTCAACAACTGTTTAGATAGGAACCTGTTTTAAATCCTGAAAGCCTGGAACCACTTTATTTAGTCAGCAGTGGGGCAAAAGATGGTTTAGAAATAGCTTCCTGGTGTGTCTGGAAATACATCTGTATTTCATCATATAATGGAACAAACATGGCATAGTTCAAATACAGGAATTGGTTATATAGATGATGTGTTCATTATAGGTACAAATTAGGAAGCTCCTTTGGGAAGATCAGCCTATTCTGAAGGTCACTGTCAGGTCAGATTTATTCCAAAGCAGCTTCTTTCTCCAGAGCCTGGAACTAACACACTCTTACACGCTCAGCCTTTGTTCAGCTGAGGTTTTATTTGTGTTTTCTTTTAAACTTCAGAGAAGCCGCAAACATGGGCATACTCATTGCTGTCTTTACAGCATTTCAAACCTTCATGTTGCATTGTCATACCACTTGCCACTGCTGTCACTCTGTTTCTGCTGCTGATGCAAGGCTCCTAAGCCCGACTGCATACACTGAGCCCTGTTTCCCCTGCACCTCTACCCCAGCAACACATGATGCTTTGCATTTCTGAGCAGAGGAGCAGCATTCTGAGAAGAGGAGCAGCATAGCTGTCCCCTACGCTTCTCACCTCCGTTGGATTTCACATTGCAGTAAAGCAGCATTACAGCTGGACAGAAGTGCTGAAAAGATTTCCTGCCAAGAAGTGAAAGAGAAAGGAGTGTGCAGAGGTCTAGAAAGGAAGAACTGATGGGTAAGGTGGGTCTTTTCCAAGAACAGGGGAGTGCAATGGAAAGGCAAAAGCAAGGGGAAAGGAAAGGGATCAATAGGAGGAACAGGATGAAAACACTAGCAGAAAGACATTCAAGGAAGGAAAGGTCTCACAACCGTAAGTGTCCAAAAAGCGTGTCGATGAGGCCCCCAGTGATATGCTTTAGTGGTGGCCTTGGCAGTCCTGGGGTAATGGTTGGACTCAATCTAAAAAGTCTTTTCCAACCCTGCTGATTCTATGTTTCTATATATTTATGTGTATATATACACATCTATTTTGATCTTTGATACTGATTTCCTGTGGGACCTTAGAAAAGGTGCAACTTTTTCATGTGCATGTGCAAAGTGAAGATACAGGACACTTCCACCCTACAAGAAAGTGGCAATAGTTCCAGCTACTTGGAAAGAAATACTGCTGCTTATATATGCTATAGCTATAGCAGAACAACTACTAATGGGTTTGTGTTAAAATCAGGTAGTGAAAATAATCACTGAAAAATCTTAAATAGTTTATTGTGGTAAACCAGGCTGAGGAACAATACACAAAATTCTATCTTTTCTTCTCCAAGCCAAAAATTCAAGAGTCTTATGAGTTTATTCCAGTTAGAAGACAGAACTGGCAATGGAGCTGTGTATCCCCTTCCAAGCAATTCTGTTCATCTGCAAAGAGCATACGAAGCTCTATTTCCCTGAAGGTGCCAGGACTTAACAAGAAGCACTTTTTCTGCTCAAATTCCAAGACCACTTCTCAGCCAGTTCTTAAGTCTGTACTCATCCTCCCTAGAATCTTTCTGTGACCCAAACACTTGGCCTTCTTTTTCTTCTCTCTCCTATACTCAGGAATGCAGATACATGCACTTAGTTAATTCCACTTAGAATCATAGAATCGCAGTATAGTTTGGATTGGAAAGGACCTTAAGATCACCTAGTTCCAAACCCCCCTGCCATGGCAGATGTATCAGTCCCTGGAAATACATCTTAGTGCTGTTTGTCCTCACTTTTTTCTTCTTTTGACAGACTAAAATATAGAGGGCCAGATTTGGATCAAAACTAAAACCAGTTTTGTCCCTTCTGAAGCTTAGATCTTAGAACCATAGAAAGGTTTGGGTTGGAAAGGACCCTAAGATCATCCAGTTCCAATCCCCCTGCCATGGGCAAGGACACCTCACCCTTATACCATTTCACCCAAGGCCACAAAAAAACCTGGCTTTGAACACTGCCAGGGATGGAGCATTTCCCACTTCTCTGGACAACCTGCTCCAGCACTTCACTACCCTCACAGTAAAGAACTTTCCCACTATATTTAACCTGAACTTCCCCTGTTTCAGTTTGATCCCATCACCACTTCTCCTATTGCTACCGTCCCTGATGAAGAGTCCCTCTCCAGCATCCCTGTAGGCCCCCTTCAGACACTGGAAGCTGCTCTGAGAAACTCACACAGCTTTTCTCCAGGATGAACAGCCCCAACTTGCTCAGCCTTTTTCATATGGGAGGTGTTCCAGCCCCTGATCATCCTCATGGCCTCCTCTGGACTTGCTCCAACGACAGACTGCTTTGTACTTACCAGATGGTAGGGCAATGCACCGCCTGCAGCTGTTTGTGCATGGTATTAGCCTCAAAAATGAGCAAATTATGTCGTATCAGTTCTGTCACATCAAGGACCTTTTTTGTTCTTTCATTGTTGTCCTCTGATACTTGAAGTATCTCAAAGGCCTGAGTTTCTTGGGGTATTGCGAGTCAATAAAAATTCCAGCTCATTCTAAAAGGTTGTGAAGTTTGCCATTAAAAAGAAAAGTTGGAAAACATAAAATCCTAGAAACCCAGAAGATAAACTAAAAAACTTGACAAATTTGTACTCAATCAATTGTAGTCAATGCTGAAATTTTGCAGAGGTGGGTGTTCAATTTTTAACACTTGAGACTGACAATTCTATAGCTTTATAAACTGAATTTTCAAGTTACATAGAATTCACATGACAGATGAGACAGCAGCTACTTCCCATCAAAAGTAGATCCGTGTATGCAGGAGCTGTGTCCATGATTGTCAGAAAGCTTCAGTGATTTTTATCCCTACCTACTTGAAATGGAAAATTCACCACATTACCATGAGCCCATAGGATAAGTAAAAAGTCTTACAACAGGGTCCTTACAGACAATCTTATTCAGACTAGAAAATATACATAAATATACCTTCAGCCTACACTTTTGTCAGGATTAGAATGACTGTCTGTCATGTGAAATATTAATAAGTGCTAAAGGGTAAGATGCTTTCAGAAATTAATATTTCTTTAAAGGAAAAATCTCAACCAAACCAACACCACCACAACCCCCTAAAAAAAAAAATTACAGAATCATAAAATGGTTTGGGCTGGAAGGGATCCTTAAAGCTCATCCAGTTCCAACCCCTGCCAAGGGCAGGGACACCTTCCACTGCAGCAGCTTGCTCCAAGCCCCTGTGTCCAACCTGGCCTTGAACACTGCCAGGGATGGGGCAGCCACAGCTTCTGTGGGCACCCTGTGCCAGCGCCTCAACACTCTCACAGAGAAGAACTTCTGCCTTATATCTAACCTGAACTTCCCCTGTTTCAGTTTGAACCCATCACAGTTTGTACTATCACTACAGTCTCCGATGAAGAGTCCCTCTCCAGCACCCTTGGAGCCTTCCAATATCTGAAGGGGGCCTACAAGGGAGAATACCCACAAACATAGCATTTAAAATAAAAGGTGATGTTCTGAGTACTTGTAGGAATTTGGAAATCCGGTAGATTTCTGAATAGGAAGATGTTTGTATTTTTATCAGATTACAAATATCTTGTGAACGCTTTAGGTCAAAATTTAAATGGTTAAAGGCGGCTAATATCACTAAGAGAAGATTTCTGCCAGTTACTTTCAGTGAAATCAGTCAAATCAATGGCTTACTTTACAGATGCACAACTCTCTGCATGTTCAGGGTTTACAATACTGAGTAGGGATGGACAGCAGAAAACTGGCTGCAATTACTTGCTAAATCCAGCAGAAAAATACAGGAATTTGGATGCAATCTCTAGCTGCCATTAGACACAAGAGAATGAAACCCCTGTAATCTCGTAGAGCCTCAAAGAAAATCAGATTGATAATATCCCCATCGCAGGGAAGATAATTCTGTTGAAAGAATTGTGTCTGGGGCTCAGATGAGGTTCCTTCTAAATTCATCTGAAGAGCCAAATACTGTAAGGAGAAGGGATATGTAGACCATATTTTGTGATGTTTATGTATCATGACAAAGGTCTTCTTGACAGAATTGCTTAGAAGGATCTCCTGAAAGACTGGGAGAAATACCAAATCGGCAAAAAGGAATCTTTGGGGCCACATTTATAGGAGACAACTGTAGAAGAGAACAGCTATTGATAAGAACAAAGCAGTCCGTTGAGTCTGGCAATGCAATCTATTAGGAAAACATGACTGAGCATACGGAGCAAATGTTCCCGTAACGTGCTATAACATTACAACCTGCCAAACATACTTTTAGCAACAGGGCTTCCAAGAAGACTTCTGAAGTTCTAGCTATTACGGATTTTGCATAAAATCTTACAAAAACTTCTCAAACATAATGGGTTTAAACTTAAACAGGGAAAGTTCAGGTTAGCTATAAGGAAGAAGTTCTTCACTGTGAGGGTGGTGAAGAGCTGGCACAAGGTGCCCAAAGAAGTGATAATGCTCCATCCCTGGCAGCGTTCAAGGCCAGGTTGGACAGAGCCTTGGGTGACATGGTCTAGGGTGAGGTGTCCCTGCCCATGACAGAGGGGTTGGAAATGGATGACCTTAGAGTCCTTTCCAACCCAAACCATTCTAAGATTCACCTTTATATCTGAAGAACTCTAAACATTTCCAGTAAGACAAAAAAAGATGAAACACAATGACAGGCTTCTCATCACCTTAACTCAAATAGGTTCACAAAGTTTTCTGTCCAAATATCACCATGCTAGAAATGGTATTTTTGGGAAAGGCACCCTATTCAGTCTATGGATGAGTGGCCACATAACTAGCTTAAACTTTTCTTCCTGTGCTGACCTATTTAAAAATATTATCCTTGAATCCAATTTCCATTTTCACATGAGAGTTGCATGATAAACAGGAAAAATGAGAGAAAGCAGAAATGTAATAAGGAAGAACCAAGTACATGGTCTAGTGTGAGGTGTCCCTGCCCATGGCAGGGGATAGGAACTGGATCTTAAGGTCCTTTCCAGCACTAACTATTCTATGATTCTATCCTAAGCCTCTTGTGTTTCCACAGAACACAAGGAGTTTGCCATTGATTTCACTGAGCTGAGATTTTGCTTCAAGTGGAGAGAAGGAAAAGAAAATACAGCAGTATTCAGGCTTCTAATATGCATTGTGAGTACACACCATAAAAAGATTAAAAGGAACTGAAGTAATTTAGCCATCAGATAGTTAATACGACTTCTAAGGTTCTTGAAAGCCTTCTGCAAGTAGAAATTGTGCAGAAGGCAGTTACCTTTCCTTTATTTAATAAGCTTTCATGCCACAGTCCAAAGAGGAATTTCTGATGTTGCATAGGCCTTGATTCAATTCAAATTATTCTAGATATTCTGTTTTATGTTACAATTGACTCAGCGGATTTGTTCAGAATAACAGAAAAAGAACAAACCATTAATAATTATATTCCTTAAACAATTTTAACAAGGGGTAAAAAAATTGAGGAGAAAGTAAAATAGCTGAAAAGACTTTTCGCTTGATTGAAAAAATAATTGAAATTACTCTGTCTATATCTGTGAAAAGCTGTTTTTGTAGTGGGGTGGAATATTATAAGGAAGAAGATTTTTACTGTGAGGGTGGCGAGGCACTAGGAATGGGATGCCCAAGGAAGCTGTGAATGCTCCATCCATGCCGGTGTTCAAGGGTGGGTTAGACAGAGCATCGAGTGACATGGTTTAGTGCAAGATCTCCCTGTCCATAGCAGGGAGTTGGAACTGGATGATCTTAAGGTCCTTTCCAACCCTATTTTATGATTCTATGATTGTGGAAGCAAGGACAGGTGGTCTGGGAAGAAAACAGGGATGTTGTCTGGGAAGCTAGGAACCAGGTTAGGAAAGCTAAGGCCCACTTAGAATTAAATTTGGCTAGGGATGTTAAAGATAACAGGAAGGGACTGAATAGGCATTTTGCAAATAAAAGGCAGGCTACGGACAATGTGGGCCCCCTCTGGAAGCTACTGGGAGAACTGGCTACCCTGGATTTGGAGAAGGCTGAAGGTTCTTAATGACTTCTTTGCCCCAGTCTTCACCAGCAAATGCTCTGACCACACCACCCAAGTCTTGGAAGGCAGACACAGGGACTGGGAGAATGAAGACCTTGGGCACACTGCAGGAGAGGATATGGTTCAAGACCATCTTAGGAACCTGAAAGTATACAAGTCCATGGGACCTGACGAAATCCAGCTGCGGGTCCTGAAGGAGCTGGCAAATGAAATTGCTAAGCCACTGTCCATCATATTCAAAAAATCATGGCAGTCAGGTGAAGTTCCCGATGACTGGAAAAAGGGAAATATAACCCCATTTTCAAGAAGGGGAAAATGGATGAGCCAGGGAACTACAGAGCAGTCAGCCTCACCTCTGTGCCTGGCAAAATCTTGGAAAGGATTCTCCTGGAAGGCATGCTGAGGTGTATGAAAAACAACAAGGTGCTTGGTGGCAGCCAGCATGGCTTCACTAAGGGGAAATCCTGCCTGAGCAATCTGGTGGCCTTCTATGATGGAGATACAGGAACTGATGGACAGGGGTGGAGCAGTTGATGCCATCTACCTGGACTTGTGCAAAGCGTTTGACACTGTCCCACATGACATCCTTGTCTCTAAGTTGGAGGGACATCAATTTGATAGGTGGACCACTCGGTGGATAAAGAACTGGCTGGATGGCCGCACGCAAAGAGTTGTGCTCAATGGCTCAATGTCCAGCTGGAGACCAGGAACGAGTGGTGTCCCTCAGGGATCAGTGTTGGGAGCGGTCTTGTTCAACATCTTTGTCAGTGACGTGGACAGTGGGATTGAGTGCGCCCTCAGAAAGTTTGCCGATGACACCAAGCTGTGTGGTTCGGTTGATACACTGGAGAGAAGGAATGCTTGAGGAATGAAGGAATGCTGAGGAATGAAGGAATAATGCTGGAGGGAAGGAATGAAGAGGGACCTTGACACACTTGTGAGATGGGCTGATGCCAATCTGATGAAGTTTAACCATGCCAAGTGCAAGATTCTACACCTGGGTGGGAGCAATCCCAGGCACAGCTGCAGGTTGGGCAGAGAAGAGATTCAGAGCAGCCCTGCGCAGAAGGACTTGGGGGTGTTGGTTGATGAGAAAATGAACATGAGGCGGTTGCAGTGTGCGCTCGCAGCTCAGAAAGCCAACCGTATCCTGGGTTGCGTCAAAAGGAGTGTGACCAGCAGGTTGAGAGAGGTGATCCTGCCCCTCTACTCTGCTCCTGTGAGACCTCACTTGGAGTATTGTGTGCAGTTCTGGGGTCCTCAACATCAAAATGACATAGAACTGTTGGAACAAGTCCAGAGGAGGGCCACGAGGATGATCAGGGGACTGGAGCACCTCCTGTAAGGAGATAGGCTGAGAAAGTTGGAGCTGTTCAGCCTGGAGAAGAGAAGGCTGCATGGAGACCTCAGAGAAGCCTTCCAGTATCTGAAGGGGGTCTATAGGGATGCTGGGGATGAACTCATCATGAGGGACTGTAATGACAGGACAAGGGGTAACAGGTTCAAACTGAAACAGGAGAAGTTTAGATTGGATATGAGGAAGAAATTCTTTACTGTGAGGGTGGTGAGGCACTGGAATGGATTGTCCAGGGAAGTTGTGAATGCTCCATCGCTGGGGGTGTTCAAGGCCAGGTTAGACAGAGCCTTGGGTGACATGGTTTAGTGGGAAGTGTCCCTGCCCATGGCAGGGGGTTGGAACTGGACAATCTTAAGGTCCTTTCCAACCCTAACTATTCTATGATTTTTTGATTCTATTTATCTGTCACACAAGATACATTTTAATTCTATGAATTAAAATATAAAAATATAGTATTCAAATATGTTTTAAACACATTCTTTGTATTCTGAAAATCCACTGTTATGTCACTGCCTTCATGGGCTACCAACAGCACTGTAGTGGAGTTCACTAACACCACACAAATGCACTTTCACAAAGGCTCGCTAATGTGCTGCTTTCCTTGGAAGTCAGTCACAAACAAATCAACAAAACCCCCACATAGATACAGATGTTTTGTCAAAAAAAAAAACAAACAAACCCTCCAAGTTCTTCTGAATGTGTGTTATAGTCCCTGCACTGGCATCTGCCAAAGAGATGCAAGTTCCAGGAAAACCTTAATACTGATAGGGGTGAGTCTGCTTCCCTTTGGTGCCTCAGGCTTCTGCCAAATAGCCATTAATTACATCATCAGACTAATTGCCCACTGTACCTCACCAAAGCAGAGACCTGAGATTTGTTTCGATTCCATTTAAACTTCAGAGCAACTTCAGTGCTGTGATCACCCCAGTAAAAGCACATGTTTTGACTCTATTTTCAATGCTTTGCTTTTGAAAGCAGCACAAGTTCTTTGACAGGCTTTTTTCCCCTCCCTTTTATGATAGTCCATAGTCTCGAGCTTGGTGCAGACAAGAGACTCACACTTGTAAGTTAGTAGTTTGATGCATAAACTACAAAGCTTGTGCTTTCTTTGCAAAACTGCAAAATCCTCAAATGACCTCGTATGTAAGCATCATAAATCACTTGGGACAGTCCATCATGTACAAGCTCACAGCATATCATAAGATTGAAAAACAAAACCAAGCTTGAAAGCACGTTGCATGCCTTAACAGTAGCAGAAGAATAATGCACTGAACTCTTAGACTTTTCCACACTTGCATACATTTCTGTTTCTTCTGCTTGTGTTCCTTGACTCATTCAAATGTCAGCATGAAAATCCCACTTGTGAACACGCCCTTTAAGCATTTACTGTGCATTTGGAACAAGCTTTCTGATATTGTCATTTTACAAGCAATTAATTAAAAAACTATAAAGAGTTTTTAAAGAGTCTGAGCTATAAAGAGGAAATTATGTCAGGTTTTGACAGATGTTTTGCATGCAGATGTGCTGCAGTTTTTACCATGGTTTCACTGTAAATCCAGAAAGAGGAGCTGTAAATAATATGTTATTTCATTGCATCTTGAAAATGCATTTGGGGGAACCCTCAGGAAAATCAATGAAAAAATTCATTCCAGACATTGAGAACGAAGTTCCTTGAAGTAACAGAAGTTCCCAACATTCCTGCCCTTACAGAATGAAAATGTAAGTTCTTCCCTTCTTCCCTTTTACTTCTCCTTTTACAATCTCTTTAACCCTGGAATGTAAAACATCTATTACCTTTTTCCACTTACTACACTTGGATGTCCTTTGCCTTCTGCTCTCTGGATTTCACTGCAGAATCAGACGCTGGAGGAGTACCACCAGAACTCCAGAACCTTTCAGCAGAGGACTGAGCCTGAGTCTTTGTATCAGAGTGATTACTGATTGTAAGTGTCTCATTAAACTGTTCTGTCCCCAGCTACAGAGCTCAACAGGGAGATGGCTTTTACGCCTTCTCCATTTAGAAATTACCTCTGTCAAATCCACAAATGTCCTTCTTTCCTTAAATGACTGTTTTTAAAAAAGTTATACCAGCAATTCTTATTTTGCCATAAAAAATAAAAACCATAACAAATAATCTCTCCTTTCTATAACAACAAAAATTTAAGACTCATGGTACCCTTGAATTTTACCAAATGGCCTCATACAAATCATCCCAGAGTATCTGATAAAAAGAACACACATCTTTTTAACACTTAAAGTTGCTTAAGTTCTACCTTTTCTAACTGAAAATTCTAATGGCTTTTTCATCAACCTGCCTCACACAGTTGTATTACAGCAATGTTCAGCATCAGCAGCAGTGTCATCCAGGGCAGCATGGGGCTGTGGAGGATAAACCTGAACTTAAGAAGCAAATTCCTCTGAGGGCTGCAGTGAGTCCCTCATGAAGCTCATCAGGAATCACAAGCAGAGCTGCATTACAGCCCTCTGCACTAAGTAGCAGGTTGCTCATGACAGTAACAGCCCACTAAAGGAGATGAGCTAAAACATGGGAGCAGGAAGGTTTACACAGGGCAAGGTAACTTCTCTGCCTGTGGACTGACACCAAGATTCTGCTCAGTGTTAGGAAGACCCTCTGGAGAGGCCATTCTCCAAGCAGATCAAAGGTGATCTGGGCAGTTACCAAGCATACACTTATTTAATCAGGAAGCCTATAGAAGAATACTGATGAGATTAAGGCCTCTTATTAGACAAATACAAAAGCATCACAGTATTGAGGAGTCAAAAAACAGAGCCCAAAATGTCTGGAATTATCTTACTCTTCCTTTCACCAAAAAATAAGCCCCTAATAGTACAGAAGAACTGGGGACAAGAAATATCCTCCATGAACTAGAAATGAACCTCACTCCCTTGTGTATTTAGCAGTTAGAAAAGAGTTTTTAAAGTCACAGTGAACCTCCACTATAGAGTCAAGGAACAAAGCACTTGAGAGCTAGAGAATTACAAGATCTCCAATAGCTCGAGGGAAACTTTGAGAACTTGGAAACAAACTACTCTGAAAATGAAGCAATTCCAATTCCTCCAATTGCAGGGAACAAGGCGCCTCCTACAGGGCAGTAAACCAGTCTGAACTGATTTCTATTGGGTTACAAAATTATGTTAAACTACTGTTCACAATTGTTATGAAACCAGAAACAATGCTTATATCTGATTAACAATATGCTAAAGCATCCCCAGATTATGGCATCTATTTTCAAGTTACCAGCAACTATACAGAGGCGGGGAACAGAGTTTCCTTTTAATAACAGGAGTGGCAACCAGGGTTACAACTATGCAGTGGGCACACCTTTGCCTGACAGTGCACACAGCTGAAAGGTCTAGAGATTTCAGATGCGAAGGCTGTGATAGCCACTGTGATCATCTATTCAAATGATCGCAAGCTATAAATCTTCACCCCATAATTTCTCCACCCAACCTAGGTAATGGGGCTAAACCTGTGGTCTGTCATAACTTGGTAGGATAGAAGAGCTGATAGAGATTTACTCTGAAAGGTTACTGTTATAACATGCAAGCAAGAAATCTCACAAGACATTTGCCAATACTTCCTCTCTTCCATACTTTATAATTTGCAGTCAGTACACAAGGCAAACCAAAAAGGTTTCTAGACATTTTAGAGTAAATCCAGTTTTGGGAAGCTGAGGTATGGATTTAGTTCCTCTGCCAACACTGTGACTTGATCACTTAACTTCATGTTATAAGAGTTGGCTGGGAGATTTTGGCTTTGTGCCATCAAGTCTCTCTTAAAATAATCTGGCCATTTTCCATGGAGAAAAGGAATCTATTTGTCAATATGCACTTGTGTGTAGCTATACATCTGAAAACATCTCTACTTGGTAACTGGCTACCTTCTCCTTCTGGAAAAGGAAGGTGGGCCTGTAGCCAAATACGTATCATATGGATGATGCAATGGGAAGCCATACAGTATGCTTTAAAATCTGTGATTCCAGGAATGATAAAGAAGGCTCAGCAACAAAGCAGAGGTTTTGAGGCCTGGATTGGTGCTGGATTAAAGCTGATGGCAAGGATTCCGTGGAGGCCACCACCTTTTTGTTGAGGTGCTCCTCATACATGTGTTCTGACCATATTGTGCAACACATAAATCCATCCTATAACATTAGTACACAGTGGGTTCATCTTCTGTATGGGTGACATTTACCTTGGCTGTATTATTGCTTTCTTTACATGCCTTGTGAACAAATCTATAAAGACCTTCTTTACAGATATTCTGCCACCTATTAAAATAGGGAATTTAACTCCCTTTCTTTATATGTGTTGTCTCTCATTAGGATTCAGGTGCCCTTCACTCCATAAGAGTACGGTCGGGTCTTTAATAGAGAAAATGCGCAAGACTTTCTTAATCCAAACAGGATGTTCTCTATATGGCGATACTGCTACTGGTTTGCATGTGATTCTTGCAGTGTTTATAATGGTTATGTAAGAATGCAAATGCAGTTCAAAATAACTTTATAAAGCCAGTGTTTCTTACAACTGTTGTATAGCTAAAACTATACTTCCTCCTTATAATGTTCAATTCCAACCTCTTCCAGAAATTTAGCCACATGCCTACCAAGACCTCTCACCAAAATTCCTGGGATATCAGTTTCTAGTACTGTTTCCTAACTCCATTAGGTGCTAAACTGAGCCACATTGATGGAACAGATACAACAGATAAGATTTACTGACTTACTGTGTGTGTCCACAGGCAGTGTTGTAGCAGAGGAGAATGGAAGGTGTGAGCTTTTTCCCCCAGCTCCAGCCCCAAGAGACAGGAAGAGAGCCATGTTCAGGTCTTTTCCCCACATAAAAGGTGATAGGACAAGAGGAAACAGCCTCAAGATGTGCTAGGGAGGCTTAGATAGGATATTAGGAAATATGACTTCACTGAAAGGGCTGTCAGGCACTGGAACTGACTGCCCAGGGAAGTGGTTGAATCACCAGCCCTGGAGTTATTTAAAAGACAAGTAGACATGGCACTTATGGAGACGGCTTAGTGGCAGACTTAGCAGTGCTAGGCTTATGGCTGGACTTGACGATCTTAAGCATCTTTTCCAATCTAAATGATTCTATTCTACATGAACAAGGAGACACACTGGGTTAAATTAGTAGATCTTTATAACCCCTTAATTTGTTGATGACATTTACTCAGAGGCAGCAGCAGAACAGAGAAGAGAGCTATAAGCAAAGGCAAGGAGATTGCCTAGGGTTTGGGGGGTGTGTGTAAGCAAAGTTAGTGTATGCTTTCAATGGTTATGCTAAACAGTTGTTCCATTATTTATGTAAAAAGTAGTAACATGTTAAGACTTGGATTCTTGGAAGGAAATGTGTTTTTTTTTTTTTCTTTTCCTAAAGCCATGCCTCTGGATTCCTGCAACTGATGTTTATATCCTTAAGGAATTTCATCAAATGCCTTCCCATAGCAATCTACTTTCCATAAAGCCTTAATCTGATGAACCACTCAACTACAGTAGGTCACTGCAGTGATGTAATGACAATGTCAGGGACAGACACTTATACAAGGCGGTAAGGCAGGTTTATCTCATAGAAGTAGAAAAATTGTAGTCATCTCAGATGAATTTCTGGTTATTTCAGTCACAATGCTTTATTTTAGAGTTGCTTTTATCCTCTTGGTGCAATTTTCCAAGTGGGGCTTAACACAGTTTGCAAACGAAGTGTAACTAAAGCATTCTAAGATGGTCTAAACGACTACTTCCCAGACCTGCCTGCCCCAGATTTCAGGAGCAATCTTCTTCCTACCCAAGCCACTCCAGAACACTGGCTGCAAGGGGGACGGCACAAAGCCTTGACTCTCTGCTGACTCCCTCATACTCCTGCTAAAGGGAGAGTCTTGTAATCTACATGCTAGTGATGAGTCTCTTCTGATTTATGCCTAATGCATAAAAACTACAATGACCCCTCCTTGCCTCCCTTCCTGTCAACTTTTTCCCCAAGATCAGACTAGAATGGAGAATGTTCCTGCCACTTGGACTCTAACAGTGCAAAATCCTCTCCAAGTACTCAATTGCTCAACTCCCCTTGGACCCCTGTAGCTTCACTACCTCTTTATTTCTACCATGTTTGCTATGAGAAAGATCCTAACAAAGGCCTGTGGATGCTGCTGTAATATGCAGCTCTTATTAGTGCAGATGAAAGTAATCAGAAAAAAATTTAAATAGTAATAAAACTGCCAGACATGCAGTAACAAACTACAACAGCTTTCAAATGACAGAGAAGCTCTGGCCCTGAGCAATTTAACTTCAAAGATTGATATAACTTCAGAATTGGTCCTGCTTTGTGTATTGGCATGGGACCAGGTGACCTCAAGAGGTCTTTTTTGGTCTAAATTATGATTTTTGTGAAATTATAGTTACCAAAGTGAAATATAGTCTCAAACTTTTGCACAATATTGATTTACACCTTCAAACTGTAACTGGTATGCATGGTACAATTAATTCCATGAGCAACCTAAAAGCCTTCATTAGATGTGATGCATCACGAGAATTTATGTATCACTCAAGGAATCAAATCCTCAATAGAGAAATTAATATGGCACATAACACCATAACGCACAAAGAGAAATCAGATATTTTGTGCGGAAGCTATTACCACAGTCCTTTTACCATCAAGTTTAACTTGCAGACTCTCCTGTCTAAATGTGGTGGTTTAACAGTAATGCTTGAGACCTGGATCTGCACTTGCTTCACCTTTTCTTCTGAACTACGGATGCACCTACATCTGTTTGCATTGAATCAACCAGGTTGGGAAAGACTTAAGATCATCAAGTCCAGCCATTATCTCAGGACAGCCAAGACCATCACTAAAGCATAAAGTTCTAATTCAGATCCTAGTTGTCTCCCCTTGTCATGCATTGGTTTGTGTTACGGGACAGTTGTGCAGAATAAGACTTGACCCCTTTTAGAGTGAATGAAGCTGTGTAAATTTTGGAGTGAATGTGACTATAGCTAGAAAGGTATTTCCTGGTGAGTTCTAGGATACAGATGTTGTAAAGCTGCATTGCCTTTTTCCACTGTGCACATCAAGCATTACTAAAAACTAATCCTGTGATACACCTTAAAAGTAAGTAAATATGATTCATATATCACCAGTGATGGTAATGGCCTACCCAGCTAACACCACAGCATTGGCGAATTGACTATTAGAAGGCCATCAGCACCCTGAATTCCTGCTCTCCTCCATTCTTAGGCACTGAGATGGAAAGGGAATGTCAGTAAGTGAGAACTATTGCAAGCTACTGCTCAGTGGGCCAAAAGTCCTTTTAATGCCCCAGCACAGAAGGAACAGTTTACAGCTTTCATATAACCTTTGACACCCTATTTGCAACTTTGAGGGATGACTGCTGTGATTTGTCCTAATGCCCAATCTCTGGCTTGCTCACGAATTCATAGTTTCACTGCTGTGTCTATAAAATACCTTAAATATTGGTGATATGGTCTCCATTCAGCAGTTAAAGCAAGTGTGGTGTGTGCTGTAGTAAAACAAACAGCTGTACCCTACACAGAACAGTTCAAACCTCCAAATGAAATACTGAAATGAATCTCGACAGTACATCTAGCTTTATTGCACAGAGAGATGAGTCCATGAAGACTATATACACAGAAGCATTATTTTTTGATGGAAGTATAGTACTTAGGTTTTAGAAAAGCAGCAACGACTGGTATTCCTGTGCTCCACTTGTAAGTACCATGTACCCAGCTGTCCCTTTTACACAGCTTTGTGTATCATTCTATGTATTATTTATACTTGGAAAAGGCAGAGCCTCACAGGAGTCAGAACTTGGTTATGTATCAGTTATGTAGCAAGCCATTGATGCTGTTGTGTCAAAGGTTTCTTGTTTATTAGTCTTACGATCCACAAATAAAGAAATTATAAATCCCACAAAAATGAAGTTTCAATTAAGAAACAGTTGTGACAGTTCCCCCCCAATATATTGTAGTTCTACATTGATTTAATGGCCTGTTACTTTTGAAGTGACTGCTTTTCAAATAGTTGCACACAGTTGCTTTTATTATTAAAAAAGCATTGCCAAGTGTAGAAGTACAGAATTAGTGTTCTTACATTAAAGAAAATTAAGGCAGAATGCCCATCTTCTTAACTCTATGTTCCTTTAATAGACACTCATTCTTCATCTTTTTCCTTTCAAATGTAAGAAAGCTTGAAAGACTTAAACCAGGTTTAGTTTAATAAGAGAAAATAAGGAGCCTGCCACACAGAAAATGACTAGATTACGCTCAGTTTAGGGGTTCCACTTTTCTCTTGCCTCAGGCTTTTGGGACATTAAGGCCATGTTATAAATCCTGGTCAGTGCTTTTTTTCTAAAGAGCAGAAATGAGAGTTTATTAGCATCACAGTGGTTGCCTCAATAATGACAAAACAGTTGCTCATTACTGCTCATTAGATTCATATTAGATTCATTTGCAATAGCAATGCATCTTCTATTCATACTCAATTGCAAAACAACAGATATGATTTGACACCTGCTGTAGTACAGAATTCATTAGAAAGTAATAATACAAATAGGAATTCAATGGATGGACTTAGTCTTCTGTCTCTGATGAGTCTAAAATCTGTCATTTAATGTTGAATTTATATCGGATAAATACCACAGCAGGCAATCAGGATCTTCAAATAATATGTACTCCAATAAAATATCATACACAGAAGCAGATATGCAAAGAGCAGACATACAAGCAAGTAAATTAACAGTACCAGATGCAGTATTTTTTGCAGTGGTAACATACCTGGACTGTTTCTGTTGATATCCCTCATATAAATGTAGTTACTAATTTTTAAAATTGTAGAAAAATGCAGAAAGTTACATTTTTCATCAAAATATTAAGTCAACAAGTAAACGGTTCTGATTTTCCCTTGAAAACATCTGGGACAAACCAAGCCCAGGAGGTTACTCAACTGCTGTTGTCTTAATTTAATCAAATAGTAAATCAGTATTGTATTGCTATACTTCGGAAGCACCAAACCAGTAATGGTGCTTAAATGACCTAAAATCTCTTCTTTTTCTCAAAAATTCCATGGTGAAAAAGCCCAAAAATTATAACAAAACTCAAAAGTTCTTGTCTTTTTTTCCTGTACCAGGGATGAAAGTATACCCAATAGGCCTTCACATCATGAAACAGAGAAAGAGAAGAATGGGCTGATTCCAAAATATAACCTTGCATATCCTAAAATAACTCAATTTATATCATCCTCAGCCTCACTATTACCTTTCATAATATTTCTGATGCTGTTTCTCAGGGTACAAAACAAATATCCCCTTGCTGTCTTCTGCCCACCTCCTAATTATCCCTGGTGGTGTTCAAGGCCAGGTTGGACAAAGCCTTGGGTGACATCGTTTAGTGGGAGGTGTCCCTGCCCATGGCAGGGGGTTGGAAATAGATGATCTTAAGGTCCTTTCCAACTATTCTATGACAACTACGACAATTAATCTATCCAGTTAAATAATTCCTCCCACTTACTGCTTATGTAAAGGGGTTTCTGTGTGTTACTACAACCTCAACACACATAATATGAACAACTGTATCACTTTGGTTAATCTATCCCTGGAAAGACATTTCTTCACAACTTCTTTTTAAATCCATTTCTTACAAGAGCCACTTTCCAGCAGAAGAGGTCCTCTTCCAATTCAATCCACAGTCATAATTTAGCTCTGCTTTCCACTGCAGAACTGAATATAGTCATTGCTCTCTGCATGCACTGGATAGCATTAATGATTTCACACTCAAGGAACATATAGGACCGTAGAAATGAATTCTCAATGAAACACTATCAAATAGGTCTTCTGGATCTGATAATAAAAGTACTGATACAACCTAGAATCAGGCCTGACTTTTGGACTTCTTAAGTCACATCATCAGCTCATGGCAATTCTGTGATTCTCTTTTTCTTTCAAACCAGAGCTCTAAAAGAAGCATAGCCTCAAATGTAGCATTATGAAATACTGATGTTTAACCTGCACTGATACTTCATTGCCTCACAACTTCATATTCAGCAGCAAATTATCTAAGGATGCTTCTGTTTTGGTTTTGTTGTTCATGAAATCAGTAATACTCAATGTCATGGTTTAAGCCATTGAATAGGCGCTGAAGGCGATCCTTAGGAAACCAGTAACATCTTTGTCATTCACTTTTTCCCCATTCAGTTTATTACTTGTCCATTTCACCAGTTTCACACTTATGCATTCTCCAGCTTAATTAATCATTTCCTGTATGATTCTTCATTAAATGCCTGGAAGCCCAAATGAATTGGTTCCATCATTCTTCCCTTGTCCAGCAAGTCATTACCTTAAACATAGGTTCAGGTTAGTTTGGCATGACACAAATCAATACTGCATTTTATTTCAGTTTCCATTTATCATCATGGACTCTTCTTCCAAAATCAAAGCTCTAAAGATGTAAACTGTTGAAGTCAGGCCACCAGATATTAGTTGCTCAAATCACTTTCTTTACTTAATTGCAGTTTTCTGCGTGGCAATACGTCATGCTAGACACATTTCTTTTCCTTGCTGTCTGTAAACTATGGAAGTTGCCGTCTTCCCTCTTGACTTATGTCACCTGACACAAAGCACTCAAAACATGCACTAAAAAGAAAGACCACTCATAAAAGGCATACAAGTATTCCTCCTTGGTCTAAGTGAGCATAGTTTTCTCAGGACCACTATACAGTATTATCTAAAGGCTATTTCAATGTGAGCTCTCTTCTCCCTGTGCTTTACAGAGCAGACTTGATAGAAAATTCATATGCCATTACTCTATGAGGGATATTTAAGCCCACCAGATCTGCCTTGGTTCAGCCACCAGCAGAACAGCATTTCTAAGCCTGGATTTTCAAGAGTTACCATAAATGTAAAAACAGGGGGAAAAAAACCCCACCAAATTATCCCATCAGTCTTCTTTCACAAGTGTGATTCTGCTCGTGGAATTGACTACAGGACTATCAGGTAAGGACAGCACCTTGCTTTCTTGGGCATGCTGGAAAAGCAACACATAGCTGTCTTATTAGATGCATTACACAACCTATTGGCCAGTTCACTACTGTTTTTAATTTTAAAAACAAATAAAAGCAAACCCTAAAACAAAACAAAGGACAACATCACATTTAAAGGAGTCTGAACAGTCATTAAAATCAACAGCTTCCTGATTTCTCCTGGAAAAGAAGGCATTGGTACCCTGCCTCTTTCCTTCTGGATGGGATCTGAGAAATAACAACGCAAATATATTAATATTGCATGGTCAGGGGTACTTTCTATTAATATGCCATTAATAAAATGACCTTTGCACTACACTTAAAGATCATCAAAATCAATATTTATTCTGAAGTCAGGGAAAAAAGAAATCAATCTTGCAGTAAAATGTGTCATATTTAACATATCCTATCATTGTAATTAACTTTATACATAAAAAGTAGCACTGATAGGTGAAAAATGAACATTATAACAGATGAGTTTCCCTTCTCAAACAATTTTATGTGATAATCTCAGAAATTGAAAGATCTTCTCCCCGAGTACTTTGCCAAATTCATTCCTCTTCATTTCTCTAAACCTTTTCACATCACTGCTCTATAGGGGAAAAAAAGTCAGTTTCCTGCAAACCAAGAACACTAGTGAGATCCTGCTAATATTCCTGTAATTTCTTCATTTCCATTTCTAGATATCCTTTGAAAAAGCCTGGTGTCCAAGCATTAACTACCATAGAAGCTTAGCAACCTTCTCCTTGCTTTTACGCCTAGGATAAAATGTACACCACCATCAGTGGAGGCAAACCACTTATTTTCTTTTCAAGGCTGTAATAACCAACTTCATACAAATTTTGTGTTCTGTGTTTGGTTTTGGAGGGGAAAAGCCTAAATTAGAAAAGAAAGCTAGAAACAACAACAGAAACAATGACAAACACAAACATACATTTGAGGTGACTGTATGGGAAACCATTTCTAATGCATCACCTGTCCCACAAGAAGGCAGGGCTAATGTTCACCATCAGGTACTAGCCATGGCAATAGCACATACACAGTAGCTCTCACCTGAGAATACTAGCACCTTAAAACAAGCCACCCAGACTGCTTCAGATAAATTAAATTAAACAAATAGGAGGTAATTTGTATGTGGTCAGTCTGAAGCAAAGCCAGGATTATGATTCCAGGAATTACTCCCATAAAAAATATAATTCCTGATCCCTTTCTCTGCTCTAACCACTAGACATTCTGCTCTCCCTGTAAATTCAATCCATTCCCACAGCAACAATAAACTTACATTATGCCTTTGTGCTTTTCTGAAAGTAAATAAACATGGATAAGAAAACACTTTCTCTTCAGTGCTCATAAATAACTGCTTTCTTAAAGGTATGAGCAATAAAACCTCTGACATAAAAGAGATAAGGAAGACACCCTTCAGCTATAGTGGTAGGAACTGGGAGGAACATCTCATCCCAATAGCCGTTAAAATGATGCAAGAGCAGGAACACATTAGGAGAGAGGAATCCTAACTGGACAGATGGATTCTGCACCTCATTCAAAAACCAAACATAATTTCTTCCCTGTTTCAGGGTTTTTGGTGCTTTCCTCACTGGAGGGTTTGACCTCGTGGTATTAATGCCCTGTTCTGGTCAGTTCCATATGCAGAACTGATTACAAATTTCCACAGTATTGGTAGCAAGGTGAGTGTTAAAGAGACTGGACAGAAAAGTTACAGTGGCTAAAACAGCCCCTCTAAGTGTGGAGTCATTCATTCATTCAGGCTACTTGGCATTAGAGCAAATGTCACCTATTGCCATTGTCATTGCCTGTACTTTAACAGAGCTCTTCAAGTGATTTGTTTGCAGTATTATATTTAAGATGAAAGTTCCAAGATCTCCAATTTTTTGTATTTCCTTTGGAGAGATAACTAATTACTTGCCTTTTAAAAAGTCTCAGCTGCTCTCTTCTGCTCTAACATGCTTAAAAACATGTTTAACATGTTTAAAAGCCTTTAATACTTTAAACTTACTGTGAAATGCAAAATACGAGAACTGTCTACATGGAAAACCTTAATCAGTCAGGAAGTTGGTAAATAATGTCTTCATGCCTTCCATATTGAGTGTCCTGGACATAGCACATTAACTGACTCATTAGCTATTTCAAACCATATGGACTTAGGTTTGGGTGGGTTGCTCTGATAATATCCTGAGGTGAGCTTCCTAATTATTGTAATTATGAGATCTCAGTCATGGGGCCAGTCACACAAAATAGAGTCAAGGGTCTTTAAAATGGGTGTCAATGCACCCTGACAATGACTGAGTTGAGCAACATGCCCTCTGGATGTTGGAAATCCCTTGGTACTGCAAGAAGTAATTACTTCAAAAGTTCTATGAAAGTGACAGTGAGCCCAGTGAATTAGCACAGCAAGTGCATGGGACTCCACACAGATGCACCAACACGAACAGATTTCTCAGCAGAAGCTGGGGAGCAGCTCTGAAACTTGATGCCTTGTTGTCAATGGTCTTAATACAGAGATGTTACATCTCTTGGGTAAATTTAGATATGATATTTTAAGCAACAAGGAGTTCTGGAGGGGTGGGAGGAATTAAATGCGGAAGTGCTAAAATAACAGTGTTAAATACCACAAAAGCATCACAATGCAACAAAGTGACAAGTTGCTCATTTACCGTTGCAAATTTAAGGGTCTTTGTTACATGATGCTGCAAGATTTGGTATAATTGAGTAAAAACTTGACTCCTCAAGCTTAGGTTTGAGTAAGAAGAAAAAAGAATTGCAATAAATTGAAAATGGATCGAGTATTTAAAGCACAGTGTTTTAAAACAAAGCCAAAAAAACAAATATAGCCTCAGACCAGAAATAAAAATAGTTTGCTGTGTTTTTAAACACTTAAAGAAAGCACTCACCCCTGAGAAATCCTATCACACACTTTAATGCACCCCATGGTAACACAGCATAACTTTTTGTTACCTTCTAGACCTTATCATGGAAAGACAGAAGCAGGGTGCTGATTCTTGACCACAGATGTGGATAAAGCTTCCAAAGTTAATGCCTTACAGGCTCATTTCCAACTTTCAAAGTGCCTTTGGGGCAACTACAAATCCAGAAAGTCAGATGTTAATTAGCACCAGGCACCTGAATACATAACAAGATAGCAGAACCTTGTACTGAAATGCTATTTGGGTACATAACTTTGAACCACTGTATGAAGTAAAGTTATCTACACTCAAATCTTCACTCCAAAACTAGACGCCTGTATTTACCTTGCAGAAAACACAGTTCAGGGCATTAACAGATCACAAAATAGCCTAAAAAGTATCACACCACCATTATCTTTCTCAGTAATACAGCAGAAACCATACCTGTACTAACTGCAGAGAAGCTCAGATTCCCTTGGTCATTGTGCATCAATATAATATCAGCATAATAATAAATGCATACCAAGCAAAACAAATGAATAAAACCCTGAGGACATCAAGAGTACTTGAACAGCCAAACAGAAGTCTTTCCACCACTTCTAATATATAGCTCTGACTAATGAGAAAATGCCCACCTGAGCAGCATGAGGGATGGATGCTTCATGAGAAGGGCCTGTGGCCCTCAGCAGTTTGAAGCAATATGCTCTAAGGAAGTGCAATAACAGTAATTTGGTGGTATTTCCAGTTGGATGCAGGCAGGATTTGTATATTTTTACTCGTATTACATACACACCTCTCTCCTATGAGGATTATTGAATTTGGTAGTAATGGTGGCTATACCACCTTAAAGGGAAATTGCTTCCACCATAATTAGGCTTTTCTGAAAACAAACCAAAACCAAACAAACCCAAATACCACATAAAAGTGCACACCTGTACCTATCATTATTTTGGCCATCCACACCCCCCCCTTACATCACAACAGCTAACTGGTAATTTGAAGCAACTGTGAAGAGGCAATAGAGGCTTTAACCTGACTAAATGAAGCTCATGTTTGTTAGGAGAGTTGCTAACTGGCTGACAGCAAGCAGGAGAAAAAGAAACCAACCTTATCTCCAGTTCAGCCCAGCAGGGCAAGAGATTTCCTTAGTCCCACCCACAAAGCACAGGGATGTGTTATATATAGGGCCAAAGGATCTAGTACTAAGCTCTAATCTGATTAGAGCTTTTCTCAGGTAAAGATTTTGGTCTTTATTCTTTTTTAAGTAGGTCAATGTGTTAATTTCTTGTTTAGCATTGTCTAGAACAGAGTTGTATGAAATGCATTCTTGACATTTCTGTATACTTCTGTCAACCTTATACTTATTAATAAATATCTGATTATAAGAGACAAATGAACTCATCCTTCAGGAGTCTGATATATGCAGGAAGCTTCTCTTTAATAAATCCTTTTTTTTTGTCTGAGTAGTATTATTAGTCCTTATTACATTCCTGTACACTTGTCTGAGGGACCTTTAACTCTTGCAACAAGCAATAAAAGTTTTTAAGCCTTTAATTTCATGTAAATTCTCTTTCAAATAAAAACTCAAATCCAAACAAATATCAACAAACTGATAGCTATTTTCTGTGACTTGCAGAATACATATTTTAAGCCTTTTTATACTACATGACATTGTTAAATTGTACAAGCTGTGAAAGAGCTGCATGAGTAGAGCTTTTGAGTAAAGTTGAAGCTGTAGAGTTGTTGTTTCTTTTCTTTTAGGAAAGGAAAGCTCTGGTTGAAAATTGAAGACCTTACACCTCAGCTACCTATGGAAGGGTCAGCGTTGCATGAGTAAAAAGGATGTTATGCAGCCCGACTTCAAACAGTAATAGAGTGCATTATGCTTGTATATTCATTAACAGTTAAATAGTGCCTGTTGTATTGGTTTCTACTTTTAGTTCTGCTATTAGCTTGTAATGAGTATTTTTGAAATAGCCTTTTCTGATGACTTCATTATGCATCAGAACTTATTTTCTTTTTGTGACCTTATCCTTGCTCAGGAATAAAAAGCTCTAAGTAAGTGTAAAACAACTTACATTTCTGAATTGTGAAGTTTGGTACCGAACACAAACCTTTCATTAAATCAATATATTCTACTAACTTCCCAATGTTGAAAGTGTTCTCAAAGGTTTGGGGGGAACAAAATGTAAATGAACTGCAGGCCTTGTGGACTTACAAATAAAAATAGGACTATCTAATCAATTTTGCTTCTTCAGGAAAATGTACCTTTTTATTCATTCATACGTAATGTGTAGAAAAAAAAACAACCACAATTTCTACACATTTTTAGTCTCTTAATTTATGGGGGGTTTCTCCTGGTTCCCCCCCAAAAAGCCTTAAACTATGTAACAATGTAGGTCTCTGCTACCAACCTAATGCTATCACTGCTATCTGGTAACTGCCTAGAAGACAGATTCAAGCCTCACCTGATTTGTTTCACTTTCTATCCTGATGTACTTCCATAGGCAGGGTAAGATAGCTCAGAAGCAGTAAGCTCTTCAATGCATCCTTTTCAGTTTAATCATGTGAATTCTTCTTTTGCAACAGTTCAGCAAAAAAGCTTTCTCCTTCAACACAAGCAAGTTCTCTGATTCCCAGGCAGCTACTTGAAGACAATTTTCTCTGAGATTCTTTGCCTGTGGCAGAAAAGCGGCTCTCATCCCAAGCGAGACACCCGGACAGCATTGCCCAAATGCTCTCTGTGAATAAAGGTGCTAGCTCTCTCTAGGGAACGGTAATGGTTTCTTTGATGCAGCACTAGGCATCTAGGGCTGTTTGGGTGGTTTTTGCAGGGGAAACACAACAGAAAACCCCGACACACAATCAAAATCATCCCGACACTACCCTCCTACAGCCTGTTTTGACTGCTGTTCCAAAAAGGAGAAAGAAACCCTACAGAAAGTTTTATGGCATAAAGCAAATGCATCTTGACTTATTTATGGAGGAGTTTTCTACTGGCAATTCTTTAGTTGGTCCTTTCAGCAATGCTAAAACCACAAAGCCTGCAAGACTGATGAAGCAGGAAAGGTTGTTATGTTAAGGCCTACTCTACTGATGGCATTATATACTTTCAGTCACAATCTGTGTTAATATTAACTGTAGTGATAAGACAAGGAGTAATTGTTTTAAGCTTCAGCAGGGTAAGTTTGGGTTAGATGTAAGAAGGAAGTTCTTTACTGTGAGGGTGGTGAGGAACTGAAACAGGGTGCCCAGAGAAGCTATTGCAGCCCCATCCCTGGCAGTGTTCAAGGCCAGGTTGGACGGGGCTTGGAGCAACCTGCTCTAGAGGAAGGTGTCCCTGCCAGTGGCAGGGGGTTGGAACTAGATCTTAAGATCCTTTCCAACCCAAACCATTCTGTGATTCTATTATTTTAAGTTCACTGACAAATTGTGGCTTCTGAGCATGTTCTAGACTTCCATTGCTTTTGAAATTTATTTATTGTAAAAGGACTTGTAGTCACTGCTGGGAAGATGCGGTGGTCCCCAGTGAGCTCTAACTTAGTATAGTGTGCTGGCTGGGTGAGCGGACCCTGTTAATAGATCAAAGATCACACAAGATGGAGGCTTGTGATCAGAAGTGTGTTCTATGAGCTTGGGGAGGTAAAGGGCACCGAGGGTTTGTTGTTCTTTCTAATTACCAGCTCACAAGCTAATGGCAGTGATATGACTGATCCACCACTGGTTCAGCTCCATCTCTCCTCTGCTTCTGTGCAGCAGTGGCTGATCCAGCCTGTGATTTGGCCATTGTACTTCCCACTGCACTCTGGGGCTGCGGATGGCTCCAGGCAGTACCAGCCTCTGCCATGTCACCCAGTGTGAATGTGAGAGGTGCTGCATGATGTGTTTGGGGTAAGTTTAGGAATCAAAGGACCAACTAGGTTGGAAAAGACCTTCAAAATCATAAAGTCCAATCTTTGCCCCAGCACTGCCAAGGCCACCACTAACCCATGGCACTGAGGGCCTTGTCTACATGGTGTGTGAACACTTGCAGGGACAGTGGCTCCAGCACTGCCCTGGGAAACTGTATGTGTAGAATTGATCCCTGATCTAGGCCAGGAAGATCCTGAGGTCAAAGTGAGGTGGTCTGACTGAGGGGTGGCACCATGACAGCTCTATGACTTCATTACAGCTCCTGAAGCCCTTGCTGAGCTGTGAAACCACTGGGTTCAAACTTAAAATGGCGGATTTAAGTAAGACCTTAGGCAGAAGCTGTTCCCTGTGAGGGTGCTGAGGTGCTGGCACAGGGTGCCCACAGAAGCTGTGGCTGCCCCATCCCTGGCAGTGTTCAAGGCCAGGTTGGACACAGGGGCTTGGAGCAAGCTGCTCCAGTGGAAGGTGTCGCTGCCCATGGCAGGGGTTGGTGCTGGAGGAGCTTTAAGGACCTTTCCCAAACTACAACATCATTTTCATATCTTATTTTAACCCCAGGCACTGAACACCCCAATCAACCACATCTATATACACCAAAACAGTTTAAGAAGAAAAAAACACACCAAATAAAGAAGTTCCTCGCTCGCCAAGCGCACCTTTAAAAGCGGAACAGCCGAAGGGATGAGGAATGTCCATGGTTGCATCGACCCCCTCCGTGCCCCTCCGCCGCCTCAGCGGGCAGCGCCACACGGCCGGGAGGCGGGAAACGGCGCGCACCTCCCCCAGGGCGGGCTCGGCGCTGCTGAGGGGAGCCGGGTGGAGGAGGGAGGTCCGCCCCATGCCCCGTGTCCCGTGCCCCGCCCCGGGGGTTCCCGCTGGAGGACGGCCGCTCACCGCCTCCTCTGCCTCCTGGGCCCGCCCTGCGGGAAGTTCCCGGCCGGGAAGTTTGCGGCCGGCGGCGGTGGGAGCCTGAGGGGCTCCTGTGGAGGTGCGGGTGTAGGGGGGAGAGGGCGGCGGGGCTCAGCGCTCACTGTCCGGTCCCGGTGGAGCGGAGGCCGCAGCGGAGGAGCAGCCCCGGCTTCGGCTCCGCTGAAAGGCCCGTTTGGCCGTGTGACGGGGAAAAGCGGCCCTGAGGGGGAGCGAGCTGGGCCCGTTGGGCGAAGGGCCTGGAGGGGTGTTGTTCGTTCTGACCAAAGCCGACTTTTGAATTCGCTTTTCCCTCTCTCAAGGTGCGATGCCGCCAAAGGATCGCGGCAAAGGCAAGCTGCCGGTTCCTCTCCCCAGAGACATGATCCTGAAAGACACCGAAGGGAAAGTGTGGCGGCTGGGCAGTCAGATCGGCCAGGGAGGATTTGGCTTGATCTACTTAGGTAAAATAGTGGTGGTAATTAAGAGGGTAACTTGTAAAAAAGTCTTTGCAACTTCTTAACATAAATCAGAGTGGTCTTTAAAAGTTACTGTTGTTTACATGCTTGTGGTCGGCTGTGTTGAAGTGTGGTTTTCTGGCATTTGCAACACCCTGTTGGGTGTCTGTCTTGTTCTAATGCTGTTGCTAGGGCAGTGTGTTCTCCGTGGGCTGTTCAGCCCAGTTTGCTGGCTCCTTGGGCGTTTTGCTGTGGAGCTCAGGTGAGGTGGGCACAGGTGCTGCTGCTGTCAAAGACCACAGAAGAGCATTGTCATGTGAGGCTCCATTTAATGGTGATGCCTTCCTTAGCTGCTGCTTTGGACTTCTGCCAGTCCTGCGCTCTGGAGCGCTCTTTGGGTTCCTCCTTACTGGAAATGTTCTCTTCTGGCCAAGACTACATTAGTTTCCTTCCAGGACATGTAACAGTAACAGTTAGCTGGGTGTTGCCTCTGAGGTGGAAAAGCTGTTCTTTATTTCCTCTATCCTACCTACTTTCTGTGTTTCCATCAGAAGAAGCTGTTGCATTTCACTCAGTCAGTGTTTTATGAGGAATGAGTGGTTCTGAAAGGCAGTTTGTAAAACATTCTGGGCCATTAGAGAGCTGGTGTCTATGAAACAGCAAATCCTGTTTGCAAGGCAATATCAAGTTTGGGTTTTTTTTGCGAGGGGGGTATGTTTTGTTTGTTTTTCCCCACAGCAAACACATACAGGCAAAGTGGTCCACAGTGGCTGTTAGGAACAAAACTGAGCTTGCCTAAGACAGCAGTAAAGACTTATCTAGAAGCAGTGTAGTACGTCGCCTCTGGAGCCAAACATGATCTATTTAAGTTAGAGATATGTTATCTCTCTATTTAGAGTACTAATGTTTAAAACTTCACAAGCAAATCACTCCTATACATAAATCAACTTCCTTTTATGCATAAACCAGCTAAGCCTTCTTTTTTTCAAGGTTTTCCTTTTTGTGTGTTTTTGCCATGGAAAATAGTTTCGATTGTTTCCTACTCCTGGGAAACTCCTTTTGATGGTTTCCTACCCTTGGGTTTGTTTTTGTTTTTTTTTTATTCAGTTGATTTCTTAATGATTCCTTCATATTGTGTGATTTTTTGAAAAATAATCTGTTCCTGCACTGTTATGCAGCATGAGCTTTCCACTTAGTGTGATTTCCAGGCCTTTATAATGAGATGAGTTTTCATTAGAACAGGAATCATGTGCCTTATCAATTGTCTTTAGTAACTTCTTTCAAATATGCTGAGCTGTGCTGGATTTAATGTGGTTTCATGGAGGTGAAGGAGGTGTTCATCAGTGTCAAACTGTAGCATCAGGCACCTACAGTAAAGAGAAAAAGTGTGCTTTTTCTGTAGAAGGGTTAGCATGTTTGCTCTTTTGGTGTTTGCAGACATAAATGTAGCACTTGGGTGCCACTGGTCTCTTGGTGACAGATTGACTGTGATCTTTGTTACATCTGCCTGGCTATCTCGTGGTGCTTGTCTGCTTTCAGCTGTTCAGGAACATTTTATAGTGCACTCAACTGTTCTTCCTTTCACTTTTTTTTTTTTTTTTTTTTTTCCCCCCCTCCTCGTGTCCATTATGGGTAATCACAAAGAGCTGAATGGCAGCTGAAGACTCATATTTCATGGTGCCATAGTCACATATGTGTTCAGATGTTGCTTCTCTGAAGTGGTTGCTCAGTTGTGCTGTTCTTCCAGCTATTTGTGTGTGACTGTAAACTACAGGAAGGTGGATAATTTTACTTGTGCATCTGGACCAAGTTCTTCTAGACTTTAGGTTTGAGTGGAGAAACTTTCTGGGAGGGGAAAAAGGCATAAACTTGCACTTCATTGTACTGAATGCAGGTGTAGATGAAGCAAAAAGATTTCAGTAACAATCTAAATGCCGCTGCTTCTGCTTTTCTGCAAAGTAAACACAGTCCTTGAAAAACCTGGAGAAGACTAAGGTTGTGTATAAGTTTGCAAGTAGTTTTGTGTAACAGAAATGAATGAGTAAATGGGAAGAGTTGGTGGGTATGGCCCTACACCTAGACTCATATAAAGTGAAGGGTTTGTTTTACTTTGGACTGGATTTGGTGCGGTCTGCTCTGGGCTAGATTTGGTGTGGTTTCCTCAAATAGTGCATGTCTGAGGCTGTTTGAAGAACCTGTTTTGAATCTTTATGTTGCTGTTAGTAGTTGGAGTGCATCTGATGGGTTCCTGTAGTGGAGTTTCTGGTTCAGTTTCCTATGGAATTTATGTCATTGACAGGTTACTATCTGCAAAACAGTCCGAACCAGGGGCTTCAACTAATAGTTCTAGAGGAGCCAAAGGTTAGGGCAGTTTTAGAATTTTTAGATTCTTTTCCTTTTGATATATCAGATAGCTTATTGTGACCTTTCCTGAACCATCTAGTTGATTCTACGATTCTATGATCAGTGGGTTGCGTTTGACAGATGCTATGCATAGAGCATATATGAGATGTTGCCATAAGAAAATGGTGTGAGCTAAAAAATAATGTTAAGGTGTCTCTGGATATTGCCTTTCAAAGGTAAAGGACAAGAAGATGGAAACTTGCAGAAGGCTCCTACGGGGAGAAAGAATAGAGGGAATGCAGTGCAAAAAGCAAGATTGTAGTGAATGTAGCTCTCCATGTGTAAGACAGAAAATATTGTGTTCCTGAATCGCTTGGAATATATCTCTGCCATTTTCTTTTGCAGTCAAACCACACTGGACCTTGTGGGTGTACAGGACATGGGGTCTGGACAGTCTCATGCAGATTTGATTAGTTTTCTGCCTGATCACACAGACTACTGAGGTGATTTCACATTGTGGTGTTTGTTGGAGTTTGGCTCCCACTGATCTGAGGTGTAAAGCAGTCAGTGGATTAGTTGGGAATGAGAATATGAACTGAGGCCCTTGGTGTTACTACCCTGTGGGGTTTTTTTTTGTAAGTGGCAGCATGGCTGAAGAAATGGTATTTGCATTAATTTAATCTCTTCTTTCAGAAGGGGCAGTGAATGATACTTGTCTCACTGAACTGAAGGCTCAGTTCCTTGCATAGTTCATCTTACAATTAAAAGGGGACATGGGCTAGATTTATCTCCAGATATTGACACTGGAGCTTTCTCGTTTTGTCCACCTCTTTATCTCTGATATAATATATATTATGTAAATACCGTTCAGTAGCTTATTATTTTTTTACACTTGATCATATGAACGAGTTCAGCTATCTTTGAGAGTCAAGGGGAGTGAAGTAGATGTCAAACCTTTGAGAGTAAGGTATGGATGCTTGGTGCTGAGAGGCACCTTCTTCCTCTGTGCTGTTCAGACTAGTTTTTAATGCATATGCAGCAGGACGTGAGAGAGGACCGCTAAACTTTTCAGCGAGATGCTACCCCAGAAAGAGCAGCAGAAAGGTGGGGAAGACAAGGGAGTGGAGACAGGTTCGACTGCCTGCCAGATATGAACAGTACAACCCATTTATAAAAGCAAAGGTTAACTTTGCTGGCTATATCTTTTAATAAGTCTTTTTACAGTAGTGGTGTAAAGATTTTGATGTGCATTGTTATAGCTTAATTTCCCATTAAGGCTACTCCATACTCCATTAACCTGTATTATATAATCATGTTCTTGAGAAATTTTACAGTATCTCTGCAGAATCTATTTACAAGGGATGCGTTCCATGGAAGGTCCTATTCACTAAATCAAAGCTGCTGAAAGGCATTTACTGGCCGAGTCCTAGGATGCAAATAGTCTCTTTGGGAGCGGGGCTTCCAAATTTCTAATTACATACGTGAAAGTCACCACTATCTGCAAGTCCAGTCCAGCCTGACTTAACATCTTCCTTGGTTTTCTGATTTATTCTTTCTCTTTTCCCTCTGTACCATCTTGTCTATTTCTTTATTGACTCATTCCTTCCCTTGGATTCCTTTTTTCCATTTTTATCTTGACCAGAGCAAATCCAGCAGCAGAAGGCTTACAAATACTGGCTCTTCCCAGTGCTCCTGAAGAGGACAGTTTCCTCTGCTGCCAGAAGCAATAGAAGCTGCTTAATGATGTTCTCTCAAACACTGTTTTTGCTATAACAAGGGCAAGATGGATCATAAGCAGAAATTAACTATTACTTTGTTTGTTAGAAGGTTTATTTTATCTTTGTTACTGGTGCTTATTTGCTGTCAGGCACCTCAGACAGCACTGTGATCCCTTTGATAGCACAAATTGAAGAGCAACTGAGGAAGAACATGACATATTGGTGGTCTTATGGCTGGTTTGTAGTCCTGTGGAGAACAGTGGCAGTACATTGGAAAATGAAGCAAGAGCTGAGGAGGGTGCTACTGAGATCCTTGCGTTTCCTCATTTATCTTCCTGATCCCAGTCAGTAATTAACACCACTCTTTATATAAATCATTCTCTAGTCCTGCTGCAAGCACTCTATTAATGCACAATTTGGACTGAAAATTAAAATGCAGAAAGGTCACACAATGTTTTGTTAAGACTCCAGTGTTACAGTGAAATGTGCTCCACACAGCACTACCTGCCTATAGGCTTCTTTCTCATGGAAACTGATGGTTCTGCAAAATATTCATTTTTTTACATTTATATACACATGTTTTGTTAGATGGAGTCTTTCACAATAGAACTTATTCCATGATAAAAGTGTTTTTATTGTATTATGTATGTATTAGCACTAAGTGGTAGATGAACACTAACAGTTTTGAAACCATTGTTTGAGCTGCTTTGCAGCAGGTATTCAGATGATGCTGTTTGGTATTTTTGCATGTGTTGTTAGAATATGGAAAGCTCAGGAAAGTATGTATTGACAAAGTCATAATCAGATTCAGCCCTGCTTGGAGATCCGTTACCACTACAGCCAGCGCACTGGCATTTTCTTCCTCCTCCCCATTATTTTGCAGAAGAGGCAAAGACTATCCACTTGAGCAGCAACCAGTGATTAAATGGGTGAATATTGCCTTTTTGATACTCGCAGCACAGGGAGCTCTGCTGCGCCTGGGGAAGAGGTTTGGCTGCGGCTTGTTCTGCTGTTAAGTTTGGACCATCGTATACTATATTGATGCTCTGAGGCCTACTGTTCCGGAACCCGGCTGAAGTGTGAAAGAAACTTTGTTTCTGTTACAGAAAGAGTAATTTCCATGGATTGTTTGTATAGCTCTGAGCACGGGGGTGGGTGCATCTGTCAGGGAAGAGAAGCCTTGATGGGAGCACATTCTGTCATTGTCACACTGGTCATTCATAGAGTCATGGAATTGTCAGGGTTGGAAAGGACCTTAAGATCAACTACTTGCAACCCCCTGGTTTACATTAGGAATTGCTTTTGTAATTGGTTCTAGAGAAACTTAAGCAGTTGATTAAATTAACTTCACTGAAAATATTTACAACAGTGTAATGATTTACAAAAATGCAGTAAAAATTACACCAAAAGATGTATGTTCAGCAGGAATTTTATAAACTCAATGGAGAGAAGAATATTAATTGCAAGCTCCTGTAATTAATCGCAGTAGCAGGTAACTGTCTGGTTAGGGATTTTTCTTAACCTTCAGATGTTAGAATGCGTTTCAGCAAAGGTCTTATTGTATCTGCAGGTGTGAAGCTTAGTGTGAAAATAAATTCATTGGTAGACAAGCACCACTTCAGGAAAGAGACTTTGTCTTGTTACTAATATAAAACTGTATAAATATAGAGATAGCAAGCAGATGATCTAATTGTTCACCATGTCTGTAGGCAACCAAATCATATATTTAGCCTGATTTTGTTACTCAGTGGCTGCTTAGAGCTGACCACATGGTGCAGGATCAGCCTGCATCATCTGTTAAAGAGGAAATACTCCTTACCTCAACTAGATCTTGCTGATGGCTGTTTCCTCTTGAATTTTCCCTCTTTCTTCTTATTTTTGGTCCTCTGTAGGCTAGAAGTCTTAACTTGGAAAGCATAATTCATTTTGACACAGTAGTCTAAAGCCTGTTACAAAGTCTGCAGAGATCATTATATTATATTTGAGTGTTCTGCCACACAATGTGTTGGTTTGTTTTGTTTGTTCCATATGTATGGACGAGTGATTTGGGAGCCATTGTCATGCTTTTCATTAGTCTACCACACTAGTCCACTAGTCAGACTAGTGGATGGGCTGGAGCAGAATCTTGCCAGATTGCAGCTTGTATGTCAAGTTTTCAATATTAGAGGGCTGGAAGGCCAGGTTGGACAGGGCTTGGAGCAACCTGGTCTTGTGGAAGGTGTCCCTGCCCATAGCAGGGAGTTGGAACTGAATGGGCTTTAGGGTCCTTTCCAATTCCAACCATTGTAGGATTCCTGGACACCCATTTGAGAGTGCTGTAGGAACAGATCATGGATACCTTTTTTTGCCTGGGGTTAAAGGATGTGTCACACCTATTCCAGCTTAAAGTTAGTAGTTCTGAAAGTCAAATAGTGGCTTCCACTGTAGTGGAATACAAAACATTGGCTCTAGTGAATCATGATTCATTGGAAGATGAGCAAGAAATGTAGTGAAATTTCCTACCAGTACTGAATGTCTTAACTTGGGAGACATTTGTAGTCATCTGCAAAACAGTTCAGCAGTTGAGCACAATTTTCTGCCAAAATCGGTTTAGTTAGGGCTGGTGGGAGGTGGTTTCACAAGCGTGGTACAGAGGTACATGTCATTTGTGTAAATAAACCCCTATATTCATAAAGCTACCTAGAAGAAGAGTCTATACAAAATCCATGTCATATAAACACTGCTCAGAAAAGAGTCTGTCCAGGAAATGATGATGCATGATGAAGTAACAATATAAGCAGAGAAGTGGGTGTTCCTTGGGCTACATTAAAAGTGGACTGCAAACACCCTTCAAGCACTGAATATATCAGTTCTTGGGAAATGCTGGATATTGTGAAGGCAGAGGGTCCTTTGTTCTCCCCAGTACCAGTGTTTCCCAGTATTGGTATTTCTCTCCATAGGCAGGAAATATTCAGTCATGTGTTAAATAGTAGATATGACATTTTATTTACATGTGTACATTTTGATTTTAGTAACTATATTCCTGCAACTTGGATTGGTTTTAATTGTTAGATGCTTTGAGCAGCACACGCACACGGTTTGTTAGCCATTGAATTGAACAGCTCTTGCCTTGACTTAAACAGGGTCAGAATTCTTCCAGGTTTTTAACAGGTAGCTTGTAACTGCCAAGTGTGGTATTTTTGAGGTTAGTTTTCATTCCTGCCAAAAACTGAAGTGCCCATATAACTCTTTGGGATTAGTTAACCAATGAAACAGAGCAAAAACCCAGCTAGCAACCCAAAAACTTCTGAAACCAATTTTACTCATGTTTCCTAAACAAATATATCTTCAAAATAGCCAGCAGTGGCAAAGACACCAGCTGCGGACAGGAGCAGGGATGTTTTTCCAAACTGCCAAATCAATGCTGTTTTCTTTTCCACTGTGTAAACTTTGTCAACAAAACTGGTTCTGGGACAGCCATTGAAAATATTTCACCATATTCCAAATGTGACTGCCACAAATGAACTGCTAAAACTGCAACAAGCACGTTTGAACTGGCAAATAGAATTGGCACTGTTCTTTGTCAAACTGCATGCAATTGTGCTGTGTGGTTGTAGGAAACCAGCTCATCCAGAAACACCCTTTTGTTACCATGTCTTATTAACATTTAGAAAGCTCCATTAGTTAAAGTTGTGGCACTCAGCAACAAAACGGATGGAATTCACCATGAAAGTGGATGATGAGACTGTAACTGCTGTGCCTGGGTGAAACTAGGGAATTCTGGACATTGGTTAACTTGAGGTGAGTTATTTGCTGTGTTGTGTAGGCACAACAGTTGGAAATGATGGCAAAGAATGTGAATCTTGCTGCACAGCTTCATTTCGGAGTGCATGTTAAATTTGTTTGCTTTTCACTGGCATGGTAGCTGTAACTGTGGGAGGAAGGGGAAAATAGAGCTGTGTCCTTTGCCCTTTGCAAGTATTTTGTGAGACTAATCTTGGCATGAGATAGAAACAGCCACAGCTCCCTACACCCGTTCATCTTGCACCAGTGTTCCCAGTTAACAATTATGCAGACAATGGTTTCGATTGTGTGCATACATCAACAGCATCACCCACAACCCCCCATTCCCAGATATAAGGAGATTGTGCATCTCTAGTTGATAAAAACAACATAAACTGTAAACTCTTACACTTGTTATGCTATTTCAAGATATCCTTTGCAAACATAATGTTGCCGTATAGTGCTCCTGGTACTCTATATATGTACTTATATGCCATCAGAGATCTCCTGCCTATCAGCATTGCTCTCCTGCAGGGTCTCTGCTTACTGTCCTGCAGTCTAGCATTTAACTGCTTGTAATATTATAAATAGCCATGTGTTACCACACAGAACGAGACTAGCACATGGCTAATTACGAGTATACAGTAATTAACTATGAGCTAAACTCGCAGGAGAGTATGTGGTGGTGGTCTATGAGGTATGTAATCAGACTGTTTGTTAAACCTTGGGAGCCTTTCCAGTCTGTTAAGTAACTATACACAGTAATGAGACAATTTTTTAAAAACCATTTATGTTTATTTATGGACACAAAAAAATTAGTCTGTCTTATTTCTGAGCTGCCCTGAAGTGTTGCTGCCTGATATCTGAATGGTTAATTAAAATGATGTAACACAAGGTACACATGCAGCTCCTGTTTAGCTGTATGTATGAGATTAATTGTTGCAGCCTTATCTGTGTGAAGTTTAGAGTGTTATTCATTGTGAATGTTACACCTTGTTTCATGGATGTGCAGTAAAACCAATAATAATTTCTCCTTTTGTAGATTTGAATGTCATGTTACTCATTTTGAGGAGCATCTGTTCCTGAATCTTGTTGAGCTTTGCCTGACTTTTCTCCCTTTGCACATTGCAAAACCTGCCAGTTAATTTTGGTTGTATTTTTCTTCAGGATGTTCTTTCAGCGTGACTCCAAAACCCATCCACACTGGCACAGTGGAAGAACCATGGGGGTCAGGCCCTTTTGCTGGGCTACCTCCTGTTAATTGCTCTTCTTTATTACCCTGACAGCTGTTTCTGTCTGTTCCAGATTACCATGAATGAGGCCTCTGTTTAGAAAATGTCAGAATGTCTACAGGGAAGTTAGATCAGACTCTTTCAAATACATTTAAATTTGATTCTTCTCTATACCTATCAAACCTCTGTTAAGTAATTTAGTATTAAAATACATTTGCTTATACACAGGTTCTTTTCTGATCTGTGTCAGGGAGCACATCTAATTGTTTGGGTAATGTGATGTTGTCGAGTAACATGAAAACACATGGGATGTGTTCCTTTACACTGATGTCTTCAGCTATTAACATGTAGTCTGCATGTGTCAGAGAGACTCAAGCGCTTGTGTCTTAATTCCCAGTTCAGTACAATAATCATAGAATTGTAGAATAGGGTTGGAAAGGACCTTAAGATCATCTAGTTCCAATATAGTAAGAATAAAGTTTACCAAAACTTCCATCCTGGTTGTGTGATAGTTTTAATTTGTCTTTTGAATGTGACCACTTCTTGTTCCAGTCCATGGATGATTCACACCTTCCAGAGCTGCTGTTTTAGGATGTGTTCATTGTATCTTGATGTGTTACTAGTACAGAAGCATTCACGCAGGGCAGTGTCAAGCAGAAGGCAGTGGGGACCCTAGGGGTGTTTGGGGTGTATATGCTGCCAGATTCAACCCAGTTGCCAAATAGAATTAAAGGAAGATGGCAGATGACGGAGTCTGTTCAAAATATTTTTATGCTCTGACCCCCCAAAAATATGAGCTTCAATGGTTTGGTGAGATCCAAGTTTACTTGATTTTATTATGCGGATAAAAGGGGTCTATTTTTGTGTGTGCTGATAGTTGAAGTGTTTCACACCTGGGCTGTTGTTGGAATTTGATCATTACAAGAAGTTTGAAAGGGACATTTATTTCCTAGGAACTGTATTCTTTTTTAGTTTTCTTTTCAGTGATGATTCTAAAAGATGATTTAGTCTCATTAAATTTTAATCCCAGTGTAGCTCCATGTAGCTTCAGTAGTATCAGAGAGAACTGATAGTTCTCTCAGGGTCAGAAGAAAATAGGATTGCATTGTCTGTGCAGAGGGGTTCTGTCTCCTGGGCTGTAATTGGCACATGTGGTCAATTATTGTTTTGAAATCTGTACTTGCAGTTAGAGGCACAATCTCTTGTCTCCCCTTTAGGCAGGTGATGGCTGTGCTATCCCTAACTTAGGCCAGTGTCTAAATAATGTCAGAATAGAAATCACGGCTTTAGGGCCAAATTAATTTGTAAGAGAGGAAAGCAGACAATCCTCTCTAGAGACATAATGTAGGTCACAACTTTTAAGTGGTGTCTTTGTCACGACAGTGAATTGACAGAAACCAAATGCAGAGGTTATCCAATTGACTGGAATGACTTCAACATAGCATATTATACTGGAATACCTCACTGTGGTGCAAACGTGTAGTGGGCACATCCTGCTTACCCCTTAATTAGCATCTAGGGAGAGAGTTCTGAAAATGTGGGTTCAAATTGCCTCGGTACTTGTTGATTAAAACTGCCACGTGTGTGTGGGATTCATTTTGGTTCTCTTTGAACTTTGCAAACCTCTGATCTCTAAAAGCAGAAATTCAGACAAAATGTTTGGTATCTTTGTCATGTATTTTGTTGGTCACCTTATGCAGTGTTAGCTTGGTTTTGATTTGTAATCATATTTTGGTGCATGCAACTTGATCCCTTCTCTTTCTCATTTTGCAGCTTCCCCTCAAACTCATGTTCCTGTAGAAGATGATGCAGTGCATGTAATTAAAGTGGTAATGTGTAGATCTCATTACTAAATTATTAACTTGTGCACACAGTTCTTTCTCTTTATTGTCTGTCCTTATTGTTGGCATTGGATCCGTACTGCATGCTTGTGCTTTTTGGTTTTTATATCTTGATGTACTTTCCCTGTTTGGTAATATTTTTGTCATTTGTATGACACACAATGTTTCCTTGTGTTGATTCTGTCCTTTCTCGGATTACTGCCCTCAACAGTTTAGTAAGGAAAATCAGGATATAAACTTAAACACACCTCATTTACAGCATTTCTGAAAATAGTGTCTTAAATAACTCCTGAATCTGAGTGGTTTAAGAAAATGTGTGGCCAAACAACTTACTAAAATGACATCTCAGGTGCCATGATGTATGGGAAGGGGGGGGAGGGAGGGAGGGAAGGTTTCATTCTCTTGAATTTCTCATACACTATTCTTGAGAAACTGTTGCCTTTCTAATGTGTTTTATGATACTGAGTTTGCTTATTTCTCTATAGGAATATCTTGAAAATGGCCCCTTATTTTCTGAACTGAAATTTTACCAGAGAGCTGCAAAACAAGAGCAGAGTGAGTAATATATCAGTTCTAATTCTGACAGATTCAAGAGCAAGTTCGGGTTTCACTACTTCTAGTAAGAACAGTTCTTGATAGTGAACTCATTTCGTATCCACTGACCTAATACTGTTGGTGCTGTAATAATTTTAGATTGCTGTTAGGTTTCTTTGCTTGGATGTTATCTGTCTCCTTTCTGATCAGAAGGGAGAGTAGAAGCGTGCCAAATGTATTCTGTGCTCACTTCAGAGTGCACGATGAATGGACTCAAGAGAGAGGCCAGCCTTAGAACAGAGGTACTACATGGACTAATTGCTGAGTGTATATCTGCTAGTAACTGTTTCCATGTGCAGCACTAAAGGTGTGTGTAACCATCACAGACTTTAGTAGTAATCAAGGCACTTGATTCTGCAGACACTTAAGCATGGATGTGATTGATTCACAGGAAGTGTCCTAAAGACTTCAGATAACTTAGCTTGCTGGTAGACACAAGCACTTCTGATACCTTGAATCATTCTGTACTGAATGGAGCAGAGTCTGAAGGAATTATTTCTCCAGCTCTTAATAATTGTTTATCTGCCTTCTAAGGGAACAATGTACCACACTGATAGGACAAAACCTGCTTCTCATTTTGCAGAAAGCAGAGAACTTCAAAGTTACGGGCTGACTTCTTTGCTACACAAACTGCCAAATCATTGCTTGTTTCATTGTTTCATTCAATGTCTTGGCTGGATAGCTATAACAAAACCAGCAAGAATACCTCACTCCAAACCTGGAATTCTCCAACTTTCTTTAACCCAATGTTACCTCTTTATTATTATTACAGTAAGAAAATGGATGAATCTCAAAAAAATAAGATGTTTAGGAATTCCAGTGTTTTGGGGATCAGGCTTGGCTGAGCACAATGGAAAAAGGTAATAAAAGATGAATCATAATTAAGCCTCAAACTGATTGAAGATTCATTTTCAAGAAAATGGAGATAAGTCATAGAATCATAGAATAGCTAGGTTTGGAAAGGACCTTAAGGTCATCCAGTTCCAGCCCCCCTGCCATGGGCAGGGACGCATCCCACTAAACCATGCCACCCAAGGCTCTGTCCAACCTGGCCTTGAACACCGCCAGCGATGAAGCATTCACAGCTTCCCTGGGCAACCCATTCCAGTGCCTCACCACCCTCACAGTAAAGAATTTCTTCCTCATATCCAATCTAAACTTCCCCTGTTTCAGTTTGAACCCATTACCCCTTGTCCTATCACTACAGTCCCTCATGAAGAGTCCCTCCCCAGCATCCCTATAGCCCCCCTTCAGATACTGGAAGGCTGTTCTGAGGCCTCCACACAGCCTTCTCTTCTCCAGGCTGAACAACCCCAACTTTCTCATCCTATTTTCATACGGGAGGTGTTCCAGTCCCCTGATCATCCTCCTTTCAATATGACACAAACTTGCGATACTGTCTTAAATGATTCCTACCTGTTGTATATTTCCTGGTAGCTATAGATTCATGGTCATGGAGAGACTGGGGAAAGACCTTCAGCGAATCTTTGAAGGCTGTGGAAGGAGATTTAGGAAGGAGACTGTTCTGCAACTTGGGGCACGAATGGTATGTATGGAGAGAGGGGAAATTGCTGTGTGTTGAACTTGCTGAGTTCAACTGGAAAATTATCTTTCTGTTATTGTTCCTTTAGGTGGCTCTTGAGTTTAGAATGAAACGTGTAAATGCTATGTATGTTCTTGTTTTTAATCTGAGTATAAGGAAAAGTTTTTACAGAATGAGTGATTTTGCAGTGGAACATGCTTCCCAGAGGCTGTGAAATGTCCCTACTTCAGGCCTTTAAAACCTGTTTTACAGCCTGATCTAACTTACATTAGTCCTGCTTGAAGCAGGGGTTTTAAGCTGGACACGTCCAAGATTTCCTTTTAACCCGAATAATAATAATTATTAAAAAAAGTGAAAGGCTTTTGTAGCCACATAGTTGACAAACTTCTAACACTCTTTGTACCTTCCAAACACCAGGATTAGAATGTTCTTTGCATGAGTTTCCAAGTGCAAACATGTTTTTGAATGACAAGTAGAGCTATTTTGTACCTCAATAAAGAGCTGAAGGAGGATGAGGATGATGCGTGGCGGGGGGGGTAGGTGACATGAAATGCAGGTCACAGAAAAACTGGCAAGATCAAATGTATTATAAACCTCAAGGTTTGATTGAATATGTTCTTTTTGAGGGCTTTGTGTTCCCAAAATTTCTTCCAGTGTTTATAAGGTACTGTATTTATTCTTGCTTTGTGACCTTAAGCTGGTACTTGTAGTTACACAGGGATACCTCATGGCAAAGCACAGCTTGTTGCAGATTTGCCATACACCTATGTGTCTGGTGGGAACAGACCCTGTGGACAGAGTGGGTAGTCCTTGGGCTCTAACACAAAACCAGTTTGCCAGCTCAGCCTGTGTAGCCTTTATTTCACTGTGTAAGTGAGAAATATTTGGTGATGGGGTTAGGGACAGAGTTGATGATGTTTTCTTTTCTGTTCTAAATCCTTTCCTAGTTGGATACTTTGGAATATATACATGAAAATGAGTATGTTCATGGTGATATTAAAGCAGCAAATCTACTTTTGGGCTATACCAATCCACACGAGGTAAATATGTTTACTTGTCTACACTGTTCCTTTAATGTGTTTGTAACAGTTTGATAGTTTTAAGTCATGTATATTCACCATTACCAATTCAGATATTAAAAGAAATTTATGCATGAACACTCACAACCTCTCACAACAAATCTGAGAGGGGCTTTATGGAGCTTAAGGTCTGAGAAAGAAGCAGGACAAACCTCTGCTTTGTGCTCTGCTGACTGGGGTGCTGCTGTGGATGGGTCAACTAAACAAGAGGGTAAGTCAAAGATCTAATTGCTGTTCTAGATTATGCCAGTTTGAGTATATTAGTAAAGTTTAAGAATGTGGCTCTTTGTATTGTCATTCTTGGGAAGGTCTACCTGTCTAATATTGTCATGTTTCCATGCTTGCTAACTCTTATGTCCTGCTCGTTGTAATGGATATGACAGGTAAGTAGGATTAAGATTGCTGCTCTCTAACACTCTAAAGCCTAAAGCCAGCCTTGAAATTGAAGTATTTTGGTGAAACGTTTTGAAACAAATCTTTTGATCCTTTCATATTCCACATACTCCTACCATGTTTTGTTTTGTTTTGTTTTTTTATTCTTGTATTAATAAAATCTAAGTATGCTTTCTTCTTGGGAAAAATATCATTTAGGAAGAAAGGACATCTCTGACTTCACTTAAATATAATGAGCCATATGCAGTACTTCTCCTGTTCTTTCAATTTTTGTGTTTTCTGCTGCAGTGATGAAGAAACAGATCTTGCAAAACAGCTCCTGCCATTGGGGGTTGTACGATTGAACTAGAGCTGCTTTTTTACAAGTTTCAAGTTAGATGTTGAAGTCAAAATTAACTTTTCAGCTTTCTAAACCGCATAGTTTGAAAACTATGATGGCTGTTTTAAACAACCATGGTTTTAGAAAGTGGTAGCAGCCAGTACATAATCTCAGTTTATGGTGTTTGCCAGCCTACTGAATCCAAAGGAGGTGGCTGTTTAGAGGCAAAATAATCTGCTACCCAAACCCATTAACATACTTGAATGACTTTTTTTGTCTTAGATATTGTATATTTTTATGACACCAAGATATGCTGCTGTTTTTCATGTTAAAGTCATTTGGAAGTGTCCATTTTTCAGTAATCATAAGATTTTAAGACGTGTAACTGACTTTGATCTGCTGCTTTTGTATTAGCCACATTGTGGGGTGATATTCTGATTTGCTTCTTTTCTGCTTGAAGATCGTGCTATACTAGTATTTTGTTTTCATGAATCCAATGACGGATTAGAAATAAGGTACTTGTGAGTTGCTGGACAGATATTTTAGGTGGAAATTTGTTACATTAAATAAATCAATACATATTCCAGTTTAAGTACTGCCTAGCTCAACACCTACAAAGTGTATGTTACTGCTGAGAGGTTTTGTGTAGAATTTTGTTTCACTACAATTCCTTTTCCATTGAAATTATTCTATGAAACATTTTAAAAAGTTCACATTCTAATTCAGAAGAGCTCACAGGAGAGAATTTCTAATATTTGCTTGCATTTGTAAGGTATGAATTAAAGTTTCATTTCTGTGTGCTTAAGAAAACTCAGAGCTGTTCAGCTGTACTCAGATAAAGCTCCCAGTCATGGGCCCCAGAAATTCTGCAAGTGGCCAAAGGTCTGCTGGTTTCACTGAAGCTATGATAACTATACCACGCCAGTCTACAGCTATGTAGAGAGTGATGGTTCTAAATGTACTTTAAAGTAATGTGCACTATATTTAGCTTCCACAGCAGGGCAGATGGCTTAATGGGACTGTTTCCAGTCAAATATATTCTTTTACGGACACAGCTTTGACAATACCTTGAAACATGTACACTCTGCAGCTTGTGGGGCATGAAAAGAAGGACTAACCTCGCCAACACCAGAGCAAAAACTTTCAAACTGGCAGATCTACATATGCTACTAATTGAATATCCCTCCTCTGGAATAGCTGACTTTCATGTACTGTCTGCCCCATCCTTCAGTGAATGTTCTTTATCTGGATTAGGAGCAGTACTAGACAATATTCTCACATGGATTCAGGTATTCAGAACAGTACATGTGTACTTGCAGAGATGATTTTTTCACTTGTCATGTCCTGGCTATTTATATATTTATAAGTGCCATTAATTTGCATGTAATTTTGCCATGGAAGTTGCTGCTTCCTGTTCCAAACCTGTCCAGTTCCTATGTAAGTCTTCATGATGTTGTGACAGCCTTTTCTACAAATCAAGATGTCTTTATAACTTGCTGGTGAGCTGAATGTGTTATCTGTTTACCAGAATAGTATCAGTGGAGCATTACTACCGATTAAATATGACAACAATATGGAATACAATGTCTCGTATCTTTCAAACTGTTGTCAGACATGCTGTATTTTAAGTTGGCAATCTTGTTCTACCCTTAGACACTTCAGATAAAACCCCAGACACCCTTTACTGCTACCAAATGCCTGTAAAGTGTTGTCCAACCTTCTCTCTCTGCTAAAACTGTGCATAGCTAGATTGTCTTGGTCTTGTTTTATTACAGCAATGGAACTGGGAGGTAACATGATCAACCTAATCTCATAAACAGGGAATGAGAGCATCCAGCCAGTGGCAAATTCAGACTCAGGAATATAAGCTGAGAGACCTGTAGCTCCAGCAGCAGTTGGCGTAATAAAGCTGTCTGACCTAACCATTTATGTGGTGAGGTCTTTTAAGGAATTTTATGTTAGTGGGTTGTCTTCAGGTTCTAGGATTTTAAGACAAAATAAATTGAAAGTCTTCTTTAATTCCAGAAATTTGCTTTTAAAAGAAACCCATAACTAATCTCTTTAAGATATATATATTCAAAATGTATTTCCATATTCTGTTTCGGTGAAGAGAGAAGAGAAATCTGTTCCAAAAAGTGTACCTTTACATGCTTTCTGTCATTTAGTGACTGTTCCTATGCGCTGTGATGTGTGAATTTGTCTCTGACTTCCTGCAGTTCCCAAAAAGATCATTTTTCCATGTTAGACTTTGTGCTGCTACTTTCTCTCTTTAAATTAACCTGGTAAATTTACACCACAGCCAATAACTAGCATAGCTCCCTTTTTGAAAGAATGTGTGAAATCCATACTGCTTTCCCCTACCTTCTGTGGCAAAGCAAAGAAACACATAAAGTAAAGGTCCTGTCACTCACTGACCTCCAAATGATGTTTAGAAATGGTTATAAGATCAGAATCAACTGACCTCAAAGAGCGGCTTGCTGCAGATCTATTCAGCAGAAGGGAGCGAGGCCATTCAGTGAGTTACAGGTCAAAAGATCAATTCTGTAGTCAATATGTTTCTGAACATGGGCCTAGCACAATGACTGACAGAGCAGGAGTGATGTACTGAGGGAAGTGCACAGCCCATGAATCTCGGAGAGGCCTGAAAGAAAACTTGAAGCCATCAGACCTCTAAATGACAGAACAAGTGAAGCACTGTCTCCGTATTACAGCGAGTTAAAGATAACTTGGTGTACAGCATTAGCTGTTTGTATGATCAAGCAGAATAAGCAACACTTGATACAGGCTCTAAAAGAGAAATTAAAATCCATTACACTCATTTAAGGGACAAACTGTCACCAGAGAAGCTCTTAAAATCAGAATTTTTAACACATGAAGTTAGGCTTGGAAAAATGTCCCTTCAAAACAATTGCCTTGCTGTATTTCCCTTTTCTTCCCCTATGGAATATATGGACAGACATACTGCAGGCTCCAGTCTGCACCAGACATTGCTTATTTGGATTTTTAAGCTGTAAATTTAAATTGCATTTGCACCTCAGTTCTAGTTTTGATTTTAAACATTTCTTAGACTAGACAGTTACAGAATAAAGCTCCCAGACTTGATTATCATAGATAGCCCTAACTGAAAAGAAAAAAGAATACAAAAATGTTAACTTTCAAGAGCAGCTTTCAGTGGACTAGCATAGAAGATACAGGGCTCACACCTTGATCATAGGGAAAAACATGCATGAAAATAATTCCAACTTTAAGCTGTTTCTCATTGTGAGATGAATCATTGTGATTCCTGCTCTTTAGTCCAGTATGACAGATATGACAGATTTGCTAAAGGGAAGATGAATTGACAAAAATGAAAATCTTCTTTCTCCTTCACAGTGTTTTTAGGAAGGATACAGTGTGCAGAGACACCATACAGAAACAGTTGATGTGTAACTCATGGCTGCACCCCTGATCGGAGATGTAGCTTCACAATCAGATGGCCTTAATGTTCTTTCATCAATCCAACCGCTACATTTGGATGGAACAGTTTACAGCTGTCTAACTTCTTTTGGTAGTAATGCCCCAAATAACTTGGAGTTCAATTGATTCTAGCATCAGGACTTGCCACCGATGCATTCGCAGATTTATTTGCCACTTCCCTTCGTTTAATCTGTTCCCATCCTTGACGTCTGTTTTGTGGAAGATGCTATTTCTGTCCCTAAACACTATACTTCAGACTTCCTGTCCCAGGATAGACTTCAGTCTGCCTTTACCCTTTTTGTAGTGCAGTGTCCAACTGAAGCTGACAGCGCTATGGCCATTAGCAACCAATCTGCCTCTTGTTAGTAGGTATCTACTTAATTATTTACAGCACATTACATAAGCTGAATAATGGAACCACTGGAAAGCAAATGTACAAAAAAATCACTGTATTGTTGTCCTTTCAGCAATAAATCTCCTGCTATGTGTACTTCAAGAATGCCATTAGAATCTAAAGTGCCAGGCTTATAGCTTCCCAGATCAGTGGAGTTTATAGATTTATCAAAACATATGCAATTTGTAAGAGTTTTATAATTTTAGCAGATATTTAGCATTTCAGATGTAAAGCACCATGAGGGAGTCCTGCCCAGGAAGGACAAGAGGATGCTGAATCTATGGCTGGGTGCTCGTGCACATCAATAATTACTTGTGCCTGTGTGGCTGTTTGCTGTGGAATTAAGTGCGAAGACTTTAGAAATCTGGCTCCTGATCTGTAATAAAATCTATTAATAACAGACTGTGCTAAGCACAGCTGAGTCTAGTGCAGGCTGGGACGTGTAAAAACAGAGAAACTTGAACAAAAACAGGAGCTAAAATAAGTCAGTGTGTGGGAAGGAGTGTACAGGGTAACACAGCTAAACCCAGCTGTTCCAGGCTTATGTCACTGTTGCACCTTCGTCATCCATGTTACCACTTCTTGTTTCGAGTGTCGTGTTTATCTGACTCTGCATATGTTTTGTCCCAGTTTTTTTTGTTCTTGTTTTGTTGTTCCTAAAAAAAGGCACGCAATGAAAAATATTTGTTATTGAAACACATACACTGATTTAATTTTTCTCTATATTCTTTATTATTTACCTTCTTTTCCCCCTCCGCATACCCTTAAAAAACCTGCAACAACCTACAACGTTGTTACTACCTCTACCTACCATATTCTGAGCAAATTTGGAAGGACATGCTATGTTACATTATCAAAAAGTGACAACTAGCTATAAAGAACTATATATCTCTTTAATGATGAAAGGGTTATAATGAGAATTGATGAAATGAAATTAATGGTAATTTAAAAGAAAGTAGTTGTTCTGATAATGGTTGTGGCAAGGTTGTAACAGTGTGTTGCTGGTTTCGTGCAGGCGGAGGGGGATTGATTTTTGTTGGCGGCCAAGAAGCTTTGCCTTGAGAGTTTTGTGGCACAGAGCTGATGTGAAAGTTATGGAAGTGATAAATGGCTCAACTAGAAGGAAGCTGGGCAGTGACACTCATGACCAACTTCTGGAGCAAACTGTGGTGCTGTCATAGATGGTGTTGCAATTGCGTATGAGTGGCTTTAAGAGGAAATTTCTTCTTGGTTTTCAGGTCTTGCCACCACCAGCCAAGGCAGGATAATCTAAAGGAACTTCATAGTTTTAGAGGGTTTTTTCAGTATAAACTTAAAACTGCTCTGCTGAGGCTACCCTTGAAAGTATTTAAAGCAAATCTGTTGCTTAAAAATAGATTAAGAGTACGCAGTAACTGTGATTTATCTGTAGGATAATTGGTAGCTCTTTTACATAGTTCAAGTTTGACTTACAAATGTTTGTGGCTACTTTCTAGATGCCCTGCTATTTAGTTTGAAAGACCCCAAGGCTGGGCTGCCATATGGGAGTGTCTATCACATAAGCTAGCATTCCCAGGCAGACACAAACAGGGAGCTGGCAGAGATGCTTTGGTTGTATTGTTTTTTCTAACAGGCATAGCCTGAATTTGTAAAAGTTGAAATCCGCTCTATTTCATCTTATTGCATCTGGTCAACTGTATCTGTTGGAAATCTGAAGTCAAGCAAAAGCCAAATGTACCACTTAGCCTGGGAAGGCTGCACCGTTTAGCCTACTCTCTCCTTCCCAGCACACAAAGGATGCTGAAGTCTCTCAAAAGTTGATATTAGGGTAGTTTAAATTAATTCTCTCATGCTGACTGTGGGCTCAATTACAATATGTACCACAGCATCAGGAATATACAGGAGAACAGATGCAGGAGAAAATCAAATCGGTCAACCCAACAAAGTTTATGCCTTGTCCCAGATTTTCTAAACATGCCTACAGTCTTTAATCTTGTATCACAGTTTGTATAGTCTGTCAGGTGAAAAACGTCATTCGTAATCTTAAAAGCCATCACCCTGCAGGAAGCTAGTTCTGCATCCCAGCTTACACGCTCCAAATAAGCACAGATCCTGCAGCAGAAGCAGTAAAACCAAGAGACCAACCATCGCAGGATTTGAAGCTGCCTCGAGCACAAACAGGAATCGGTAGTTCAAGCAGAATGTGCTCAAAAATAATGTGTTAAGTTTTCTTGAAGGTTTTTTGTTCATTTGTTTGTTTTCTACCACGAGTGACATAATTCAATTACAAGTGAGTGCCATAAGAATTTATTTGAGACTTGTAGGATAAATTGTTCTTTAGCTAAAGAGGAAACAAAACTAAGGTTCAAATAAGAAAAAGTTTTGCTTTCTAATGTAATGTGATTTAGTAGAAATGATCTCTATGTACTTTCAGATGATGTAGCTTTTGCCCCAGAGATCACTTCCACTGGCAATATGATAGCATCTGTAGCATTTACCTTTTTCCCAAGTGAAAGTACCATACTTGGTTATTAATAGAAAAAAGCAATTACCTAATGTGAGAAGTGGTCAATGTAGGGAGCAAAGGCCAGGGGGGAGTGTGAGAATGACAAAGGGAGAAAATAACCTATGGGATATTGGGGGGTGGACAGACTGTGATTAAATTCCAGCTGCTTTCAACAAGTTACTGCTTGTCAGCGGCACTGCAGTAATTGCCCATGTGCATGTATTAAGTCCACCCCTGCTGGAGGGTAGAACATCAACTTAATGGTTAATCTCAACTTCATAGACTGGAATGATCTAAATTATGTGAGTGGCAGAACTGCCATGGCTGCAGGACTGCCTGCACTATATCTGCAGAGAAATAGAGATGTGGGGGCCAGATGGGGTGTTTGGGTTTGTCTTGACTGGCAGCAGCAGAACTGTCCTGGTTTTGTCTGGGATAAAGCAAATTTTCTTCCTCGTAGCTGGTCAAATGCTGTGTTCTGGATTTAGGATGAGAGTAATGTTGATAACACACTGATGTTTTAGCTCTTGCTGAGCAGTGCTTGCTCTGAATCAAGGACTTTTCATTTTACCATGCTCTGCCAGTGAGAAGAGGCACAGGAAGCCAGGAGGGAGCAGAGCCAGGTAATCTGACCCACACTAACCAAAGGGGTATTCCAGAGTTTGGAATGTCAGACTCAGTATAGAAACTGTGGGGAGTTGGCCAGGAGCCCCTGATGGCTGCTTGGGGTTAGGCTGCTCATCTGTCAGTGGGTGGTGGGTAATTGTATTGTGCATTACTTGATTGTCCTGGGTTTTATTGCTCCTTTTTTTCCCTGTTGTTGTTGTTGATTATAGTGTTTTACTTTACTTCCATTATTCACATCTTTCACAATTAATTCCCAAGAATATGCAAGTGTATTTCCAAGATACTTTTTTCAGAACTGAGAGGTTTCCTCCCCCTCGTTATTTGGGTAGTGAAGCATCTTGAGGAACAAAAATTACTTATGCCAGGATGGAAAGGTAAATCCTAGAATCACAGACTGGTTTGTGTTGGAAGGGACCTTAAAGCTCATCCAGTTCCAACCCCTGCCACGGGCAGGGACACCTTCCACTAGAGCAGCTTGCTCCAGGCCCTGTCCAGCCTGGCCTTGAGCACTGCCAGTGATGGGGCAGACACAGCTTCTGTGGGCACCCTGTGCCAGCGCCTCAGCACCCTCACAGGGAAAATTTCTTCCCTAGTATCTAATCTAAATCTCCCCTCTTTCAGTTTAAAGCCATGTGGCAGAATGCATGAACATGCTTCAACATACACAGTGGGAGCCCAAATTTTTTCCTCTTTACACTGATTTAGCTGCGTAGATTTCCTTCAGAATAACTTTGAATGAAGTCTGGCTCTGTGACTTTTATAAAACTTATTATAAATGCTTCACTAAGATTGCTTTCTGGGGTAGAGGGTGTAGTTTGTTATGCTTTATCTTATGCTTTATGTTTAAATAGTTGTTGCCAGTACAAAGTTACTGACAGTGACATGCAAAAAGAGGAGGCTGCAGTCAGGCTAAAGCTCTGTAGCCCTGTGGCCATGGTTCCTGTCAGTGCTGGGGCCCTGTGTGCAGCACTGTTGGGGGAAGCTGCTGCCTCTCCCTTCCTCTGGCTTTCAATTGTCACTGCTGTTCTGAAATTGCACAGTCTCAGCTGATGAGAGATGTGAGCAGGGGTGTGTATGTGCCAGTGTAAGTAAGGAGGGGAAGGGGTCCCATAAGCAATGTGAGGGTACATGAAAGGCATATTGCACTTTATGATGTCTAGATGCCCACCTGGAGAGGAGAGAGCTTATGAACAAAATAAAAAGACTGAAATTCAGCTCGACTCTGAAATAAGATAAGAGTATAGTAGTGGAAGGATTTAAATGGGGAGGGCAGCTGTTATAGCCCCCAGTTGTACATATTTTATTCTGAGGCACCATTTGGTTTAATAAAATTTAGATCTAAGGCTGTCCTTAACCTATCAGTTTCTTAAGACTTAATTATAAAGGTTATACTTTCAAAGGACAAAAGCATTATTCATTTGTCTGTTCATGTCTTCCAGGTTTATCTTGCAGATTATGGACTTTCCTACAGATATTGTCCCAATGGGAACCACAAACAGTATCAGGAAAATCCTAGGAAGGGCCATAACGGGACAATAGAGTTTACCAGCGTAGATGCCCACAAGGGAGTAGGTAGGTTTCTTTTTTTTACTCCAGAGGAGTGATTACAGAATGAGTAATCAGGCTGTGTGAGCTGATGTATACAGTACAAGCAGTCCTGGGGATTGCTCAGGGTTGATCAGACCCTTGTGTGGTGACCTCTTCCTGTACGTGGGAATGCTTCTCTGGGGCTGCTGGGGAAGGGGAGCAGCGTGAGTATAATTGAAAGGCTGCAGCATGCATGGTGCGGGGAGGCGGACAAAATGCCCCAAGAAGAGCTTGCCAGTAAACCTAATCGGTTCTTATTGGGAGTACTGGTTTGGGTTTGCCATGTGCTGTAAAGGCAGAGACATTTGCTAATGTTGCATCGTCAAGGAAGAATGTTCTGAGCCTGCACTGTCCTTTAGGGAGAGCTGTGTCTGAGTGTCACCATCTGTGTTATGAGAGGATATTTCAAGATGACATTCCTTCTGCAAGGAGAAAAACCTGGTTTGAAGCCATAAAGTGTTAACTTTTTGAAATCTTTTTCCAGTAGCCTTTCATATATCTTACTTATTTAAACTCACTTTGATGGTATTGGAAACACATTTGCAGGTAAATTACATACATAGTCCTTTTATTGGATATTGATTGGACTGCCTTGCATTCCAAGGCAGACTTAATTCAACAATTCCCTAATTAGTTAAAGTCATAACCTATGTCTTGTATTCATTTACCATTAATTAAACCTTAGCTGTTTATTACACTGCAGTCCAAATCCAATAGCAGACCCATAGAGCCATGGAAAAGGGAATGGGAGGTCAATATCGAAAATATATATGGTGCAAAGTCCCACTGATGGCTGCATTGTTCACAATCAATATGGTCAATGCAACACAACTTTCTTAGTTGCTATGTCAGCAAGACAAAAAGTCAATTCTAATGTTATGCTAGTGAAAAAACTGGTGATTATTGAAAAACTTTGACTCTTGCTATGAAACGGTGTTTTTGTTAACTTTCCTTCTCCCTGTTCCCCGCCTCCTTACCCCGAAGATCTCCTGAAACAAAAGGAATGGGTCTGTGCTGCCAGCTTGGCCAGGATCATAATGTCACAAGTGATAACTGTAGAAATTTGTGCTTGTTAATAGCTGCTGAACTGTTACCTTAAACTAATACTTTCTAACGAGTTTTAGTTGGCACAAACAACTGTGTATTATTGCTTTTTCTATTAAAAGGACCATTGACCATGTAATGTAGAGGGTCTTGATAATTTGCCGGCGCTGTTAAAACCTGCAATCGTTTAACTCTGGTCATTAGGAAAAATGAAATAAGACTGTCAAGTATTTGTTGCTGAGACAATTGCACCATTTCACCTGCTACAAAATATTTTGTGGTGGAGAAGGACCGTTTACGAGGGCATGTAGTGATAACACAGGGGGAATGGCTTAAAACTGACAGAGGGGAGATTGAGATGAGAATTTAGGAAGAAGTTCTTTCTTGTGAGGGTGCTGAGGCGCTGGCACAGGGTGCCCAGAGAAGCTGTGGCTGCCCCATCCCTGGCAGTGCTCAAGGCCAGGGTAGACACAGGGGCTTGGAGCAAGCTGCTCTAGTGGAAGGTGTCCCTGCCCGTGGCAGAGGTTGGAACTGGAGGGTACCTTCCAATGCAAACCATTCCATGAAGAGGACACCTCTTTTGGACTTAGTCGTGCCTTCCCAAGCATGAATTTCCTGGAGGTGTGACTCTGGCTGGTTTCGTGGTAGTGTGGGTGACATGGCTGTGTTATCAGTATTTGATGTGGATGCTCCTTGACCGATAGGTGGAAGCTGGAATATTTGGGATTTGGCAGTTGGATACTTATAGCTGCTAGAGGACAGGTGTCTGTTGATGGGTATGTGATTACAGGACAGATAGTTCCTTTAATTTCAAAGAGTACGGAGATGGGTGGCAAAAAGTGTGTACATGCGAGTGTGAGTTAAGTTGTTGTCTTTTGTAATCTGTGGGTTAGAATACACCTTCAAGTAACTAAAACCATGACGGAATTGGTGAAAAGTGTAAGATTCCAGAAAATAAAACATTCAGAAAGATGGCTTGAAGGAGCTAATCCCCATCTTACACATGAAATTTGTTTGCTTGTTAATAGCTGCAAACAGAAGATCTCCAGATTTGTGTGATGCTTCTGCTGGAAGAGCCTGCAGAACATTATGTGGTATCTGGCATGTCACAGAGAATCCAAACTATTCACATTGAATACCTCAGCTTTGCCCTTGTAACAGCCGGAATCCATTAAGGTCAAATTACCTGTTCCCATTTACAGCAGGTCTCTCAGCATCCCAGGGCAGATTGCACAGGTCCAGATGGCAGAACACAGGGACTCGTTTCCCTCATCTCATTTCTTGTCGGGAGGTTTAGAGTTGCAGAGAAGTTTCAGGATTCTAAACCACATCCAACAGCTGGGACAAGGGGTTCATGGCTCAACAACCTCCTGCACTCCTGTCTTGGGACTGAGTTTCAGCACAGTCTCAGCTACCAAGTGAGGTGAGGTGCTCTTCTCTAGAGGTGTTTAAAGCCTGGCAAATTAAAGTGCATAGAGAGCCATTCATCCTGGTGTTACCCAGTTTTTCAGAGTGGAGTGTTCTTTTATTTCAATGTACTTCTAATTTTTAAATGTAATTTTATATAAATGAGATCCTTTCTAGAGGGCATTTCATGAACGTACATAGTAGCATAAATATCTCAAGCCTCAAAACCCCTGAAGAGTGCCAGTTGCTGTATTGAGCTAGACAAATGAGAACATTTTGACTTGCTCATGAAGTAGCTACCTGAATGCAGCAGTTTGAGGAACATGCTGAAACCTAAAAGAAAATTATGAATTTGTTGCTTTCAAAAGTGCCTCTTGGCAATGCTTGAAGCTGATAACCTCCTTGCATAAAGCCAATCAAATGCAACCGCTTCCCACTAATTTAAATCAGCACTGGTGTTTCCCTAGCTGAATTGAGAGTTTAACTCAGCTGCATGTCTATTTATTCCCCAAGCTCTCCAGGGAGTTTATCAGGTGTAGAGGATATGCAGTTGTGTGAGATCCAGACAGTTTCCTGCCAGTGCCCCACTGCATGGTAGCACTTTTGGGTGGCAGTAGTCCGTACTGTTGCTAACGATCTCTAGTAAGGACTGCATTGAATGTGCCATTCCTGTGGTGATGGATGGTAAATTGCTGCCTTCAAACAAGTCACTTTAGTGTGTGCTGGTGTGCACTGGTGGTGTTGGTGTCCTTGACTTTGTGCTGCAACTGAAGAGGAATTCCCCTGAGCTGGGAAAGGTTGGGAGCAGCTGCCCTGCCTCATGTCTCAGCTCTTCGTGCTGGTTTTGGCTTTAGTTTTGCAGGGCTCACCAGCACTCTGCACAGTGAGAGTGGGCTCCACAGGCTGGCTCCTCTGTACCACTGTCTGGAGGCTTCCAGACTTGTGGAAGTACAAGTATTCATTGCAACCTCAGTTACATCCCTATGTCTACAGCTCACTTTGAACCAAGTCAGGCCCAAGTTGGGCTCTGCCACAGGATTTGCCCCACACCACCAGCAGTCCTGTATTTGGTGGCTAGATATCATTGCAACCAACATGTGAGGAATTCGAATTTAAAACCTTTTTGTTTTGCTGCAAATTCCATATGGCCCAACTGCACTGTGAGCTCTAGTGCAGTATTTGAGTGTACTCATCGTATTCATTTTAAATGACCATACTGTATAAACAATATTGCATTTTTGTTTGTTGATTGATACTTAAAGAGAATTAAATGTACACTGGGTACAGATAGAAAAAATTGTTACATAGTTAGTGTTAAAAAGTAATATTTGGATCAATGCCTCCTATGGATTTTTGTAGATTTTCTACTCGGTGAGGCATGCAGTCAATACCTAATTTCTCTGGAGATATACTGCACTTAACATATTGAGGTTTTTTAAATACTCCAGTCCTGTGCATTGAGTGTGTAAGACCAGTTTTAATTTGCTATCATTGATGAACATAAGAGTATGAACTGTCTATGTTGAATTCCCTCCAGCATATATTTGTGTTTGCCATCGATTGCAGGATGACTCTCCTCTTCCTTTTCACAACATCTCACAGTAACTCTCAGCACTTGTGCCACCTCTCACATTGGGTAGATGGGTCTGCCTAAATCATTGCAGAACACATACCTGTATAGGTTACTATACCTTATGTAGTAAAAGCTGCTTAAGACAGTAGTGGTGATTTGATAAGCTGAAGGGTAATTGGAATGTCTGATCATGCTTGCCTCTATTAGGACCACTGGTTGTCACTTCTTCAGAGCTGGTGAATACATTTTGTGGGAGCTGATTTCATTGAGCAAAAGTGTATTTTCATCTCCTGTGTTGGGGAAGGCAGTTGCAGCTAAATTTGATGCCATAGTTTAGCCAGTTCTTCATGCTCCTCACACTGGGTTATTGCAGCATGCACTCCTTGATGTACATCCGAATGCTTGTACACTGTGTTTGAACAGGGCAATGCAGGCATCAGGCTGATGGTAGGGAAAACTCTGCAGTGCTTGTTCTTGTTTTCCCCACTGGTCTGACAGAACTGTTGCTGTTTGATATGAAAAACATAGCTTGATGCTTGTCCGTTTTTCCTTTTCTTTTACACGCAGGGGTTGACTAGAATATATTCAGAGTTCATTTTGTGAGGAAGGATGTGCAAGAATATAAACACCTATGCCTGGAAACACATTCTTTCTAAGCCTGCATGGCTTCCAGAGAACAGAGCTCTAAATGGCTCTGGATCAAGAGGTTTATTTGGCATCTGTCCATGTATAGTTTGGATTCAGAGGGAGCCTGCTGGATTTTTCTGTCGGTCAAATGAATTATTGATTTGCTGCAGTTTGGTGTGTGCTTCGCAAAGACTGTGTGCAGGGCAAACTGTAAATCCTAAAAATAAAAGGAAAATATAATTGGTCTTGCAAAAAAAAATGCGTAGAACTTTGCAGCGTGAAATAAATACACAGATATTTTAGTTTCTGAGTGTGGGATCAGAAATGTGTGCCCAGCAAAAGAGGGAGCAGGATGTCATTGTAAGGGAAAGAAGAACCAGGCTTTAGCAGGGATACGATTGAATAGGCTCCTATACCCACCTGTGTAAGCTTATTCTGTCCTGCCCAGGATGTCCAGAAGCAGCAAAAATAAGATGCTGACCATCACAGCTTCTAGCACAACTGAGGAGTGTGGCTTGGAGTTGGCTGTTTGAATTCGCCTCTCACTCTCTACACCAGGAATTCAGGAAGCTTGGGAATCTCACAGCTGCTTGCCAGCCCCAACCTGTCAGCCCTTTACCTTTGTGATTTCTTTTCTGACACACAGACGTAAAAGAAGAGTAAAACTCCTGTCCCCACTCTCCTGCCACATGTCCTCCTTTCTGCAAGCTTGGAACGTTTCACTTCCGACCATGTACCTGCATCTCTTGCCACCACCATTTTATCTCCCATCTATGTCGTGGTGATGTTCGCCTGCATCTCCCAACCTTCCCCCTACATGAACTTTTCATCAAATCAGGATCTCAGCCCTCTTCCTTTCAGCATCCCATTCCACTAATCCTGATGGTTATTCACTCTCAGTCCATGTTCAGAGGAGAATCCTGCTGCTTGCTGCGCTCTTCTGTTATGGCTGCAGCACAGCAAATGCAAGACCAAGGAGGCTCTGCAGTTAGATCTGCTGGTCAATGGATGTGTGTAACTGCTTGGTTGGAGGTTGCTGGCCACGTGTCTGCACATTAGGCTGTTGTGATTGTGCAGGAAAGCTCTGCTATTTTGGGGAGGTTTGAGAGTCACAGTTTGCTAACTTGTGGCTTGTAAGACCTGCTGAGGTCTCCGTGTGCTCATGAGCTTGGTCAAGGCAGAACAGCAGCAGTAGTGTTGAAGCTTTTGTGGCTCTTGAAACGAGTTATCCAGCTCCTGTGCTGACACTGCATCCTGTGTCTGACAGGCCAGTGCTGATGTGCAGGCTGGTTTCCAGCTTTGAAGCTGCCTGAGAGGAATGACCCCTCAGGACTGAGAGGCTGATATTGTCAGCAGGGCACCTCTGGGACCACCAAGGCAAGGTCAGTGCTAGGGAGTCATGGCTGTATCCTCCACGTGAACCCCTGCAGGAGCTCCTGCCCACCAGCTCTGTGACCAGTTGAGTGTACATCTGTGGGACCCAAGTTTAGGAAGGAAACCACAGCTGACACAGGAAAAGTGACTCATTGCCACAACCCAGACTGGGTTCTCTGGGAGAGATGTTGTCCACTTGTGGTGACACCATATTGACACTGGATTTTCCTTTCCAGCATTCCATGGTGTTGGTTGTTGTCAGTGAGTACTTCAGCAGCATGCCAAGCTGAACTGTACATGAGGGGAGGGGAGGTTGTTCCCATCCCCTACTGGCAGGTGCCCTGCTTGAGGAGGGATAACTCTGCACAGAATGGCATCCAAGCACTAAAATTCATCGTAAATTTAACTATATTTATCTAACCTTTTCCCTGTCACCAGTCACTCTATCAAATTAGCCACTATCCTCAGACTGACCAGTTCCTCGGGAACCAGTACTTCATTAGCTTTGTTGGTCTTTTCTCCTGCCCCTAATACAGACACTGATTTCTGACAGTCTTGTATTTGTCTGTTTTTATAACAACCTCAACCTTGAGTAAAGAAATTATATCACTTTCAGTTCATTTGTTAAAACATTGTGGCGATGCATTTTTAACATAATGATATTTCTCCATGGTCATGTTAACACTCCTTTCCTTTATGGGCTTTTGGATTAATGGCTATGGGTATGAGTTATATTTGTTTGTGAATTAACATGAATTTGTATGCTGTAATGCCAGGGAGAATTGGAGGCTCCACTGCATGTCGATGCAATATGAGCAACTGAAATGATCCTTTTTATGAAAAGCTTCCAATCTAAAGAAACACTAATGGTGAAATTATAATGTAACAGTGCTAATTAAAAATAATAGAAGAACATTTCATCTGTCACTCGTTAGATCCTTACAATAGGCTTGAGAAAGTTAGTTTAATAAGGGCTGGAGAAGAAAACTCCCATTTTCACATGGGTTTCAGATGAGGTTTTGGGAGCATACTTTTGAGAGCATATTGTGGTCGGGGTGATATCATTCTTTGTCTCTAATAATCTGAATCCAAATTAGGGCTCAGAGAGCTGCCAAATCCATTATATGGAGATACATAATATATTTTCTTCTCAGGGTGAATTGCTTCAGTTACATGGTTCTGAGTTATCGCTGATCCCCATTCCTGCACATTGAGTATATGGTTGTGATATATATAAAACTAGTTATGGCCCAACTCTGATTTCATTGATGTGGTTGTTAATTCATTAACTTCAGTGGAGCTGTTCCTGAATTATCTTGGCAGGAGTGAGGGCAGAATCAGGCCTTAAATCTTCAAATTGAAAAATTAAAGTATAAAAATATTGTGGAATAAAATATCACCAACGTGCTCCCAGTAAATAGGATTTCATCTGAGACTAAAATAATAATAAAGAAATTCCTGGTGAATAGAAAAGTAGAAACCAAAAATCTATTAAAAAAGAAAGGAAAAAACCAACAAGGTTTTAACCCACAGCAAAGTAAGAGAATTTGATTTAAATAAGTTCTATTTTGAGTGTTTATTCTTCTAGTGGTGATAAGTTATAAAGCCGAATCGTTTCATTTTTGTATGGCTATCGCGTGTAAAATGAAACCAGACTGACTTCTCTCACTTAATGTTCATCAGGAATTCTGGACTCTCCAATGGGATTAGCAGATCTCTTACTGCAAGTAAACTTACAGTTGAAACCTATGTATTACTGCTTTATTTGGGGTGAAAATGGAATGATTCTATTTTTCATAGATAATATTAATTCCTTAAATATTAGCTAGTTGAATACTCCTGTAATAAGGATCTAAATGATTTCAAAAGTTGGGGAAGTAACATCTCTAAGCAAACTGACAAAGAAGCAGAGAGAAAGACTAAGCTGGTACAGTCAAATGATGAAACACTGACATTTTCATGTGGTTCTATCTATGAAAACCACATGTGAACGTCTGTGTGTAGTAACACTTGCAGTGATCTGGGAGATAAAGTGACACGGGTTTTCTCTGTCTCTCTGTAAAACATTTCCCCGTTTGTTTTTTAGTGATGTATGGCTTAGTTACATGTACCTTTTATTTCTTTTCCACCAGCTGACTACTGCAGCTTTAGGAAGGTATTAGTAAAGTCTTAGTTGTGCACATCTCCCTGTTTGCAGTGGATTTGCCCTGGCGTTAGTCAGGAAATGGCTGGAAGGACTGCAAGGGAGCAAGGAGGTAAATTAGTCACATCCAAACTATTGACTGTGAAGGAAACTTTACTCTCTGGGGACTGTTTTGTCAGAAAATGAGGTGTCTTGGGTGAGCTTCTGAAAAATAATGGACTTGGCATCAGTTACAGGTTCCTATCAGCTAGTACCTCTGTGGGGAAAAGGGTGGTCCCGGTCTTGGACTTCAAAAGGCAGCTTTCTGTAGTCTGTCCTGCACAAACAGGTACCAGAAAAGCCGTGTATGAAAATCGGTGGATCTGCAATAAAAATGCTGGCTGATAGGGTTATAATCTGGAATTGTCATGATGGAAAAGGGAGTTGTGAACACATGTGTATGAATGGAATTGTTCCACAGCTAACAGGAGATTTATGGCTGAAGAAATCACTACAGAACAGCAAGTGGTAGAGATTGTGTTTTTATTTTAATACGAGAGCCAAGTCTTGCATTAGGATGTTGCTGAATCTAGTGCAGAAAACAGATGACACCCAAGGGACAGTGCAGCATTCTGTTAGATTGAAGGGCCTTTAATAATCCCATCGTCTAATAGCAGTTAAGATAGAGAATGTAGAAGAACTAATCTGCTTTTACAATAATGTGTGTACAGTAACAAGAATCAGTTATGATGTGTTGGCCCCATAGCTTTTAGCAGATGACTTCTTAAATTAAAAGATAAGTTTGCTGAGTGGCTTTCTGGAATGTATTTAATGAAGGCCTATAAAATATGATATCTGTTTACAGCTGGATTAACAGCACTGTGCTCAACTACTAGTCTTTACACTAGACAAAAAGTACCGAACGAATCTGAAATCTTCTTTCCTTCCTGGAAAGTGCAAATCCAGTTTGGAAAAGCATAAATTGAACTTCTGCCTCTGTCTGGTTTTAATCAGGATGAACGGCCTCTGGTTTGGCAGTTTCCATGTGGTCTTGACTTGCACACTACAGGCTGCAAGTCAGATGTGTACAAAGAAATAGAGCAGCAATCCTGCTTGCTCAGGTCTTTCAAGTTGGTTTCCTGTGAATAGCAGCGAGGAATAGCAATTCTTTCAGTATCCCACTTTTTTCTCCTCTTCCTCTTGGAAAAGTTAATCTATAGATTAACTCAGTTACCTGGTTTTCTGCACAGATGATATTTGTGGATGGGGTTAATTTTGGATTGAATGATATCTATTGTGTATCTGTTCTGTGGTAGTGTTATCTGTTTGGGGTGTGCAAAGTGAGAGTAGGCTGTTCCTGAAAGAAGTTCCTTTTTGGAGGCAGTAGTAGTTAAGTTTACACAGAACTTGCTAAACAGCAAGTGTACTTTAGCTTGCGCTCGGACTCTCTAAGCAAACAGTTCGTGGTGCTTGCAAGCAGACTACTCTAGTGTGTACATGTACACTAGATGGCAGTTTTGTCATATCTTCCAAGTTCAAATAGCTCTGTAGGAGAACAGGAAAGGCCATCAGTGTTTAGTCTGCACTCACAGGGTCCCTGCATGACCAATGTAGACCCCATGGACTTCCTGGAACATGTGTTAGCAATTTAGCAGCAGACATTTATTTCTTTGTTTTACTGCTTGGCTCTTTGAGAAAGTGTTGGTACTCAGTTATGGGCTGTCTGGATCATGTCAGAGGCCATGGGGATCAAGTCCATGTGACAGGCCAGACCGAGGAAGGATGAAGTTGGAGGAGGTGAGGAAACTGACCCTTACTTCAACAGCAACAAGTCTGTGGCCTGTGGCCAAATGCCGGGGCGGTTTAGGTCTAATACAGCTGAATAAACAAAACACTTTGCCCATTTGGCTTTTCATATTTCATCAACACAAATTCAATCAAAGTCTTTTCTATTTCCTAAGAAGAGGTTCTTATTCTTCATCTTTTTTGGTCTTTTTTCTGTTGGTTTTTTTTTTTTTCCTTTCCTCCCCCTCCCTCCCTTCCCACATTTTAGCCCCATCCAGACGAGGCGACCTTGAAATCCTTGGCTACTGCATGCTGCAGTGGTTGTGTGGGAAGCTGCCCTGGGAACAGAACCTGAAGGACCCCGTGGCTGTCCAGGCTGCCAAAACAAGGTAAAATTTAACAGCACACGCATGTACATGTATGTGCATACACACACGCATCACCCTAGAACCCTTCAGCATCCTCATCGCCTAACAGGACAGGTCAGAAAAAGACACCTTTACATGCTGAACTATATACGAAAGCTAAAACAATGTTCCTTAGTTCAGAGAGATGTTAGAAGTAGTTAAAAATGTGACCTCCGTGTGCACTATACCCTCTTCCACACGTTCCTGTGCGCACTGCTATGGAGAGAAGATAAATTCAAATGCACAGCACACGCTCATTTTGTTTGCTGTGTATTTTATAATGCTCTTTTTTTAAAGCAAACATTTGTGAATCAGTGCAGGCCTTAACTGCACATCCAGAGGGTGGTTGCGTGTTCCCATTGAACTTCATGGGTGCTTTGTAGAGACTATAGCACAGGCATCGCTTGGAAGTTTTTCCACATGTGCATCCAATTTATTTAACCTTCTGTATGACACTATTTTTCAGATGGTTTTATATAGGTTTTTTGCATTACATTAGCCTACTGCCATTACAAACAATTAAATACCAAAATACTAAAGAACGTGATTAAAACTTTCCCTTGTCCCAGCATGACTTATTTAGAGCTTACTAAAGCAATGGAGTGTAGTAGTTTTTCTTTTCTCTGCTTTCACAGTTGGGACTCGAGAGAGTTAATTGCATGTGGTACAGTGCAGCCTGTAGAAGGCAACACGGAAAAGTAGTTTCCGTAAATGTAACATCACAACTGGAGAAGGCAGCAAACTTTTAAGTAGGGCAAGTCACAACAGAGGTACACAATAGGGATAGCTGATGCACAGAAATCAATCTGCAAATTCAGTGTGGCACTGGCTCTCAGCAGAGAGAAAGGTTAGCCTGCAGACTGTGGATAATACAGATTGCATCTGTAAATGTTGACATCGGATGTTATGTTTAATATTTCTCCTTTAGAAGTCCTGATCATTACACAACCCCCTGCAAGGTAACACTTACACAATTCAATGTTAAATCAATTTAATCAATCAAGCTGCTTCACTAATTCTTCCCTTGCGTTCCTATTGTTTTCAGGATGCTGGGCAAACAAATGATTCCAGGAGATGTACAGCAAATGACAAAGATTCTGGTTTTCAGAAATACCCTGTTAATCTAATGAATTATGGGTTTGGTATTAGGTCATTTGCCCAGGCCATCCCCTTTTATTTATCATAATTTTTAATGCAAGAGCTCTTTTTAAAGGCCAGAAGTAGATATCTGAATATATATGTGTGTGTATCCAGTTGCTCCTAAGTTAGTAAGTACATTAAGCAGCACAGCTGAGTTGCTTCTGAGCATGCCAGTCCTTTGCTGTGGAGTCCGTGAGATGGTGAGGAAGAGAAGCTGGCCTGGAAGAAGGGATGCAGTGAAAGGCAAGGGCCAGGGCAGAGCCTCCCACTGCTGTTCACCAGTTGTCTCATCTCCTCATCCCTTCACTGCAAGTTCTTAGTCTCCTCCATGTGCTGCTGGGGCAATGAGGCAATGGTGCCAAAGCTTTGGGCATTGCCCAGGGGATATTTAAGGTCTGCTGGTATATTTGAATGTAGAAATGTTTGTGCTATGCAATAATTAGAGGAGAGGCTCTATTTGAATGGAAATTCAAGCTAGGTTACAGGAAAACATTTAAATGGTTCATTTCCCCAAAATAGAACCTGCTATTGCTGATACTAAACAACAGATCACTGAAGGGAAGGTTATTACCCAGTGTATCCCTACTTCATGCATTAGAGAACACACACTGTTATTTATTGGTGGAGCTTTATGGCTCCTTTAAACAAACAAAGGGATCCTTTCACAGGATTAGCAGCTAGACTGAAGTGACAATTTCACTTCCTCAGGGCAAGGGGGCTTGTGCAGGTGCCAACAGGCCTGGGAGATGCTCCTGGTTCTTGCCTGCACAAAGACCAGAGCTGCTGTTACTACCTCTGCTTTTAGGGTGCGATTGATCCTTAGCACCATTCTTCTTTGCTGTTGCTGTTCCTGGGCACCAGTGGCCGTGCCCTTTGGTTTATGAAGTTCATGGAGCTTGAGGTCAGTTAACATCCCTCTCCCTTTTCAGCCCCGTCAGACCTGCTTGTAATTTTGACAGCCATCACCCATGAGCTGCGTGGCAGAAAGGACCTGTCGCCAAATGACTTGTAGGCAGACCAGTACTGCCCCTTAAATTCCAAAATACAGACATCAGTCACTGAGCTGAGATCCGAACAAGCCGTTTCAGCTCAAAGGATGCTGCTTTATCCGTCTAGGAAGCTTAAAACAGCTGCAAAGAAAAGCTTCATGTTAAAGTGCAGACTGTAAGTCCACCTTGGTGAAATCAGCAGTCTCCAAAGAGTTAAAACTGTAGCTGGTAAAAGGGGATTTTTGTTTTAAAAGCAGCACTGTGAATCATTAGCTATCCCGGAGGTCCACTCCCTTTGGAATTGAGACTTGCTGTCTTCCTAAATCCCAAATGAAGAATCACCTGCTCCAAAACCACATTAAATTGTTGCACTCTCCTGTTGTTTCAGACTTATGGATGAGCTCCCAGATTCAGTGATGAAATGGGATTCTTCTGGAAGCAGCTGTCGTAAGTGTACTTGCACTATGTACCACATAGCTCTTTAGCCTGTTACAGAAAGTACTTCAGTGTCTTACTCTGTTTGGGGGATGAAGAAGATTTAAGTGGAGTAAAAGTAACACCGAGTTAACAAAGTCTTCACTTATATCAGTTGTAAAGTTTTGCACCTTAAAGCCCGAGTTGGTGCAGTGTTACCGATCTTAGGGCAAACTGCTGTGTGCAAGCAGATGTCATCCTTGAACCAGCCTCTTCCAGTCAAGCTTGTGTGCACCACTCTTACCCATACCTAGCCAAGAGAAGGATTCAGCCTGCACTGTCTGTATTTAGCTTACTGATAGGAGATGCTTGGAATGCTTCACAGGAACTCTTTTTCTGCTGCTTTCCTGCATTATCCCATAAACAGGCACTAAGGAGATGAAATAGGCTGTGTTTTCAACCCTAGTGTGAGGTAGTATGAAAAGCTTCATCGGTCTCATCTGTGGTGTGTGCCATAGAGTGACATAAGGGATCTCAGCCGTGTGTAATTCAAGGTGTGAGGGAGCAGTGCCTGTCTTAGAAACAGAAGTAGCTGTTAGTATGGAGATAGTAAGCAACTATCTACAAAAGGTTTATTGCTCAGTATTCAGAGTTTGAAAAAGCAAGTGAATGGATGGTTTGTCTTGTTCTTCCTTCACTGAAGGAGAAAAGTATCTCAGGGAAAAACCCAAACTTCCTTCAAAGGTCAATGTCTCTTTGTGATTTATTCACTTATTTTCTCAGCTTTTCTGTATTGGAATTATCGGAACACATCATCTATTACAGAAAATATATCCATGATGTGCACACATATTTAATAAATCTTTACTTCTGGGATTTGCCAGATGCTAATATCTGATGTAGTTCTCCAGTCTTAGGATACATGTGGGTCTGCAACTGAAAGAAAAGTTTGTTTCCTCCCTGTATGTTTCTCCCACCAGCATTATTTCTGCCCATTCATAGAATCATAGAATCCCAGACTGATTTGGGTTGGAAAGGACCTTAAGATCATCCAGTTCCAAGCCCCTGCTATGGGCAGGGACACCTCGCACTAGACCATGTCACCCAAGGCTCTGTCCGGCCTGGCCTTGAACACTGGCAGGGATGGGGCGTTCACCACTTGTTTGGGCACCCTGTTCCAGTGTCTCAGCACCCTCACAGTAAAGAACTTCTTCCTCAAATCTAACCTGAATAGCCTCCCTTTCTAGAACCATTTGGTAATGACAGCAAAATAATGCTGCTGCTTTAGGATGCAGTCTCAAAACCAGTATTTTTCCAAGTATTAGAAATAAAACCAAAACCTGTTTTTTTCCAAAGCATTTGAAGTACAATTTCTATGCAGATTAAAAGTGCTGTTGACAGTAGTTAATATTTAAAGGGGTATTACGATCTATCAAATATAAAATGCTTCTATTTTACACACAACTATCAATATTGATAAAGTATTTCGATTAATTTTTATCCTCGGATAACTTTTGGTGCTACATGAATTAATACATGACAAGACACAGCCCTTAAGGGTTTCCTTGTTTATCCATAAGGGTTACCTTGTTTATCCAACTCTATCTTTTCCTTTCTCATCCAAACCAGAGCAGATGCTGTCAGGTCTGTGTTCTGAGTGGTGTCCTCTCATTTCCAGTGTAGGATTTGCATCCATTTTGGCATGAAATTCTTTCTGTAGTTCTAAGTCCACACCAAGTGAACTGTACATTAAAATTTGCTCCACAGGTGAACTCTCCGAGTTTTTGGCATGTGTTTATGGCTTAGCTTATGATGAGAAGCCAAAGTATCAAGTGCTCAAGAAAATCCTGCTGGATGGGCTGGAGTCAAGCGGAATTCGCTACAATGGCCCTCTGGAATTTTCCGCTGCAGCGTGCACACGGAATCACACTGCTCCTAAAGCATCCAAAGTAAGTCAGGCAGTTCTGGGAGTATTTCTGACGTCTCCTGTTTGATTGTTGTAGGAGAGGAAATAGTGTAAGATCTCAAATGAGACTGACACAGCATTTCTTTTGCCTTAAATACACCATGTTTGTTAATTCCTGTTTCCCCTGGCTTTGCTAAAATGTGGAACGTCAAGCCTTAAGGAGGAAGAACTGTCATGAGTCCTTTTGACCTACAGCCTCTCGCTTCAAAGCGGTAGGTCTGTGGAGAATGATTTACTTTCAGGATAATGGGGAAGTCAAGGACTTTGTTCGCTAACATCTTGAAGACAAGCCCGAATGCCAGGTTTTTCCTTCGCTCCAGATTAAAAGCAAAGTTACCTTTATTAGTGAAAGCATTTAATTCATTTTCTCCCTTTCAAACCGTTCTTTGTCATTTGCCTTCGCCCTCCTGCAGCCACTGATGGGGAGGAGGCATTATCCTAGGGTTTAACTGTGCTATTGGTATGCAGTGCTATGTGATGAGCTGACACTGAATTGGAAAGTGGCAGCTATCGTGTTCTATTTTCCTCTTGCGCTTTTAAATCTGAAACTATGTGGTTAATAAAGCTGTGCTTTAATAAAGGGAGATGGAGGTAATTAACAATCTTACTGGACTTGCTGTGAAATGTCAGTCCCGTCATGCCTCTGCCTGGAAACGCCCCGTATGCAAGAGCCCTGCTACGTGGGCAATAAGGCAGGGTCAGGGTCCTGTTCATTCCTAATATTTCTGGTGAACTTTGGACTATCACAAGTGTACGTGAGCCAAGAATGCAGGATGCAAACTAATGTGACTGATCGGCTGCAAGATGAATGGTGATTCAAGTATCAGTGCACAGATGGTTCTGATTTGCTGAGTTTTGTAGCTGCTGCAACTGAAGACATAAAATATCCTTCTAGTCATAAATTAGCTCTTTGGAAGCAAAACCTTGGCACCAGAGCTTTACAACCTTCAATTAGTAGGGAAAGAAGTATTTGAATGACTGTGGTATTGACATCTGTAGGCCTGCATAGTAATCATTCCTAATAGAAGAGAATATCTGTTTGAGGGGGTTTTGCATGGCTAATTAACCACCAGTGAGAATATGTAATTTTTTCATGATCTCCTGATTGTCACCTTTCTCTCATGATACAATTACATTTTATTGTAGCAAGTGCCTCACAAACCAATTGTCAGCACTATTTACGTATTATGGGAGGCAGAACAAAAGTTCATGTTTAATAAAGAGCCACTGGGTTTTGATCTTGGTAATTACACATACTTATTTTAGCAATTTTATTGACTTTTCTGGGTTTATCGCTTGTAGGTTTACTTTTAACAAGCCCAAAAGCTGTTTCAGGGACATTATTTCTCTTGTTACGATGGTGACCACTTTGTCCTCACTGATTTGAGAAGCTTTTATTAAAGTTTGCACTGTTTTCTGAACAGAACTGAGGTATCAGCCAGCAGTGAACCCATCCCCAGCTGATCCGCCCGCATCTTCACATCACAGGAGGCTTTGATTTCTTAGTCAGATACTGAATAGTCAATCTATTTTCTTCTTATTGCCTGCCCCAAGATGTGGCTGTGCTGGCAGAAAAGATGATCCTGACCTTCCAGCCTGTAAAAGCTGCTGTAGCTCTTGCTATTTGCAAGTGCACAGCCCCACTGCAAAACCCGTGCATGAGGAGCGTCAGTGATCAGAGCTCTTGCGCTGTAGGACTAAGCGGAATTGGTTTTGATGGCCAAGAACAAGATCAGCGACAGAGTGTGTCTGCATATTACTAAATCCTGGCACCTGTCATCACTGCTTCAGAGGGATGTTTAATGCTGAGTGTCTTGCTTCTCAGCACAGTTATCGCTGCTCCAGCCATCACCTATTTTTCACTTGAGTGTGTTTCTTCAGCCAGGTCTGCTGCTTATGTGCGCGCGTTTCCTGTAACATCCACTGCAAAACAGCTGCAGAGAGATTTCTAGTGTTATTCCAAGGACTTCAGGAGTGCTTAAATACAAGCAGGGAGAGCAGAGAACTGAACTTTGTCTAAATTTACTGCTATGTGCAGAAAAGCCTGTTTTTCAGCTGTCGAGGATAGCCAAGGCCTGGTGCACTCTGGCGCTACAGCCCTGACAAAGTGTTCGATGACAGGCAGCACTTCCCACTGCATCTCTTCTCAGCACTGTCTGTAGTTATCCTAGGTCTGACTCTTTTCATCTCCGCGTTCCCTTTCCACCTCTCCTTTTATTCACCAAACACTTCTCCCATTAAAGAGGCAACCTCAGAATAGTGGGAGCCACTACAAACAATCCCGTCTCCTCACTTCTTGCTTATGAGCAGAATCTGCCTCCAGATGACCTGTCGGATCCACCTGTACCAGTGTGGTACACAGGGAAGAGGTGATTTGGGGTTAATTCCCTTCTGAACACCAGTAAACACCCGTAAATACCAGTGAGGGGATCTTGCAGCACAAGGAGATGTGAATAGGAATTGCTATAGAACATGAGTTTTCAGATGCAGCATCCTGTATATAGCGCATGAATCTAATCTTGAGGTGACATAAAAAGGGTAGCAGCGCCTACATCCTGGCTCTTTGTTCCAATCACACACCAAACATAGGTGATAAAATATTAATTGCATTAATTATCAAACTTGTTTCCCCAGTTTTTGGCACAGGATAAATATTAAGCATTTTCACCTGCAGTGGAAGTGTTGGCATTAGGGCCAGCTGAAGTGTGGTGAGGCCAGCTGAGTGCTCGCTGCAGCCTGTAGACCTGATAGTGAAAATTAATGGCTTGTCATTTATATTAGCATGGAATATGGCAATTTTTAGGGATAAAATATATATATTTTCACTAGTGCCATAAGCCCTGCTTTGAAAGTGATGCTGTTACTTGGGGTATGTATGTACATTGTGAAGACACCAGAGCTGTCAGCAAGATGAGCTGTTCCGGCTCGGTGCAGTGACACCAGCAGCTTGGGTCCCTGCATTCAGGCAAGGGTTAGTGTGGTGCTGAGACTCCCCTGGGCATCTCCATTTCTGAGGGCCAGCTGCAGTGTTATGTCTTGAGGTAGCCCAAAACTAGCTTGAGTTGTTGTTCAGATACACCTTCGCGTTACTGAACATGAGTGATTTTCGCAGAGCGGAACTATGGTTTACGTTCTTAAAAGGTGTTTTGGATTAAGCAATACAAGAAGTGCCCACTGGCACTTCTACTGGTGCTCTGTTTGTGCAGGTTCTATCTACCATCTCTTGCATGTATTTAATTTGCAGTACAGAAAAGCAGCTCATTATTTCAAGTGCTGTATTCGGATCCAGCTGCTGCAGAGGCCCATATGCAAACGTGACAGTTAGAGGACTGTTGGCGTGCCAGAAGTACCAAAGTACTTGTACTTGTGGCATACAGCCTGTGTTTTGGCTGCGTTTGTCTTCCAACGCACAAAAGCCAAAACCAGGCATCATTTGATACCTACTGCTTTGAGCAGCACTGGAAAAAGCTTGTGTTAACTTCGGCAACTATTCACTGTGTGCTCCCCGCTTACGTCTTCAGGAATATAACCCTTCACTCTGAAATTAGATTACCAGAGTCAGAACACTTAGTGGTTATCTCGCTTTTGGGGCTTTGGCCACTCAGTCCAATGACATGAAATGCCTCCAGCTCTACTTGTCAATGAACCAGTGACCTCCAGACATTGTCCCCAGTGAAGGTTGTTAGTGAATGGTCTGAAATCCATACCTGAAGTTTATTTTAGAGCATCCTTTCCAAATTCCCGCTTTGTGCTGTTCAAAGGCATTTATTGATAATTAAAATGCTGAAAACAATTCTTTCGAGAGATGAAAGCTTTCTCTAGTTCTGTGTTCTCGGTACTGAAGATGGAATGCTTTTCCTTTTGAAACACTGACTTTTTCACTGTACAAACCTGTTTACTGTCCATCAGCAGGTTCGCTTACCAAAGCCTAAGCCAAAACCAGCTCAGCAGAAGCAAAAGAAGATGGAAGGTGAGGAATACGAGGAATATGTCTGCCAAAACAAAGCCTGTGCTGGGGCGACAGACAAACACCTCCACAATGAAGAAAAGCCAAGTAAATTAAACAGGATGCTTCACCAAACAGAGCCTCAGCAGGTGAGGATTTGGGCACTGCAGTGATGTGTGGCATCTCCTGGAGCTTGGCTGCTCCTTTAGCTCCATGTCCACCTTTTGGGGTGGGCAAGGAAGAGGAGTGCTTGAGAAGAGCAAAGTGCTCTGTCACAGGCTCCAGAAGGTGGCAAGAGGTTCCTGGCTCCTGTTAGTCCAAACATAAAACTCTGAGTTTCTTGTAAGCACAAGGAGTAAGTGCAGTCAGGGCACTGCTCACACCTGACAGGACCACGTAGCAGGATGGTACTTGCAGTAGTTGAACATTACTGAACCCAGCATACAGAATTACTGTGTGTGCCTCAACAGGGTCCCTTACTGAAGCCTTCCCTGCAACCAAGGCCACAGATGCAAAACAAGGTAAAAGAGGAGGAAGCCAACGGGCTGAGCAGACCCCGTGCTCGGGTGACCCGCCAGCACTTCCAGCCTGAGGAGAGGCCACTCACAATTCAGGAGCCCAACCGGGCACAGAAGGTGAGGGTTTGGTGGTCCCTGACAACAGGGAACAGCACCCTGAAAATGAGGAGTTTCAAACAAAACTAACCTCACACCACCCAACCTGAGCCTAAACGCAATGTGTACAAAGTAGAGGTTGGCCACAAACATTAAAAGTTCAGGTACAGTCGCTTGGTCCTGCTATTAGGAAACTTAACATTCCAGGTTCTCTATAGCTTGGTTGTAAAGCGCTGCACTGTGAGTAGCGTGCGGATAGAAGTGTTGGCAAATGAGTCTCCCTTTGTTTTCTTGGTAGAATCGTACTGCAGTAGTTTCCTTTGCTTCATAGTGGAAAACTTCATAGCCCTCTTCAAGTAAGTCCTTAAATTCTCGCTTTTAAATCTGAGATTTTAGCAGCTAACTAACTCACCTCATCTATTACCGGTAATTTACCACAGAAAAGGGTTGAATGGACGTGTTCAGTCTTACTCTGCAGCTGTATATGAAAAAGTTGATGGAAAAAGTTAATCAAGGTTTAGTAAAACTAATGCAGAACAAAGCACATGTCGGTAATCACCCTGTGCTGTTTCTGTGGGTAAAATGCGTATTGTAACAAAGGGATTCTACTCTGGGGTTCTTTCAGATAGAAAAATAGCTTGTGAAACGCAGCCGATTTCTGATAAGCACAAAAATGCACCTTTAAAGATAGCTTTATGATTAATGCACAATTCTTTGCTTCAAGCAGTTTGCTGGTCACTGCCTGGAGACTCCAATACAAGCTGGGAGAGGGAAGCAGGAAAAGCACAGCTGTACCTGAGAGCATCAGGCAGTCAAGTGGTGAGCAGAGTGGGGGCTGGAGATGTGGCTGACCGCATGGTAGCCAGAGACCTGACACAGAAGTGACTCAAAATAACACATACAGCTTTGCAATAGATATTCCAGTGCTACTTCCCAGTCCTCAAGTGGACTATAGTCCTAAGAAAGAAGTAGATTTGGAAAAGAAGCCAGATCTAGGTTTCCAGCATGACACAGGGAGAAAAAAGAGCTGGTGTAACTTCCCCTGTTCAGTGCAACAGCAAGCACATAGTAAGTATGGGTTGTAGATCTTGACTCCAGTGAGTAACCTGGGGCTTTGGGTGTCCCCCAAAGGGTTTGGCATTTATACTGTATTTGTGGTTTTATTTAGTCTTTATCAAGGAAAAGCTGCTGTTCCAATCTGATTTATAAAGCTGCATCTGTGTAGAGTCATTCTGGGGTACTCACTGAATATTATGAATAAGATGGGAGAGTTAAAATGGATGTCGGGTACCAGTTAAGACATTCAAATGGAGAAGGTAAAAAGGCAGGACTGCATTAGTTACGTTTTGCAGACACCTCTCCCTTCCTTTCATAATTGAGGAGATTGGTGAAGCAGAACTATATAGGACATTGTAGAGAACCGGGAACGGGAAAACTCAGGATTCTTCAGGTACAAAGCAGGGAAAGACCCACCGGTTCATGCAGGAGCTGGAGGGGTCAGAAGCTGACAAGCATCCTGCAGAGAGCAACGCCACACACCTCTGCCAGGCAGCGGTGGAGCAGGTAGCTGCAGCCACCACGCTCAGTCTCGGACACCAAGATGGGATGGGTGGCCCTGGTGCAACTAAAGCTGTGAACAGAGAACGTGGAGGGGAAGTTCTCTTCCTCCCTGGTTCATCTCTGAGGGACGAACAAACTCCACATAGCTGGGGCTGCTGGAAAGCAGTCACAGTCTAGGTATAAATTAAACCAACAAACATTCCTACGCTGAAAGGGGAACACCTGACTGAGAGAAGGAGGACAAGAAAGGTAGGACACTTGTGAGAGATGAACTGGGAAAGGCAGAATGAGGAAGACAAGTATCTATTATAATGATATATCATTATAATAAACATCTATTGTATTAATTAAAACAACAGGGAAGCACCAAAAAGCAGAGAAGAAAAAAAACCTATGAGCTGCCTTTATGGTGGATGTAATAGTGTCTTTCTATCAGATGATATTCAATAAAAAGAAAAAGAACAGCTATGTCTGTCAGTAATTTGAAAGAGGAATAAAACAGGAAGACAGGAGATTTTATATTAGAAAGATGCAATTTAGGTTATGGCTTGAAGAAAATCCTATTGCTGAGGTTGAAATCAAGGGCTGTATTGCTAAAAAACAACCTACTGTGAATGGGAAAGGAAACCAAAGCTGAAAGTTTTGCTGAGGGACAGTGGAAAAAATGGTTAAGTCTGGGATGTGTGAGAGACAGATTCCGTTCTGATGGGTCTCCTTTTCTCCCAGAAAGGAGATCTAGAAGCTAAGCTAATGATGACATTGCTTCTGAAGACCTAAAATCCCCCAGCCACCCCCCAGCCAACCAGAACTGACCCCACATAAATACTGTGCTGTCTGTATAAATCAGAAGTTTGGCTTCACCATGAAAGGCAAAACCTACACAAATTAAAACAGCAAACCAGACTTCTAACTCAGGTTGAGGGTTTCCAGGCTAAAGCTTTATTAGCAGGAACACTAATAAAATATGTCGGTTTACACGTTACGTATTTAAACACTGTAAAGACTTAAATATTAACAGGTTTGGGAACAAGTTAAAGATAGAGAAGAATGTCAGCTGTTGACTTCACTAAAATATAGGCTCTGGAGACTTCAGTATAGAGATGGCTCTGGAGAAGATGTTTAATCATACCTAATGTTATACACTTGATAAGCACTATACTTCTACCTAGAAATGCCAGAGCTGAGACTTTGTGAGCCTGGTATTGCTTCCTTTAGGATAACTGGATGTCCTCTTTGGCATCCTTGTTTTTCCGATTCACATCTCAACATTTAATTTAATTATTACTACTTTTTCCCTGCAGAAAGACCCTGCAAGAGAACTGCTCCCATTCACCCCCCAAGCACTATTCTCAGAGCCCAGAAAGGAACACAATCAACTTTTAACTGTGGATCACCCCCTGCCATGGCAAGAAACTGGTTCTGACTTCACTCGTCCTTCTCTTTCTGCTATATTTAGGCTTGCATTTACTGACAGAACGTACCATTACACTACAGCAATACTTGTACTCATGCTACTGATAGTACTTTCCTTGTATTTCCTTTGACGGCACCATCTCGGGGGCTTCAGCGCACGTGTGGTGGTGCTCCCATCACACAGTTTCTTCTCAGAGTTTCTTCATTGAAGATTTCAATGTCAGTGGCTTGAAAAAGGTTTTTAAATAACCCTGTCAATACAGATCTTTCCCAGCCACGTTCGGCACCCCATAGTTACACAGCACCCATAGTTACACACGCACTAAACCACTTGTACAAGGCTCTTCTGTGCCACCAGTGGTGGGATTTCTTTCTGCTTTATTTTCGAAACCGGACCTTTGCTACAGCAATATTAGAAACGGATCATGAAATAGAGCAGGGTGCGATACTGAATTACTGACACCAGCGCGTTGGTAACTTGTACTGCTTCAGCAAACCTTTGCTTAAATCCTGATGCATTAAATGTGTGGGAATTTAGCTTTCCTCTCTTTATTCCACAGTATAAAGGGAAGATCATAGCCACAAATTCCATTTTAGAAGAGACTTTGTTACTGGTTTTGCCTTTATCTGAGCTACCACAGATGGTTTAGTTCAATCACTCATTTTTTGGCTTTCCTTACCTTATTACAATATGGACATTCACCAAAGATGACATTAAAGCTCTGTCTGCTCGAAGGAAGACCTTGTAGCCACTGCAACACAAGTAAGTGGATTAAAACTCACATTTGTTTCGTATCAGATTTAAGAACTATATTACGGGGGATTTCTCCCAAACAGAGTTCATGGTGTGTGTCAAGGCGGAGTCTGTGTGAGCACAAAGTGAGGCAGGTTCCCCTCCACAGGCAGCTTATGCCTGATGTGTGGGTTACAAGATGAGAGAGAGCATTTGCGACAAGGGCCTGTAGGGGCAGGAAAAGGGGAATGGCTTTAACCTGCCAGAACAGGGGAGACTGAGATGAGCTTTTAGGTAGAAGATCTCCCCTGTGAGGGTGCTGAGCGCTGGCACAGGGTGCCCAGAGAAGCTGTGGCTGCCCCGTCCACGGCAGTTTCAAAGCCAGGTTGGACACAGGGGTTGGAGCAAGCTGCTCCAGTGGAAGGTGTCCCAACCCAAACCATTCTGTGGCTCTATGATTCAAAGGGACTGTGGTGGTCATAGCACTCCTTAAGGACTTTGCTGCTTCTGAAATTCAAGTGGGCAATACTTGTTTTCCAGGGTCTGACAGTTAATGAGTGAAGTCTGTCCTGTTACCGTACCTCATACAGACAAGCCTGGTGGAAGGGTTGTCCGCACCGGGGGTCATCACACACTTGATCTGGAGTAGTGCCGTTGAGGCGATAGGCGTAGCAGATTCCACAGTCCTTGGCAAAATCCTTACAACACAACATGGTTTAGCTTACAGGCCCACCCAGAGGAAGGAACAGAGCTGGTAACACAGCCAACATGTTCATCTATTGGTCTCTGCTTTGCAAGCTTTGCTCTCAATCGGTATGTTTATACCCTTATGGCATAAACTGAGACTATTGAAGCCTTGTGCATCTGAAGCCAGGTTGTACTTTATCCCCTCACTGATTACATGTAGTTTGACAGGCATTTTCATACTCTATTGTTTCTTTTTCCTCAAACGCAATGATTTGGCATTCCATGTGAGCATTAGGCATAACCCTCAGTCAGATATTAATGCCAGAATTCCACAAGTGGAAGCAAAGCTGATAATCCAGTGTTGCAGCACTATTTGGATGGCCTTTTGTCCCCCTGAGCAGCTCCACCTCGTTAGAACGTAAGTCATCAGCATCCATAACAGAATGTTTGGGTTTTCCACATCTCATTAGCTACTCTGGAACTTCCTCCTTCCCTTTTAATAGCGAAGCCTGTTATTAATGGCCTCGCTGCTAGGAAGGCCACAGGGAAGTGAGCACCTCTAATCACAGGTTAACAAGCTCTGACAACTGTTGCTTGAAGCCCAGAAGTCCTTATGACAATATATTAATGCAATTACCTCTCCTCTAAGTCTCTTCTTTTTGCTGGCAGTTGTAAAGTGACCATTTAACTGTTACTTATTCAGGAATAACGACTGATCGTTACCAAAAAGCAACTTACACTTTTCTCTAACACAGCACGAGAGGGGAAATCGATTTCTAAGAGGTCTTTCAAGTTTTGTAATAAACTGATTTCTGGATCCCTGCAGGTAGGATTGAGAGAGAGAAAAGTCAACACCAGGAATGGCAAATTCCATTTCAGTTTCAAAGCTGTGCTCTTTAGAGGTACTTACCACAAGTGCATGCTGTTGTTCAGCTTGGTTCTCAAGGGGTTAACCGCTGCAATACAGTACATAACTTATTACATATCTTCAGCATCCCTTTTGCTTCCCCCCTCAGGATACCAGCACTGGAGGGAAAAGCTTGGGCTGGGGTTTAATCACTTAAACTACATAAGTCAGTGACTGCTTTTAGTTTGGGGGATTCATTGCACTACCATTTTAAATACCACACTGTTGAAGACAGGGTTGCATTACCTTTAAAAGTGGCAAAAAGCTGTGGGGGACAGAGTAAAAGACTGAAGTATTTTCAAACACTATTAGGACATACGCAGTGCTATTACAATATAGACATGATGGGTAATCTGTAGGACACTATTCTAGGAAAGCACTGGAAAACCAGCATCACTCGCAGAGCAAACCAGCGTGCTGCGGATTTAGGCTGTTAAACCCCCAGCATCCACTGTGTAAAACCCTCCTCCACACCCATTCAGCTTAACTCGCGGCTCTGTGTAAGCACAGTTTACCCCAGGAGTCTGCCACAGCTTAGACAAGTGTGTGCTCAACGGAGATGTGATTCTGGAAGAGGACCCAGCAGTGCAGGTCTGTGCTCTTACCGTGATCTGCTCCGAGGAAGTAGCACTCAGGGAGCGTGGCTGGGTGCCGAGGATCCACCTCCACGCTCACAGAGACGTTGTTCCCTACAGAGAGCACAAGAGTCACTGGGGGCTTTGCTTGGCAGGCGAGTGCTTGCGTCAAAATGGGAACATAACCTTTCTTTAGGAGCAGTTTTAAATGGGTTCAAACTGAAACAGGGGAAGTTCAGGTTAGATATAAGGAAGAAGCTGTTCCCTGTGAGGGTGCTGAGGCGCTGGCACAGGGTGCCCAGAGAAGCTGTGGCTGCCCTGTGTCTGGCAGTGTTCAAGGCCAGGTTGGACACAGGGCTTGGAGCAAACTGCTGCAGTGGAAGGTGTCCCTGCCCGTGGCAGGGGTTGGAATTGAATCAGCTTTAACCTCCCTTCCAACCCAAACTATTCTGTGATCCTATGATTGTTTTAATTCAGACTCGTTTTCATTACGTTAAATAAAGAGAGGTGGTAGGTATCTCAGTTAATTGTACAAAGTATCAGTCTCTATAGGAAATACTTACATTTCAATGGGCTGCAATTAAAAATAGCAACTGATCAAAAAAACACCCCGCCAGTCTTGAATTTCTTAAGGTCTTAACCTTAACACTTTGACTTATGTCTGACTAAGCAAACTCAAGCTAGATGAGAATCCTGTTGAAATCTTAGCAGAGATGTAACTGTTATTAGTTCCTCATTATCTTTTACAGTCAAAAAGACAAGCCCCAAACCAATTCTAAGCAGGAAAAGTCACTCCCCCCTCTGCAGCACACTCAGTGATGCAGATCAGTGATGCAGTGATGCGCTCATTGATGGAGTGAACAATGGCTTACTTCTGAAATGGCAGGTGTTCTTTTTGCACAAGGTGCCCCCTCACCCTCGGAAGGTCTGTTACTCCTAAGGGGTAAACAGCTCAAAAACGGTCTCGATCCACATTAAAAACCTCCCGGCAAATTCTCCTCTGAATAAAACCAGGTGAAGGCCAATGGTTTTTTAGAATTCAGAGGTACGTGAGGCTTTCCCTCCCTGAAGACATTGGAATGAATGAAATCCAAGCTCAGTCCTAACTGACTGACTGATGACAAAGGGCTCCCAGTCCATACTGCCCTCTCCTGATCTCCTGAGGCTTTCCCCCTCCTTTTCCTTAGTCTGTGTCAAGTTACAATGGAACCAAGACAAAGCCAGGCACAGAAAAGCGGTGTCCAACCCAAGGCTGCTGAACCTTACCTTCGCTGTCGCTTCCTATATCCCTGAGCACCCCTTTGGCTCTGTTCCTTCCTCACAACTCGGGTCTGCTTCGGCCCATTGCGTGTTCTCAGATTTCTCCAATATCCTCTTGATATTTTGGATTTCAGCTGAAAATCAGGCCTCTTCTTTGAAAAGCAACGTTTCCCTCCCGTCTCTACCCTGGGACAGTAGCAAGCTTCGACTTTGCCATTACAAGCCTCCTTATCCCATAGATACTCAGACCTTAACTGCCAGCCATCAGCATATGAATCGAACAGTTAACAGTGTAAGCCCCCAGTTTCCTCTCTTCTCTTACTTCTTTGTCCTTTCACCCGCCTCTTTTAACCCCCTTTTCTCCCTGCACTCTGACACTCCTTCCACTCTTCCAGGATAGGATCATCCTAAAGCAATGGTCTGTGAATGAATGAGATATGGGCTTCATTCATCTGAGCTGGTTTTCCTTACAAATACATGTTTTTCTAGAGTCCTGCACAGCCTCAGTTTTTGACAGTTCCACGTTTACAACTTACCAACACACACTGTTTTCCTGTACAAACTTCGGGTTGCGGTAGCACCGTAAAGCTGTTAATTAATACCCTAAACCAGGTTGGCCACTCTGTGGCAGGGTCTTTTAACCCACAGAAGACAGCGGTGTCTTGCCAGTTTTAAGAGCTTCCTTTCATTTTCCGAACTCCCAGCAACACCATCTGATTAGATCAGTAAAGCAAACAGCACCCCGAGTTCCACCCCTCAAATCCATCACATTCCTTTAAATCTTTCCATACCTATAGCGATTCTTCTAGTTGTAGCACTCCGCGTGGGATTTTCTGGCTCAAGCACCCATGTCTTCCCATCTATTTCATCCATGGCATCCCAGAATTCTTTCAGTGATTCCAATGCCACCCGGAACTGATTATAAATGTCCAGTAAGGAGCTCTAAGAAAAGAAGTCAAAACTAATTTCATATGGCTCTCACCCACAGCCATATCTATAACGGATAGATGATCTTTAAGGTCCCTCCCCATCCAAACCGTTCTGTGATTCTATGAGTCTATATCCATGAAAACCAAACTGCGGGTGATTTAAGAAGCGTTAAGAACAAGTGTGTATCCGTTTGTATTGTGGTAGCAGAAGACTTTGAACCTCACAGGTGTTCTAATTGAAGCAACACTGTTCCAAGTACAAACGCGTACTCCAGGTAGTTGTAACGTGTTGTGATGCACACACACCATACCTGCAGTTGACAGTGGTTCATACTCCTCAGGAAACTGGTAGCTATCGATTTGCATTGTAACTTGTAACAAACAACCGTAAAATGAAAGTAAAAATCCTCAATGTCTACTATTAAAACTTCTCACATTCAGCTCCTTCTCTCTCTGCTGCAGGTGAGCAACGTGGTGGAGGTACCACACATAAATAGACAGAAATACCCACATAACTGAAGTAGCTGATTGAGTTTTTAGACTCCGTTAAATGCAGCTTAGCAATGTCATAATTGGCTCAAAATGAAGCAGTACAGAAACAGGTACTTAACATTAGGTTTTAAACCATGTAAATAGGGTAAGAGAAGGAGAAACTCTCTCTTAACCAGAGGATTACACTCGAGGGATTTCAGTATTTGAGAGTGGATTAGATGGGATCAGGAAGATCTCTCATTGCACAGGACAACACAGACAACAGCAATGCGAAAGAGGTGTCCTGGTGACCAGTGAAGACAGAAGCAGTAACTGTCTCTGCAGGGAAGAGCGTCTGCAAGTAGAGCAAACACTGGGCAGCCAAGCTAACACCTGGCCAAGGGCAGGGACCACAGGTACAAACCTGAATTTAGGGAACTGAAGGGAGATGAAGACCACAAAAGAAGGAGAAGGAAGGGGAATTCTGCTTGAGTAACACCCCAGTATAGGTTTCAGTCCAGTTTGGAATCAATGGAGGAGCTGGGAAGTGCCACAAGCAGAGCAGCAGCAGAATGAGGCCAGGGGCTGTGGCTCTGTGGGGAGAGGTGAAGCACAGGACAGGACAAAAGGCAGCAGGGGAGGGAGCCCAAGGAGGGGGGAAGCGTTTTGGGGACAAACTCTTCCCCAATAACTTGTTTTCTCTGACTGTTCGGTATTGGGAAACTCAAGAGTAAGAAAAGAGGAATTGTTTGGGAGCACCAGTGGCTGTTTTGAAACGGTTCACCCAGAATAGAAGTGAGCAAATGAATACATGAGTAACAAAGCAGGAAGGATGGGGGAGAACTGGGAGGACCTCTGCAATCTGGAGAAAGACACAGCAAAGCAAGCTTTGAAAACAAAAAAGAGGTAGCCAGGGCCAGATGTCAGGTCTTTTTTAGGCAGATGTCAGGTATTTTTTAGCCTGGAAAGCAGTTGTTTGGGTCAAAACCAAAAAGCAAATTAAATAGGTCATAAAGGGGTATTTGTCTATAAATAACCCAAAACACACCGAGAATGGTTTCCTTTACTCGCTAGTGACGATGTTCCTCCTTTCTCACCTGGACAAACAGCAGTGAATTATAGGACCGTTCTCCAATGAGGAACTATGATTTTTATACGGAGCAAGGCTTTAGGTTTTCTGCACACATTTCAGAAGGAAACAGTGCAGCTTGGAAACAAAATGCTCCGGTTTTTTCCCTGCTGTTATTAGATTATATTAAAGTAGGGAAGCACCTAAGCAGGAGAGTGTGAACACTGCCAATCTCCAACTGTAACGCTTATTATCTTTAAAAGCATTTTGTTACTTTTATAATACCTGAAGTGATATCATAGTGTCACTCACTTAACCACATCTTAGGGTATAATATCTTCATCTTAAGTACTATTATTTCCAGTATTTTAATAATTTTCACACAGTCCTGAAATGTGATCCTTTGTGCTCTGATGACACTTAAATTAATAGCATAATTTTCTGGTCCTTGCAACAGTTGCTTTCCATTTTGATTTTGTACATTTTTCTCTATCACATCCAGATAAATCCTCTAATAATCATTTTTATCTTTATCTTGGGGGAATTCAAAGGGTTTCACTAGAAAAAAGAAACATCAAGGGATTAGAACCCACAGATAAGTTTTAAAATCCAATTAATTTTCATACTAATTGTGATTTTTCAATGATGTTCCTTAAAAAGGTAGTTAAATCTCTTTTTTTTCTTAATGCACTCTTCATTTGATCTTATTTGCATGCTTCATTGATGTTGCCAGCTGTCTCCTGCTATATACATCAATGCATCTATAGCTATTTAAATACATTGCATGCTTGTCATGCTAACCATGAAAACTCTCACATTCCTTTTTATTTGATTAAGCAACTAATATTTGGTCATTGCCCAATGCTTCTAGAAAAGACTGTCAGGCTTTTTTCTTTGTCCACACTGCACCAAGGCAGTTGTCAGGAATGATGTCAGACAGCACAAACTCTTTGTTCCTCAGTCACCTCTGTACAAACGCGTTACAGTATGTAGGAAATATGTCAAATGTTGATTGGAAAATACAACATTCATCGCCCGGGATATTGTCAGTGGCTGCCCTGGCACTACAGAGCATGAGCAAACCCAAACCTCTGTATCTGCTGGGTTTCCATGCTCATCGGGCAAAACATCCCTTGTGGAAAAAGGACATCGTGGAGTTTCGTCTTTCACAACAACTTAAAACTAAATGAAGACACTATCCAGAGGCCATGGAGCTGCTGCGAGGGCTGGAGCAGCTCTGCTCTGGAGCCAGGCTGAGAGAGCTGGGCTGGGGCAGCCTGGAGAAGAGAAGGCTCCTGAAGGGGAGACCTCAGAGCAGCTCCAGTGCCTAAAGGGGCTGCAGGAAACCTGGAGAGGGGCTTTGGACAAGGGCCTATAGGGACAGGACAGGGGAATGGCTTTAACTGCCAGAACAGGGGAGACTGAGATGAGCCCTTAGGCAGAAGCTGTTCCCTGTGAGGGTGCTGAGGCGCTGGCACAGGGTGCCCAGAGAAGCTGTGCCTGCCCTGTGTCTGGCAGTGTTCAAGGCCAGGTTGGACACAGGGGCTTGGAGCGAAACTGCTCCAGTGGAAGGTGTCCCTGCCCGTGGCAGGGGTTGGAGCTGCAGGAGCTTTAAGGTCCCTTCCAACACAAACCAGGCTGGGGTTCTATCATTTTTAATGTACAATCTGAACCTTGCATCAGCACCTAGAGCTGGCTTCCCCTCCATTACAGCACTGAGCTCCTCAGAAAGCCTTACACATCCAGGACACACTGCATCATTTTCAAGTGTGAGGTTGGTAAGTTTTCAACAGCTCCTTTATGCTCTCTACGGCGCCCACCACAGCAACTGAGCAGCCCAAAGCCATTACTGAGGTCACCACAAAACACAGTTTTAAGATGAGACAGGCCTCATTCTGAGTTTTCATATGGAAAAATAAGAGACTGAGAATTGGTTGGAATACGGGGCTCGAGATCCCTTCACCTGGCTTTAAGACACTGTTGCTATTAGAGCATCACCTCCTGTGACCATAGTCACAGCTTCAATCGCTCAACACTTCTCCACATTTCTTAACTTCCAAGTGGTGAGTGCAGAAAACAAAGAACACACTCAGTGATGCCATGGGAAAAGGCACTGTGAGGGACTCACACAGACACGTTTCTCTCTCCACAAGTGTATATTCAGTCCTACTTACTCAATATGGGCGAGAATCTGATAGACACTGGTACAAGTTATACCAACAGAGTCCTTTGGACAGAACAGCGATTCAGTGCGAATCTGAGGGCTGCGATTCTGTGGTCTTCACTTCTGATCGTGGGTATTTGCAGAGATGGAGGTGAAATGGTTATTTGACAGGAAAACAGGATGTAAATGCAACAGCTTGGTGGTTCTCCAGCAGTTTTAGAGAGCTCCGAGTCAAATGTCACCTCTGTGCTATCAGGACTCTATGTGTCCTCTGCTCATTTCAACCACTGCTAGGATACACAGCGCTCCTTTGGTCAGTGACAATCGGATATTCTGGATCCATCTGTTTGAGAGGAACATACCTTCTACCCTGTACTTCTGCAGCATTTCTGTTTCCATCTCTATCCTCTGCATTCTCATCTCTATCTCGTCACTGGTAGCTTCTCACACCAATTCTTTCCTGCTTTAAGTTCATCCAATTCAAACACTTTCCCAAGTTCTACCCTATTGCCCAGGCACAGTTTTCTTCAATTAAAGGAATAAGAAGTGGGGAAAAAGAATATATCACTGTACTCTTGGTTCTTACCTCCAGAAGCCATAGGAGGTGGGAAGAATAAGGAGTAAGACTTGAGTCTGCACCTGTCATACATGAAGCCCATGAAGTCTCTCGGTTGCTTTTAAGAAGTGCTATATGCCTGTATGGCCATTCTGCCCAGTTTCAAACACCTGCTCCAGCTTCCCGGATGAACTAAACATGAATCAAATGGCACTCAGTAAGTTCTAATTCAGGTAAATACAGAGCCACTGATTCAAGTTTCTATGTTTATTACAAGATAGAAATGTGGTCTTTATTCCGAGGGGGTTTTTGCTAAAAATTCTTCCCAACACCAAATTTGCTTATCCAAAATCAAAGCATAATGAAAAGGGAAAATAGCCTCAACTGCAGGCGCTGGTACCTTCCTGCCCTTACGAATTCATAGACAGAATGCAATCTAACAAAGTGAACAGTTCCTGGGTAGATAAGGGCTCACCTAAGTAATGGCTGATCCTTTAGATTTGTTTGGGAGCTGTTTCTTCCTCACCCACAGTAGTTTAACAATCCCTGAGACACAACAGCCCAAAACCTTCCTAAAGCCTCGACAGCCACCTCCATTTCTTGTATTTGCCTGCGAAGCTCCTTTGCTAAGAAAAGCACAATTATGATGCATTTTATCGTGCTTTCATCAAGACAACCAAAGAATAACCCCATTCACATCACTACACTGTGGAATCTTGTACCCTGGGTTCAGTGCTGGCTGGCTGCATGACCTCATTAGTCATCAGTTCCCACTCGCATGACCTTCATGTAGCCAACCAGGTGGGCAGTGGGCAGTATAGAAACAACACCCTGATGCGAGGGCAGCGGAATATAGATGCACTGAAGCTGCAGAGCCCCACTTAGCGAGGCTGAAACGCGGAGACAGCACATTTGTCTGCTTATTTAGAAAAAGAATATAACTGAAATAAGTAGATGTTCTTGCACTTGTCATTGAGAAGCACTCTGCATTTATCTGGCACTTAGAACAGCAGCAGCAGCAGCAGCACTGCCCTTGGTGCTGATTTCTTGCTACTCTAAAATGTCTCCTCTGAGCCAGAATACACTGGCTGTTGCTGATCATGCTGTGAGACACCTGCACTGGCTACTAGGCTTGTCATGACGCACAAAACCCTACCATCTTCAGCTTGACATTGTGCAAGTTATAATTATTCATCCAAATGAATATGTCAGAGCAGCAGCAGCAGACCTCTCATCAGAGCAAAAGAAAAATACATCAAAACATTATCAACCCAGCAGGAAGACAGGGACCATAAGGAAAATTACCCATTTTTAATATGGATGCCATAATGCCATGTCTATTATTACACAGAGGGGAAAGGGAAAAAAAAAAAAGGGAGGAAAAAAACCCAACCACCCAACAACCCCTCAAGTTTAAAGTCCACGAGCATTGAAAAGACCCTGAAATAGGCAACAGCACACACAGGGAAGGGGAAAAAAACAAGATCAAATCAATTACCTGAACTCTATTTCTGCTTTTCTTTATAGGAGTTTATATTCTAATAGTGCAATTGCATCATTTTAGTTAAGCCTTGACAGTTTTTGCATTACATCCCAATAAATATTAAAGACAAAGACTTAACAGTATCAAAACTCCATGTTAATTTACTAGGTAATAGGTATAGTATGTTCTGATTCCATTTTAAGAACCTAAATTTTAAGCACTTCAGCTACAAGGGGTGTTCCGGCATTCTCTAAGCTTAACCCTCACTTCACCGTGGTGTGAGGACTGCTTCCTGCATTGACTTCAATGCAGTCTGAAAGTAAACCAGATTCACACAATGCTTACATCCATTTGGATCCAGAAGCTTTAGGTCGGCTGTCACCTACGCTGATAAGGTCAATTTCCCCATAGGACCAGACAGCTAAAGCACTTCTATGAGCACAAAGCACAAGCTGCAGGTGTTTGGTACGGTTTTGTAACAGGCTGTCTGCAGCCAGAATTAGGACCTCATGATTTCAAAACAGGGTCTTTTGTCACACGCAAGCATCTATTGTTTACCAATAGTATGTCGATGATTCAATTGTGTAAAGATTGTAAGCATTAGAAAGCCGTATTTTTAACGTTAGGTTTTTACTTGTAGTGTCAATAGTAATAAACCTGCTCCCATCTTTAAGTTGTCAAGAAAGGCTGCTTTGTATCATGTTTCTCAAGAACACTTCCTTAAAGCATAAGGGCAGTTAGTAGCTTTCAGCATGCTAACAGTAAACACAGCAGAAAGGACCGTCAAGGACATTTGAAATGTTGTTAATCTGAGGCAACAGAAGTTGCGAAGGCTGTAAAATTAATAAAATCCTATTAAAAGTATGGATGGAGTTTGAGGTTAGAAACAGTACTCAAAATCCTGCCTGTACCGTATGGAATCCAGGATAATTTAAGGGACAAACAGCATCTGTTTATATCGTTCCGAACTGTAGCAGAGAATCAAACCCTACTATTACATCTGAAACAAATTACACATATACTTATACGTATATTTAGTTTTTTATATATATAAATATATATATATTTCATTTGCAATGGCCACTCTTGCAGTTGAAGCTCTCAGAGGATGCGAGGTGAGGTGCAGAAGCTTAAGCGTTGCAGTCAGTTATATGCGCGTCCTAAAATCCTTCTGCTGCAACCTTTTCCCATGTTCCCTACTAAACGTATGGAGATTTAGTGCCATCAAGACAGGCTTTATGGATGGGTAGGAATCCTCGCGAGAGTTAAGAGTTATGAAGTGCAATCATTTAGGTTAAATCTATTTTCCTGAATGAAACGAGATTAAACATCAACTATTTTCTAGAGATAATTCAAATTAACTTACATCTAAGTGGTCACATTTAAATCCATTTAATCAAGTACACATGCTCTATTAAGGGAAAAAGATACATGAAATAATGCAAGAGAGACTAAAAAAAGACAGCGGCCCTCGGTTCTTTATATTAACGGTATCTGTTAAACTATGAAATCAGGGTTCTATTAAGCACTTTCCTGTTGTTCTTTTAACTGGAAAAGTTTTATTGTATTATGAGCACTACATAGGATAAATTGTGGGCCTGCCTCTTTTTCACGTCTCTCAACTTTAAAGAGTGTTTCTTTTCCATCAGACCATTGGTTCTTATGCTTATATTTTTCCAATTTCATTCCCAAACAGACTTCAGCCACATGAACAGCTTAAGGAAACTCCAGCCAGTAAAAGTGGAAAGCATACAGCGCGTAAGACGTATCTATATGGCAAGCAAAAGTATTTAGGACACTCTCATAATAAGGGAATAAGGGGTTCAGTAATATTACATTCACATAAGTGTGGATAAAAGGAAAACGCACATGAGGAAAAAAGCTGGAGTTAAATAATAAATATATAATCTATATATAAACATAATAAATAAATAATAAAGGCCTCCTTACCACCTACATATTGTGTATCTCTCTCAGTTATTAAAGGGATGGGTAGTACAGCAGTTTACCTGGGGCATCCAAGAGATAGCAAATGGAACCGGAAAATCCACAAGGCAATCCGGTGGTTCTGTTGGATACTGAGGGAGGGAAAGAACATTTAAAATCAGCCCCATACACTGATGCCAAATTTGATAACAAAATGTGAGCACTTCGAGCACCTTGAGAACTCGGCTTTTAGAGGAAGCAGTGTGGAAAGCATTTGCAGGAATAGTTATGAATGCTCGCTATAATTTCAGGAAGAAATGTCCACGTGACCAGGTTTTATACACCAGTTTGCGGTACGAGCAGGAGGATCGCAGTTCGCCGTGTTCAGTGTTCGCAAAGACATTAAACAGAACTTGAGACAAAACCATCAAATATCCAAAATTTCTCCTCATTTCTCTGTACTGGCAAGCTGACAAATAAAACCCAAACCACCTCTTCATGAGTCAAGAAGGAAGTTCGTTTCAGCTAGGATAGCAATGGCAATGTTTCTTGGTTTGAAACTAGAACTCCTCAAAGTAAGTCCATAACTATTCAGAAAGAGATGTATGAACATATATCCCAAATTAAAACAACTCGCTGCCCCCCTCCCCCAAATTAAAAGGCATCAGTTAGGAAGATTAAAAATAGCTGTATTAAAAACCCCGAAGGCTATAAAAGGTTTGCTAACTCCAAAGATAACCATTCATGAGACCAGTAAATCTATTGCTGCTCAGCAACCAGTCTGAAATCTGGAGGGGAAAATTAGTAGCAAAGGCATGAAATCTCTAATTACAAATAGTGTCCTTGCTAAGAACATCTATCCCAAATGTTATCCACCCGAGAAGTTGCCTCCTTTAGTCCTGTGCAACCTCTCAAATTCTACCGGTGATTTACACAGCAGGTTTATAGAAATCGTATTGGGGTTTACATCGTGTTAGTACAAGAAAATGTTAGAGAGAATCTTATCTGGGGAGACATGAAGTCACAGCTTCCTGTCAGAATTAAAGAGAGTTAAGGCAAAGAGATGAACTTCAGCTGTGCTGCTTCCCATAATCAATCTCCTTCCAAAGTAAATGCATAGACATAGATATTTTTCTTATCTATCAGGCACATGGCAATTAATTGATTGTAAGTTTTCAAATGTCTTTATTTTATGTACAATGTAATTCTACAGTAACGTAGAATGATGTAATGTAATTCTACAGGAATTAATTTCAAACTGGTCTCTATGGCAAAGAGCAAAAAATAGACAACCTTCCTCGAGAGCATCCAGTCCTTCATCGCTTTGATTTTAATAACAGCCTAGTGGATTATGGATTTCACAGATATTTGTTTAAAGTTCTGTTAAAGTTCATGTGCCTTTCTTCGCAGTTTGCATTTGGTACCTCCTCTCTGAAGACACATCCTAAAACCTCAATATCCTCTGCCTTTCCCTTTTATCAGATCCGTGGCAGATGAGTTAACAGTGACAGAGCAAGAGAAGTGGAACACGTGATTTGGAGGGGAGGCAGTTACAGCTTGCAGATGTACAGCCACAGAAGCTGTTTCTCCTATTGCAGTGTTACTGTAAGCACTGTAGCATTACTCTTTTTGTATTGTAGGCATTATTTTGCATGAAAGTACTTCTATGCTTGCACAGAAATAGACTTGTTTTCAATGTATGAAAGTATGCCTAGAACAAACTATTTTTCCATAGGATTAGGTTTAGGGCTACCTCATTTAAATCCCAGCAGCACCTGACAATTATGTGGTTACTTTCCTGGTGAATTCATTTTATGCAGCCTTTCGTAGAGTGCCTTTGAACAAGTGCTTGCAAAGAGCTTCTACAAACTTTGTATTACTTTAAAACCAACCCAAACCAAAAAACCTACAGTACTTCCTCCCTGCATTTTTAGCCACATCTTCTTCAAGAGCACAATACTGTGCTGTGCACCAGGTAAGTGCCAAGAACTACGCAATGATTCTGTACATGATGGTTTTCGGCCTTGCAGTGTGAAATCCTCCGTAAGGAAGGTGAGTGATTGCCCAGGAGATTATAGCATTTTAAAATACCATACCAGAACACATCAGCGACATCCTATTTCCTACAGTTACATTCAAGTGTATATGTTGGAAATCGTCCTACTCTTTAGAACTTAAGCAATTATGAGACCGAATGTTTATGCTGTATTTTTGAGCATGCAGCTAACTTTATCTAGAAAAAGGACTTCCTTAACCCAAATCATTCAGACAAATACCAGAGCATCTTGAGTACTACATGGCAGGCAAATTCTTGCAGTGGTCTATTTGAATCCTTGGGATCTGAAATGGAAACTGACAAATAAAGCCCAATGCATTTGGGTTTACACTTTCAAAGTTGCATGCTTTGTTTTCAGAAATCTTCTCTAGTAATGTATGTAAGTTGTGAATGGACAAAGATTTCATGGACCAAATAAATCAGAAAACTAGTTCACAAAATGTAATCTGAGTATTAAACATTACATCCTCTTACAAGACTTAACCTTAATCACTTATACAAGTCAAAATTGGGTGGGAGATGATTTGGCTAACATACCTAGCTATGGTCATTCTCAGGTCTTCCAGGTTTAAATTATGACCCCAAGTTTCCTAGACACTGCACAAGCAGTTTATGGAGAGCAAGTGTTTTGAAAGGATAGTTCCTAACACGAAGCACCTTCAGACATGGATAGCAGGTGGAAATATTTACCAGTGCACACAGGAAAAGTTCTCAGAACACATCGAAACTGCTAAGAGTGATGGCAAAGGACTATTATGGGGATTATCTCAATACACATGATGAGCTTATAAAAGGAATTTCCTAAATCACTTAATTGAAGAGTTTCTTCCCAAAACCACTGTGGACAGGCTTAGAAACTCATTTACCTGGACGGCACCCAGGAGGACAAGGCTGAACAAACCCACCTGCCAGAATACAGGCAGGAGCCAGCCATATATGCTGGGGAGGAAAGGTTTAGCTCTCGTACTCACCTTAATCAAAGAAACAGCATAACAAAACTAATTGCATTTTGGCGTGTAGTTTTACTAAAGAAGGCTCTCAAAAGAAATCCCTTCCAAAGAAAACCACTTCAGCAAAGTCTTTTCAAATGTTTTAGATATGTGTATGAAAGAAAATCAAATCCCCATGTCACCCCAACCACATTCCACACGGGAATTTTCTCTTGTGACAAGTTTAAATGCCAGCCATGGTTTAAAAAGGACAAGCAATTGATCCTTCATCATAACAGCTGCTTGGAAAAAAAAGAACTAAAGAAAAAAGACTGATGATTACTTGTTACAACAGACACGTTGGAGAATCTCTTTATTACACTATATCCTTAGACTGGTGTTTTCTTCTGCTATTCGGAATCTCAAATTCAGATATTTCTTTACCATAAGGAAAACACACAAGTTTTCACAAGCCCAGAAAATTATGACCTCTGTTCTCACCAAGTTATGGCTAAACTGAACCAGCCAATGCTGAAGTGTAACAGTGTTTGACCACAGCTGCTGCTTGGTACAAACGGCTCTTGCACTGGATTTTTCCTACACTTTAATAATTCCAAATAGTTGAAATACTTTCCTTGCGTCACCATAAAAATCAAGACAAAACTTAGGGGCACCAGGCTGCACTTAATTGCTTGTGTCATACTAAGTCTGGGATAGCAGCTCCATTATAAACCATGACAACACAGTCTGGTCACTCTCCTCGCATGCTAAATAAGCCATAATTGTACTTCCTGATAGATCTTTTCCATCAATGTATTTAACATTGCAAATTAATTGTGCATCCGTCAGTCTGTGCATGTAGGACAGTTCTATTCTTTTTAATATCCGCTTTAGCAGCCTTAATTCCTAGCCAGCCCTTTTTCCATGGGCTTTTTCTCCTCTCAGGTAAAGTTGGCCTGTTTCATGAAAAACATCAAAAGCCCCGGGTAATTAAAGGAATATGGGATGCCTGTGGAGGTGAAATTTAATCTTAAATCCACTGCTCATCCCTTCGAGATTATTAGTCCAGACCACTAGTTCAAGGATAGTCCAAACAACAATATTCAGACATTTTTGGATCCATTTTTGTCCCCTAGACTGATATTCTGAAGACAACAGCTATTACCACCCAATTGTCACCATACCTGGGTATTCATAGTTCCTGATAAAGAGATCTTGAAATGAGAAATTCTATGAAGAAACACTGCAATTTGAGTCCGGTTTTGAGTACCAGGAAGAATTAAATGCCACGGATTTGCTTTACAAGCTATCAAAACCAGACAATGGTTTAGACTAAAAAGAGGTAACTTTTTTAACATAAGGAGTTCACTTTTGTAGTCAGTTTTTCAATACATCTTTACATCTATAGCTTTAACAGTAAGACTTCCTAAACAAGCAACCCACCATCCTCTCTTTCTTGTTATATGCATGGTCTCTGGATGGAGTGATAATGAATCAAAGCCTCCCAGGAGGCTTTGTCAGTAACCCAGTAAAATAACTGCAATATAAAGTGCTTTGATGCATAAAGTGCGATGCACAGTTTCATGTGAAAAGATTCTTACATATAACCATAATGCAATATTAATTATGAAGTCTGAAAACTCTACTGTCTATTAACACCCGCTCCCCCCCCCCCAATTATCTTGCAGAACAGATACGCTAACAAACCACCTCTGTAAAACTCTTACAAATTAAGAAACATCCATTTATTACAAGGAAGCCTTCAGATATTTTCTCCCCCATAAACTCACCTTTGCATTGAACTTCAGAGTGATGAGATGCTGTCGACCACAAGAGTCTTCAGCTTTCAGCTTGATTGTGGTGAGACCAGTATCCATGTATGCAACTCTGAAAGAGAAAACACTAACAGCATTGTGGAGAAGTCCTCTTTGAAACGTGTGCATTACTCTTATTAGCCTGTTACAAATATTAATCAGAGGAAGCCCTGTATGCCAACCATTTCTGCTGTTCTAGATTTACTGCTGTTAATACACCAGTCAACTGCTTAATGCAGTCATATATCTTTGGGTTATTTACAATGTGTGTCAAGGCTCATGCTGTGGTCAGTGAGCACTGTGTTTCAGTTTTCCATCACCGGAACCTTTGACACACACAGCATGTTCCTGTCAGCCTCCACTTATGTACGCATTAAACTTCCTGTCAAATCTTTGATCCATTTCTGCAGTTTCTTTACTGTATGAGACTTTGATGCCCTTGATTTGCTTTTCTTTTCAATGAAGTTCTCTTTTATTATCAATACTATTATTGTGGAAAATTCGGTGGACATTAGCTCATATTCTAGAATTGATTCCTGCAGAAAATAACACCCAAACAGGTACAAAATGAGTTATTTATGATTATTTGCCTGTGCTTCGTTAGAGTTTTACACAGTATACGTGCACTTAACCAAGTAGCAGGTACATACTAAATATAAGTAAGTTTTAAAACTTCTGACATAATCACAGTCTCTTTGCTTAAGATGTCACTGATTTGTGCTTCCCACAACAATGAAGATGACCTGCAATAACTGGGTTCAGACTTAAACAGGGGAAGTTTAGGATTGGATATGAGGAAGAAGTTCTTTACTGTGAGGGTGCTGAGGCACTGGAATGGGTTGCCCAGGGAAGCTGTGAATGCTCCATCGCTGTCAGTGTTCAAGGCCAGGTTGGACAGAGCCTTGGGTGCCATGGTTGAGTGTGAGGTGTCCCTGCCCATGGCAGAGGGGCTGGAACTGGATGATCTTAAGGTCCTTTCCAACCCTGACTATTCTATGATTCTAATTGTAAAACACATTGTTATCTAGAAATAGGTTCATCTGAACAGCTTCAACAACTGCCAAGAAGGTTCAAACTTCTCCATGTATTTACCAGTGAACCAGGTACGTGGATATTTTGGCATTTTTACTATGTCATTCTTGTTGAAAGATAAAAAGCAGCCCAAGATTATTGCACATCTTATCACCTCTGAGAGACGGAAAGGCCGTATCAGAGTTCAAAGAAAGCATCTGCTTGCTGGCCTAAGTAACATTTGTTTTTTCAAATCATTGCATACCAGTCCAGTCACTCGAGCCAGTGTGCTGGGAAAAACAGTTCTCTTCCAAGTGAAAATGGCAGTGGGGTTATAGAAGCCTGTATAAGAAAAAGCAGGTATAGCAAAGGGTGTGTGCGTAGGAAGCAAGCGGAAAGAAAATGATCTACGTAAATGATGTAGCCTTAAATATGAGTGGACTTAAAAATACAGGACTGAAAGAGCAGTGCTTGTAGTGAGTAGGGAAAGAGATCTATTATTTCATGTTTAACGCTGATTAACTTTAAAACAATACTAAACAGTCCTGGTAGTACTTTGACACTCCTTTTCTACACAACAGTCGAAAGAAATACAAGTCTTTATAAAAGTGTAATTCAACTGTAGTCAACTTAACTCGATTTATTTAGAAAGAATTAGAGCATTCTGCCTCTAATTGGAAGAAAATCATTGCTCCTGCTTGATTCCAACTTCACCTTAAAATTATATCACAAAGTTTTACAAGGATAAGAAACCTGTATCTCACCTCTCCACCTATTGTTGCCTAGAGTGGGGAAATCCTAAACCAGCAGCTAAAGCACAGAATGGTTACTGTGATAAAGCACATAGCAGTATCCAAACCGAACTATGACCAGGCACCTGCATTGGGGCGCTATAAGGTTAAACTGCAAAAGAGAATGGGAAAAATAAAGGGATGCTGTCAAGGTGTTTAGGATTTAAAATGATCTGTTCCAAAAATCATAATGTTTGGACCACCTCACTCTGGAGATGCCAGAAAGGTGTGGATTATTTCAGTTTAAAATACTGTTGGCATTTCCTTACTCTATATTGGTGGGAGGAAACAAGATAAAAATATTCTGTGCATTTCTTAAATAGTGATGGACATACACAACTTCAAACTTATTTCTTAAATCCTAAAGGGTTTAGTACTTTTACTGTTACTTGCACAACCTAACAGCCTGTAAAAGAAACACACATGCATGTGTGCACCTAGTTACTGATTTTAAATATAAATATACGCACATCCTTATAATAAAAATATAGTGACAGTATGATTATATTCAACCGTATTTGTAAAGAATCTTCACATTCAGTTTTATTGACAGTGTAAATGAGACAAAGTTTAAGAAGAAAAAAGGTGTTTGGAAAAGGTACAGAGAGCACTGATAATGGCTCCCTGTTATCTATAGAGGGATACATCATAAAATGATTTTCAAGTTCTGTCCCTTACTCGATTTTTAACACATTTTTAATTTCAGAATTCATATGTAAAGTCTCTTTTAAAACCAGATTCAAATATGATTGCCACTGAGCTTGGAAATAACTGGAAAAATGTAGATCATCACAGCTACGAGGCACCACTACAAGCTAAACCAATCTCCAACTCTTCTGACTTTTATTTGACATCAACAAGTAGTTGTTAGCAGAAGATAACTATTCAAGCTAAACAACACAACACCTTTTCAGTATTATTCATCACAAACTATCTACTTGGAGGTTTTCTAGCAAGATGGTCCCTTTCAAACTTTGGCACAAACAGGAACACTAAGGAATAAAAAAAACTGTGCCAAGGGGCATACAGGGTTAAAGAATGCTCAGAATGAAAATTCGCAGCCAGCCTTCCTCCTTCCCAACAACAGGAAACCAATCCTGCGACATGAAGGAGGATTCAATTTTCCATTGAGGATAGAAAAAAGGACCTCAGTAGCTTTGTGGCTACCTGTTCTATTTAACACCACTACTGTTCTTTGGATAAGGAGAGATAAAAGGGGCAGTTCTGTTAGACTGGAGGAAGCTGGACAATGCTGTAAAAGTCAGATGAACTACTTCATGATTGCCTAATCAAATAAGGAATTGTTTACATAGGCGGTATTTCGGTTATAGAAACCTGCCTTCCTCTGTAGGGCCCATCATCTCATCACACAAAAAAATGGAATGACCATAAAGATGGAAAGCCTCAGTTAAACCTCTGAAGTACTGTAATTCAGCATAACACACGAATGATTGACAGCAGATGACAATGCAGGATTCCCTTGGAAATGAGGAAGGAAAGAACAGAAGATACTTACATGAACAACCTTGGCAAGTACCAAGCTAAAACACATTGAGACTTGAGAGATCATGGCTCACACCATGGCCTCAAGAGGTATTAGCAACCTTTATGAATCCACATGAGGGTGACAGGAGTCCTACAAATCTTTGAAAGTCCATAATTTACCTTCCCAAGATATTGTCATTGAATCAACCAGCGAAGTTATAAGGTAGTATTAGAAGAGCCTTTCCTATCACTTAGTACTATTACATATGTATTCTCTCCCACCTCAGCTGATTAGGTTTGCGCTGGTATTTTTCCATGTTCTTAAAATGAAGGAAGTATCCTTTGAACTCCTCAGTTTGTAGGACAGCACTTAGTGTTGGAAATTTGGTACAATTTTATAACCTGCTGAACTGTGACTTTTGTGTACAAGTATTTGAATAGGAAAGCATATTCACCCTCTCCCACACCTAACTTAGGTCAAAGAATCAAGTTCTCTATGATACAGAGAAAGTGATTATATCTAATCATAGCAGCCTGCCCATTTGCAATCCTCATTACTGTTTGTACTTTCAGTGGCTAAGGAGGGAAGAGGTGCAAGATCACTGCAGATAATGCCTTCAATTTGTTTCTGAGGAACTTCACATATTCCTTGGATGAAAGCCATTAGAACACACTAAATTTGTGCCATACCTGAGAGCTTCTTAACTTGCTCCAGAGGTAAAGGAACCATAGTTTATTGCTTTGATTTGCCTTCAAACAAAACATCCTTCTGCTTTTCAGTTGTATTTGGATGCAGTCAGCTTCCAGCATGACATAAAACTCACTAGGAAATGGTAAACCTAGGGTCCACAACGGGCCAGTTCTTCTCTAAGAAAAATCCCGATAAATAAAGCTGGAGGCTTCTCAAGGTGTGAGCAGGGATTGACCCTTACTGCCAGTACTAAATGCTAGCTTAGTTTTGTGCTGAAAGACCCTATCAGGGTGTTTTTGACTAACATGTAAATACACATCACCTGCAACTCAAAATCAGTCTTGCTTATGAGGCCTTCTTAGCAGCTCATTATATTGTTTAAAGCACTGTAAAATTAGAGGTGTACTTTGAATTGCCCCTCTAAGTTCTTTTCCTTCCCACTCATAGCAAACTAAGTATGATCCCCTATGTACAGCCCAGCTGTTTTGTTAACAATTAACTTCATAACCAAAAACACCTGGAAAAGTACCTTATCAAGGTATCTTTGTTGAATTACTCGATAAAATGTTGAGTGACTGTTGAATGACTTGTTGAATGACTCGATAAAAGCACAGCATAATTTGTGTGTCTACACAAAGACCATCTTTGCTAGAAACAAGCTCAAAATCTGCCCTAGAAGCATGCTCTGGTAAAACACTGATGTCCTTCTTCATAATAAACCACTGGATGTTTTGTATATACAGTGACTCAGAAGAAATACCAGTTTTGAGAAGCTACTCAAATGTATTTTCAAAGGGTAATTTTAGTATATTTAGATATATGTATATAGGAAATTAGAAATATAGTACATTTCATATATTTATATTTTTAAATATATTTATTGTCTTTAAGTATATATTGTGTTTGTTTTGCTGGGATGGGATTTTGGAAGGTTTTGGTTTTAGTTGGGATGAAAAGACTCACTTCCAGCTCTCCTTCTCCCAGAAGATGAACTGAACTGTCTCTTCTTCCACAGATACTCGGTTCATAGTACAGCATAACCATGAAACAACATTCTTAGGTGCACCTAGCCTCCAGCCTCAGGTGACACATTTTGTACTCTCTTTGTGCAGTAACCAACATTTTCCCACTTTTCCCCCAAACATGGCCTACTTGCAGTTTTTGGAGACTAAGGAATGCTTTTCAATAGCCCTTATCTCCATTTAAATGCATCTGGGTAGCAAATGGCTGGTTTTACAGTGAAGTGCCACAAAGTGCTGGATTTACCGCTTTCCAAATTCTTCCCTCACTCACCTTTTTAGTTTTTTTCCCCCCATATTTACCTTTTTATGGATTAACTATGTTTTTCCTTTGTATAAGGAGATCCTTGTGCTGTGGAGGGCAAGATAGAACTGTTCTTTTAAGAACAATTATTCTAGTTCTACAAAATGCATGAACTGTTTTCATAAAAGCAGAAAAGTACACAAAGATGAACCATAGCATATGGAAACAGTCAAAACCAAAATGCTGTACAAAGTAGGAAAGAGAATGAAGAAAAAGGAGAGCTATAACTGCTGTATTAAATATGGTTACCATGCCAATAGTTTATAGGTCAAAGAAGAATTGATTTCTTGGTAGTGCATCTCACCTTTCAGCTTAGTTATTTGAGACTTGAAAATATACCTTCAGTTGATACAGGCTTGTTTGGGGTTTTTTGAAGTAAAACCAAAGCAGCAGAGATTTGAAAGCCAAGCCAGTTTCTGAACAGGAAAAATGACGAGAACAAGCACATTGATACGTTCAACTCACACATACAAAAGAAGAACAGATATTCTAAAGATATCTGTTAAGAAACGAAATAAACATACTTATTCCAACCCAGTATTTCTAGATCTCTGACAAGACAGGAGAAGTATTCTGGCGGCCGTGGTATGTGCAGGTCTTGTGTATTCTTTAAAGCAATTTCCTGTTTAAAAACCATTTAAAACATGATTAAGACAGACTTCAATATTTTTGCATCTACTTAGCCATGTGATTTTTGCAATCCATTCAAAAATATTAAGCTTATGTAAAATTAACTGTACACTGCATTTGTTTTGTTATAGCCTCCAGCTAAAGCAGACAAAGAAGCTGTTTGGTAAATTACTTCAGATCCTGGTAATGAAAACATCTGCAATTGGAAAAAACAACCTCACAGATGTTGACAACTTGGTCTTCAGATGCAAATATCAAATGTGCCTCTTTTTCAGCTAATAAATTTGAAGACAAGCATCTCGACTGAAAAAAACAGTTCAAAAGAAGGTTCTATTAAGCCCACAGCTGTCTCCTGGGCCCCACAGCCACAAAAGATGATACATGTATGAAATCCCTCATATTATTTTTAAGTATCTATATGCAACTTTATATAGCAATAAAAAAAATATAAATCAAAAAAATCAGTTTCTCAGTTTTAACATCATAGGAACCCAGACAGGAAGTTCTGGTACACACACTCATCAAGTGTGTCGTAGTGCCTCAAGAAGAGATTTTTATCAAAGAGATAAAGCCACGTTATAGAGGAAAAACTAAAGCAGATGTTCCACATTTCTACTGTGCTACTTGGTCTTTGAAGGTTTACTTCAGTTAAAATCATGCTTACAGAAAAAAAATACATAAATGAATGAAAGAGATAATAAAGTTATTAACAACTGATAATAAAGGAAATTTAAATAAAAGAATAAAATTAATCAGAAAATGGCTATAACATCCATTTCTGACCAGTTCTCCTGAGGTGTCTTCTGTTGTTTTTACTCTCTGCACTGAGGATGGCTACTTTATTAATTTGAATTAATTGTACTCTGTCTGCATTCTCATCTTCTGAGTGCTTGTGTATCCAGGCACAGATTAGGGACTAACTATTGTGAAATATTCCAGAATTGCCACATGTAGACATTCTTAGTCCTATTCCAAGCACCTTTGCCTGGTTTAGTGTAATCCTGCTTGGCAGGGATTGAACCAATACTGAGAAAAGGCATTTCCAGTGTAGAGCAGTAGTGTAATGCCAGGAGGGTATTTTGCTGTTGTTTTGAAGAATACTTACTGTGTTTCACATCTAAGTTAAGTAACTTGCATGCAAGTAATCCTTGCCAAGAATGCTCAGAGACTAGCAGACAAGAAATGGTCAGTTAACCATAGACTTTGCTACTCTTCAATCCCACATTAGAAAAAAGTAATCATAAATAATAAGTCTCTGAACTATTAAAAAGCTTTCTGCATTTATTGGTCAAGTTGTTGCACAGGTGACAGCACCTTCAGCAAGCCAGTGGTTCTATAATCATTTGTATGATTATAAGCTTTTTTTGCCACCTGGACAATAACAGGAATTCCAGGAAAACCATCACAAAAAGGATGGCTCTGTGCTGAAATCCCTTCCTGCGATTCTAATTTTTCCACGACACTCAAATTTCCAGAGTCACTTAAAATCCTAAAGGATATTTACACAAATATTACGTGGACATCATATACACAAGATTACCTTCCCTTAAAAACAAAACCCAACACAGAAATCCATCTATCAAACAGTAAGCTGTAAAAAACTGAAAGTGAAAAGCAAAGCCTTGAGAATATCCCATCTCCCACGTATATATTCTGTCACTTACCAAAACAGTTTTCAGCTCCACCATAAAGCTGCTGAGATCTGGACAGCTGTGCAGCCTCTGGAGGGAACACAGCATGAGTTCTTCAACTCATAACTTTCAGCGGTAAACAATTTCAGTCTAATTCTTTTTCTAGTGTTGTCAAACTGACTCTTATAAAAAGCCCCAACTTTATATCACACGTTTAAATATTTCAATTACAGAACAAATGTCCCAGAGTACAGGAAACTTTCCTGAAAAAGTGAAAATCACTGCTGGTGAAAATGAACCATCCCCTTTGCCACATGACACATCTGTATAATTTAGTTTATAAAGACTTGATATATTTAGAAAGACATTTATGAAGACTTCAGTCTTCACCAATGAGAACAGAAGCTTTAAAATCACTCAAAAAAGTTTCAGTTTTACGTGTTCTTTAGTCTCCAGACCCATTTGCTTTTAGATGCTGTACATGATTAAGGATCCCAGCCTACCTTCAGATGCTGTGCCTATTTACACGTCCCTTTCCTCAGCTCTGTATCTTTGGTTACTCCCAACTCATAACCCCTGTTCTACAAAGGGGTGCACAGTTCATGAGATAGAGTCTCAACTAGCACTTCTGGCAAAGATGCCTACTTAGAAAGTTTCTTCTAGATATAGGGGTTTAACTGAGACTCTTTGACTACAACACAATTTGTGCTATACCCAGCAATAATTAATGTGAATTCTCTTTGCACTCTGAACACTTTGCAAAAAAAATGATAAAAATGGAAACCAAAATCTGTTTCTGAGAGATTAAAGACAAATTCCAGTAAAATGTCAGCAGCCATTTATTTTTAAAATGTTCTATCTCAATCTGAAAAAAAAATAGCTTGAATAAAGCTAAGTATTTACTAAATTCTGTTCATCTGTCCTTAGGCTGACCTGCAAATCCTTAAGTACATAAGAATAAATCTTGGCTGTACAATGAAAGGAGAGTTCTTTAGCAGTTTTAGAATAGGTTTGTGAATATAAGCTTTTCAAGTATGCAATAGATGTGTGAATATAAGCTTTTCAAGTATACACTTAACAAAAATGGGTATAAAAGTTGTATACCTGCTTCAAAATATGCTGATATTGATTCAGTATCTTCTTTAGGTGCCAGCTACACTCTAGCCTAGACAAACAGTATGTCATATAAGTTTTAAATTCACAGTAAATGATTTTTATAAGAGATCAGAAAGCCTGCTACACAGCAACATAAAAAACCAAAGGAAGTAAATAATACTTCAGAATTTCTTTGAGTTTCACGTTCAAAGTTATTTAAAACTTTCAAATGTCACTATCCCAAAGCCCATTAAAAATTAAGCATTTACCTACAAAAGCTTGTTCTTTGCTGAAAACAACAACATAATTCTTGCAGGCTAGTATGACTTCATAAAATATACCTATATATAAAAATTACAACCTGAAAATGTCAAAGGTACTTATAATGTGGTTTTAAGTATCCGACCTAGAATGTAATAAAGCTCTCGAATACCACATCTGTTCACATTCAGAGCAGGCTTGCCCAGGAAGAGCTATGGACTGTTGAAGTGTGCATACAACACACACATATCCCCATGTATTACTGCGATAAGCACAGTGATAAGAAAAGAGCTTTTAAATAAAAGTTCATCAAGTCCATAATTGCTTAAATTTACAACTTTGCACTGAATTTTCTGTTTTCCAAATGGTGACACACAAATAATCTGATTTAAATGAACATTTTTCCTCCCTTTCTATATAAATACACCCAATTAATTGCAACAGGTTTCAAAGTTAATTAACAGGTTTTAAAGTTAATTAAAGAAAATATTTTGATATAAGCAACGTTTATTGTCAAGATTTAACTAACACTAAACAATTTTGTTGCAAGGTTAAGTTGAAATCAGTAAGAATTAATTACCAACATTGATATGGAAAAAATAATAATTCATAAGCATATTCATAATTGCTTTTATCAGAATAAAACTTTTGTTACATACATTTACAAATTGCTTTCATAAAACTATCTTACTTTGCATTTTTCAGTTGAAAATCCATTGGTAACAGTATCCTGATGTGGAAGTCTCTACCCTTGAAAATAATCATTTAGTTAATAGGAAGGTCAGGAAAACAATAAAAAGTTAGACGATTGTAGTAAATATTCCCCATAAGATCAGCTACTAAGAAAGTAAGTTTGCCTTATGTGACTTTCAGGAATACTATTCAGGATTTCTTTATTCAGGAAAAAAAAATAGCAGCATGAGTGGCAGGCAGAAATAAAACTGATTTTAATTTTGAAGTAGAAACAGTCTTGACCTCTAACTCAGAGTATGCAGGAAAAACTTTTCAGTGCATCACCTTTCATAAAGCAAAAATAACACCTTTCAGAAGCAAAATAAACATTATCTAAACCTGGGGAAAGCCAAGTAATATAATTTAATCCAAGTTATGCTGAAGCACATAAAAGTTTGTCTTCAACTCAAGTAAAAGTCAAAGCAGACTTTTACCATAAAAGTACTTCACTGAAAGGAACTTGGGCACTGATCCACAACACAATTCTGCAAGTTTTTAGAAACTAGAAACAAAAGCAGTCCCAAGTACATGAATCTAATAATTTTTTTCTTGTTACTGCGATCTACCCACTTGTATTTTCAGTAACTGTCCCTATTTGTGATACTCTTATATCCTTATGGCCAAAATAAAACTGAAATAAGGAAGGTTTGCTAGTAGGTTTAACTCCTCCTTGATGCAAGGAGGGCAGTTAACTCCTCTCAAAACTTTTATTCCAGACTCTCCTCCAGCTCAGCATACCCTGAATTATATCCACAAATTCTGACATTTCTTCAGCAGGAAGGGAAGAATAAACCCAGATTTCCTCCTGTGATTAGATGACCGACAGAGTGGATGCTTTATCTCAATTTCAGAAAGGCTTTTATTTCTGTTTCCCACAATGTCCTCACAGACAAACTGAAGAAAGATGAACTAGATACGCTGACAGTGAGGTGGGCTGAAAACTCGCCAAAGAGCTGGGCTCAAAGGGTTGTGATCAGCAGGACAAAGTCCAGTGGGAAGTCCCTGACTAATGGTGCACACAGCAGGGGTCAGTCCTGGGGCCAACACTGACCTTCATTAGTGACTCCGACTCATCAAGTTGGCAGAGGATAGAACACTGTGAGGAATGGTTGGTAGACTATGCAATTGCACTACCAGTCAGAACCTCAACAGGATGAGGAAATGGGCATTTAGGAACCTCATGAACTTAAGAAAGTGGAAAGTCCTGCACCAGGACAAAATTCACACCATGCACCAGCACATATTGGCAGCTGATCAGCTAGAGAGCATCTCTGCAGAAAAGAACCGAGCGGTCCTCGTGGACCTGAAGTGACCCTGAGCCAACAGCTCGCTTGCAACAAAGGGGGCCAAAAGCCTTGTGCTGGATTAGGCAGAGAATTTCCAACAGGTAGAGTTAGGTGATGCTTCACTCCTAGTTAGCACAGATGGGGCACACCTGAGGTACTGGGTCCCCAGTATAGGAGAGACATGGACATACCAGAGGTAAACCTGCAAAGAGCTATGAGGGTGATTAAGAACTTGAAGCATGTGTCATGAGGAGAGACTGCTTAGCCTGGAGAAAAGAAGGCTCAGAGGGTAACTTGCCAGTGGGTACAAATACCTACTGGGGATGGGGCTTTGAGCAACCTGGTCTACTGCAAGGTGTCCCTGCCCATGGTAGGGGATTTGAATTAGATGATCCTCAAGGTCCCTTCCAAACCTAACCATTACAAACCATGATTCTGTGACTAAAGAAGGTGCAGACTCCAAGTGACACACACTGGCAGGGTGAGAGGCAATGGATACAGGTTGAAATGGAAGAAATTTCACCTAAATGTAATTAAAAACTCAGTAACAGTAAGGGTGGTCAAACAGTGGAACAGGCTGTCCAAGACATTAGCAGTATCCATGCTTGGAGACATTCAAAACCCAGCTAGACATGACCTTGAGTTACCAGCTCCAGCTGATCCTACTAGAGGACCTACAGAGGTTCCTTTCAACCTCAGTGTTCCTGTGATGCTCACAAGCAAAAACAAGAACATAGAATAGTTAGGGTTGGAAAGGACTTGAAGATATCTATTTCTGAGCTGAATATAGCCCATTGGCACATCAATTGCTTCCAAACACCTCTAAAGCTGATGTTTACTGCACACTTAACTTAAGTGCATAACCTCAGACTTGGCTATGTTATGGCCTCAGCTCTAATAAAAAAATCACATCTAAGAACAGACATGCACACTCACATCTCAAAACTTCCCATTAACTCCAGCATGCATTCTAGCACACAGAGCATTTCAGAAGTCGCATCTGTTGGAGCAATACAAACATAAACACACACTTGTACATGTCTTGTGAAAGTTGGATGCAAGAGTCACAGAATCAATAGGGTTGGAAGGGACCCCTGGAGATCCCCTAGTCCAACCCACCTGCCAAGGCAGGGCCATCCAGAGCAAGTTAAACAGGAAACCTTCCTGCATTTTGGCTGCAAACCTACACTTTCGGAAATGCAGGTTTGACACAGCCCCTTGACTTGACAGGAGGAAAATCCCATGCTATTTCTAAATAAAAATACACCTTGAAAGAGCTGTTGCTGTGGTCTGCCCGCACATGCATGTGTGATATGTTAACATGCCACACCTGCAGCATCACTGCATAGTGCCTCTGATGGCAAAGTTGGATTTAGAGCATCCACTCTCAACGTGTCCTAGGGCTATTCTCCCCACACGATAACTCACGATACCCTCAGTGAGATGATGCAGTTACTTAAGCTTAAACCTCAAAAACACAAGAAATGAAAGGAAAATACCCACTATTAGTCGCTTGCTTCAAGCTTTACCCTAGGCCTAGAGCGCAGGCACATTGAATCCGCCCCAAAACCACATAAGACAGCGCAACAAACCCGGCCCACAGACCATCAGCCAGACCGCGCTGCCACAGCAGCAGCAGCTCGGTAGGCACAGACAGTGAGAACCCGGAGGGCCACGGTATGGGCGCCTCAGCACAGCACCTTCCCAACACAGCACCCTCCCGGCACAGCACCGTCACCACACAGCAGCGGCCCGTGTGCCGCTTAAGAGCTCGATGGCGTGTTTCCTGCCTCACAACCCCGGCAGCTCCGCGCCCGGCCGGGAAGCTGCGAGCCCGGGACGTGGCGGGAAGCGCTCCTCCCTCACACAGACCCGGTCCCGCAGGAAGGGAACCGGGGGGGGAGAAACTGACGGGGAGCGAGGGCCGCCGGCAGAGCGGTGCCCGGCCGCCGTTACCTGCGCGCTGACGAAGCCCTCATAGGCGGTCCGCTCGCGGTTCTGCGGCAGCAGCAGCGGGCACTGCCGGAGCAAGCGCTCCCGAACCGGCCATGGCCGCCTGGCTCCTTCCCGCCCGCCGCCGCCGTTCGAATCCGACGCGCCTCGGGCCGAGGCCCCGCCCCTGCCGGCGCACGCGCTTGAGGGGAGGGGCGGGGCGGGGCCGCGCCCCGCGGCGCGGCCGTTAGGGCGGGCGCGTGGCGGCCGTTGCCTGAGGCGGGAGAGCGGGCCGTCAGTGGAGGCAGAGCGGCCGTCGTGGAGCGAGGTCCCTAAACACAGCCAAGGCAAGGGGGTGCTGCTGGCTTGGTCAGCGCAGTGGTTGCTAGGGACCTGGGTTCGAGGGACATCGAAGCTCTTCCCTGTGAGGGTGCTGAGGCGCTGGCGCAGGGTGCCCAGAGAAGCTGTGGCTGCCCTGTGTCTGGCAGTGTTCAAGGCCAGGTTGGACACAGGGCTTGGAGCAAGCTGCTCCAGTGGAAGGTGTCCCTGCCCGTGGCAGGGGTTGGAGCTGGAGGAGCTTTAAGGTCTCTTCCAACCCAAACCATTCTATGAATCATACAGTGTTTTCTGCTGCGATTAGAGCTCCTCTGCCGTCTCACTGAAGTGCTGGAATTAAAAACTTACTCTCTTTTCTGGTTGGGCTGCCATGGCAGTCACTGTCTGTGGGAAAGCCTGAGGGGACTTAAGCAGAACATTGAGGTGTATTATATATATGTGTTTCACCAGGACTTAAGACATTGCATAACTTTGTGGCTAAGCTTCACATAAAGCACAGTAAGATGCAGCTTCTACCTAAATAAACATGTTCAACAAAGAAAAAAGTTTTACAAAGGGATAGGTGGTTTACGAAAGTCACCTACTTGGAGTGTGGCATTGCTTTGGAGGAGTGGCCTCAGGAAACCGTGAGTCTGCTTCCCTTGGGCACAAATGCAGTCTGGTTCACAGTGCAGTGCATTGCTGAGGTTTCTAGGAAGGTCTTATATATTCAGGCCATCTGATAAGGCCTCTGCTGTTGGTTGTGGTTTGAATGATTGAAGCGGCTAAATCTTGGCAACTTTTACTGGTTATTTATCTCTTGGAATAGAGGAGGTTGTTTCCTCCCAGCACCTGTTGAGGTGTTCATATCTTTAAGCCTTCTTATTGCGGAATTGAGTGCAGAAGGCTCAAAAATATAGACAAAGCAATATTAGCAGGAGCTTGGTTGTTCCAGGCCAGGAAACTGGGAAGCGGCTGCAAGTTTAAGGCAGTTGAAGAACTACCATTTCTGCTGTCAGCAGCTCAGTACCTGTGATACAAGAGATGACTTGATAGAGAAGCAAAAAACCCCAATGAAATGTTTCAGTGTGCAGCTTGCACATTGTTCCCTTAGCTTGGGTCACCTGTACATGGGGATTACATGGATATGGGAGTCAAAAGGGCTCAAACCCTTTGCAATTTTATATTGGCTGTTAGAAATACAGCTGCTATATGAGGGAATGAACATGAGGTTTTGCTCATTTGAGCTAGGTGTTAGTCTCTGGTGTGCTCTGCTTGTTTTGTGTGCTGCCAAAGTTCCTCTGTTCTGCAGCTAAATCCTGCCAGTGGTTTGCCCAAGCATCTGGCATACAATGCACTAACATGAGTCAATAGGAAGGTGAAGGATTCCCAAGATTTGCCACTTCATCATGGGAAGATTTTCAGGAATACATGCTAAAAACACCAATATATCCTCAGTGCTGGCTAACGGGGGTTGTTTGGTTTTTTTTTTTATACACCTTGCAGGTATCACTGATGGTCTCTAGACTTAAATTTTCAGTGTACCTGAGATAGACATGTTCTAGCAGTTGAAGTCTTTGCAAGAATGTTGCTCTCGTCACATTTTTCTTCCTCCAGAGAACTTTGGACAATGCAAGAGTCAGTTCAAGAAACATTTTCTAAATAGATGCACAAAACCAGCCTAAATGCCAGTATATTTAACGTATATGGCCATGACTTGCTCTCCTAAAGCTGTTGGTGTGCATTTCAATACCCAGCAGGGCTCATCTTGAGCAGTTAAGCCAATGCTTCATAGTAAACTGTGTCCTTTGTATCTATTAACTTCATTTTGCTCAAAACATTCATTGAGCTGTTTTCTCTCAATATGCATTACACTCAAAATTGCCTTATTGAATTCTGAAATATCTCTGTACTTTACCAAGTATTTCTTAATTGCATCAAATGCAAAACTCAAGATGGTTTTTCTTCTTCTTTTAGCCACATTTCTCTTACTCTGACTTTAAAATAAATGTGAAATCACTTTAGCCAAGTGCTCTTATGGAGTAATTTATCTAAATAAAAATACTGCCGTATCAGAACCATACAATATTTTAGTACTGAGGCCCCGAGAATATTAGTCACTATATTACACTGTATGTACTGCACACTTTTAAAATTTGTATAAAAATTCATTTAACTGAAATGTGTTACTTTGATCTGGCACACAGACTTCAGCATCTTTAAGACAGGACAATAACAAAGGAAAAGCAAGGAGGTTTGACAGGTATACCTCTTAAAGGAAAGGAGTCCTGAGCTGATCTTTCAGCCATAGGCCAACTTAATTACAATCATTGTTTGCCAGAAAAATCATCATGGAGTTTCCTTTTCATTATCTGTCCATTCAAATGCCACATTCAATCAGCTAAGTAATGAAAAAAATCATGAGTGACAAAACAGTTTGCAGACCTAGCACTGGAAAGCAACGGATTTGTTAGTAAAATTATCCCATGAGCAGTCAGACAGCAAGTACAGTCACAGAATACAATTCACTTGAAACCACTCAGTTACCTAAAAAACTCCTACATTATTGAAATAATGTAGCTTTTTTAAGAGCTTGATTTTTAAGTTTACTGAAGGATATAATGAAAGGCAAGAAAATAAGTGTGTTATTCCCCAACATTAGTATCTCCAAGAAAGCAATCAATTTAAAAGCATGCAAAATTGCTAATATTGTTATTGCTGTCCTCCTTCATAACTCAGTGTCATTTTATTCATCTCGCCCCCAAGAAATGACCTTTTCTGTGCATATCCCACCTTTTTTCCACAAATCCCCTGAGTGACAGAATCTCATCCTAATCCCATTTCCATTTAGATGTTAGAGAAAAGCACTGTAGACCTTCGAGGGAATAACTAATCAAAATGGGAAGATAATAATATGTTTATGAAATCTGGATTTTATAATAGCAAATTGAAAAATTACAATAGTATTTCAAGCCACTGAAGGTCAATGTTAGTGGGAGTTCAGAGCCATCGATCAAGTGTTTTTAGATGTTCATAGTTAAGATTATTTTTAATACAGAACGTCTCTATTTCAGAGAGCACCTCTTCAGAGGTGATTTGCCATCTACCTAGCAACTGCAAAATCTGCTGTTAAAAGCAGGTGTTTCTAATGGAAAGCCATGCTAGGAAAAATATGCTACATATTTTAGCTGTCTTTTAAGCAGAACTAAAAACACAGAACAACTTCACAGGCCTCTACAAAATGTACCATACACCAGAGTTTAAGAATTCCAGCCCTAATGACTGTTTGAAGGTAAAAGCACGTGAAATTCAATATTGCAAAATAATACTTTGGGTAACATGCAGTTGTACCTTTTTTTACTAAAGGTGAATTTGCTTGCTTATGCCTAAAAGCTACACCAAAGGAGTACATTCTGAAAGCTAGTGAAACTTAACTGAGGTCCTAGACAAAAAGGTAACATTTAAACCTCCTCTGGAGTTTCTCTATCTTGAGCTTCAATTTTCCACTGTTTGAAAGGACAGCTTATACACACTAGCAGCCATTGGGATTAGATGGAGTTTTCTGTGACTAAACCAAGAGGCCGTATTTGTCATCTGAAAAAGGTTTTAATGTACTGTTGCTCCGACTGAATGGCTCACTGTTGTTCTGCGACAGTCATGCTCTTCCCTTCACCCTGCTCCTGTTCCTGCAACCCTTCCTTTGTTTTACCCAAGAACTTTTGCTACAAAATACTTCTAGTGATTTGCATAGAGTTGTTTTACACTGTACTTTTACTTCTGACTATTTTCAAACCATTTTATGTCATTAACAATTCACAAACTCAGATGGAGACTCTGGATATCTCTATTATAATACCTCACTACAGAGCAGCACAGCTGTTAACAAAAGTGTCTGAAGCAGCAAATGTGTCTGGTTTGATGATCTGGAATGCAATTGTTCTTCTGTATTGTAGAACTTTAATATTAGAAAAAACATGCTGGAACTGAAACCAAGAACACTGATTGATCTGTTAACAGCATGAAACGATTAAGTAGGCATTGGATATTTTAAAATGTCTTGGGTGTAGAGGGTCTCAAAGCTCCTGTTCATCTCTGAATATATAGGCAAAATCTTGGCACTCTATTTGGCAGGTGACCCAGTGAAATGACTGATGTATTAACATTAATACATTCACATACATTAACTTTTGCACATAAAAACCACGGAGGCTTTGAGCCCAATTACATTTGTCTGAATTGTACAAATACTCCCTTTGCGGTCAGTGGCAAATCAAGAAGATGAGGCCAATCCATATGTTATATTGATTCTAAATGCACAAGAATATGCAGTTAATCCCTTTCAAACCTTGCAGAGCACAAACTCTTGGAGATGGTCCAGGCAGCCAGATGAAAGTTGCCTTTCAGAACCAGGGAATGTATGGTGTTAGAGATTCCAGAAGATGCTGGGCCAAAATCTGGCTTTGCGTTTACTAGTGTAAAATGAGACCATTTCAGCGGAGGTGTACACTAATATGAAAGCAATTGCTATCTTGCAAAGTAGAGTATAATGCTAACATCTTCCTGTCTTCCTTCCTCTTCATTCCTAGGAAAATCAAAGCGAAGATAACAAACAAGTGTAAATACTGTTTTGTTAGTATTTTCTAATTAATTCTAAAAGCTAGAATTTTTATAGACCATAAAACATTTGTCAGGTACTTCATGATAGCTTTTAGGGTCTCTCATGTGCTCCTAATAGGTTTTATCTGGAGCTAATTCAGATACCAGAGTCATGACTGACAGTATACATCTTCCCAGGTAGATTGAAAACTATTTAGAGTTGCAAACACACCTGTGGTCTGTGCTTGCATGTGAATGGAATCTCCTGTATACACAGGACTTGCAGCATCTATGACAACCATTACAGATGTGAAAAACGTTCCTGTGAAGTTAGTTAGCACCTTTAGATGTGTTCACACTGATTTTTTTTGTCCATCAGCCAGCCGCTAAACCTGAGTATTTTAAACTTAAGGTATTTTACTTGGGTGTTGATACTGCCTTCTTGTGTGATTTTCTAAATGCTGAAGGAATACAAAACCATTTCTCAAGCATAGCTCAGAGTGCGCAGACTAACTCCCAATATCCAGTTCAGAATCCTCAGATTTCACAGCATAGTTGGATCATGCAAGTAACTGAAGTAGAAATGCACTTAGTTAATAAATAAGTGCTGTATTTGCATGGTGTTAAAGTATATGCTTATGACTGCCTAAGTACCAACCTTCATGCCTTTATAAGTCAATATTGTCTAGCAAAACAAAATAAAATGCCTATATTATCCAAAGTGAGGAAAATCATTTAGACAGAGCCATAGCACTGAGCATTATTTTCTCTACATTTTCATGGTTTCCTCACCGCAGTTTAGAAAGCTTATATAACAAAAATTCTGAAGCACGCCCAAATATGTTTCCATAAGCTTCACTGTGACATAAGCATGTGAAACAAGAACGAACTACGTTTGTATGCATCTTTAAATGATAAAATTACTCCATATTCCCAGGTTGGTGAGAGGTACAGAGTGTACTCGCAGCAAACACTAATTTTCAAGCACTAAGATCAGAAAGGTGAGTCATTGCTGCCCAGTGCATTAAGAATGTCTAACTTAGCTCTTGAACCATTTCAAAGAATTGCCTCAAAACTCACAGCAAACCCAGCCATTATTCAAGGGTAGCAGTGGATAAACTAGGGCAAATCCACTCTTTGTCTTACAAAGATGAATTGCTGGTCTGTCTAAACTTAAAGTTGTATGTGCACAGTGGCTTTAAAACCTCATTGTCTCTGCACATGTACCTTATGAAGGCAGCTAGTTTGTCTAGATTAGTTTTCAAGCCAGCAGTTGAAACTGGTGATTTTACTCTAAGCTAAAAAGTTTGTTATAGCACTTTATTACATTTAACTTCATACCAGTTTTAAGTAAATGCGTCAGAGGAGCACAGACTATAAAAGTAGTGAATGCTGTGCAGAAATAAGAAAGAAAAAAGAGAAATACATAATATATGATGTAAAAAGAAACAGATAACGAAAATTAAAAGGCTTTTACTAGAGGAAAAACAATTTCATTTTATTGTAAAGCTCTAAATGAATAAAATAAAGTCTTTGAATGTGAAGATGATTAAAAAGACAAAATCATTAGCTAAAGATATTTACAAGTTTAGACTTTCATTTTGATTGTAATTTTAATTAGCTGGACACTGGGGGGGGGGATGAAAATGAAAGCCTACATCATCTACTTAGTCTTTAAATTGTATTCCACCTTAATTTTCTGCTCTTCAGTTCTTAATTTTCTCTATTTTTGTTCTAACTAATCCGGTTATCAGAATAAAGCGATTTTCTCTCAGCCAGGTTTAACATTCAGTGTTTGAACCAAAAGTTCACCCCACTGCTTCAATTTTTATTCTTTCAATAGCAGAAACTCTCCAGGAAACTTTTCCAGTCTTTTGTCTGTACAGCAGGGTGCTTTATGTACACATGACAGTTATGTAGCTAATAACAAAAGATTCTATTTTAAAAATAATTATGTTCCATTTACACAGTTTCCCATGGAATTTACTCATAAAATGCAGGATGCACCAAAAGATTAAATGCCATTTTCCTGTTCATTAAAGCCATTTTTCTAAATGTAACTGAGTTATTTGCCTTTTTGTCTTGAAGGAACCACATGCCCAAGAAGCAGTTAGAGTCAGTTTATTCTTAAACAAAAGAACTAATTACATTTAGGCTGTGTCTGCAGCATGCAGTTAACTTGCAGATTTGTACCCCAATGTCAGGCCACGGACAGATACTACTTTTATGAGTAGCTGCTCTGGTTGGAGATGCTGAAGAAGCTGCTGACCTGACTGAGCCTTCTGTGCCAAGAAGTGCTTCTTCAGCTGATCAGTCCAAGTTAGGGAGCACAGTATATCCTCCTGCTTCTAGCAAAGTCATCCAGACTGATTTAAATACTTGATGAAGGCTATTGAAGCCTATTATGTTGCCTTTTCCAGAAAATCTGGAAGCAGAAATCCAGAGCCAAGGTGGCTGTCTTGCTTATGAGGGTGAGCTGTGGAAAAGGCACTAAAAGGATTATCAACATGTATGGGCTTTCATCTGCACTGAAAATGGAAGATGTGATATAAAAAGGAGCAAGCCTGTATCTCAGCTCTTAATCAGCCAGGTTCCCTGTTTTGGGCTAAAAATGTCTACAGTACAATTGAAGTTATCTCTTAAAGATCAGCAGAAAAGTTAGTGTCATCTCAGTAAGTCCTTGCTACTTTCCAAATAGCTTCTTTTAGGAACAGTTCAGCCCTAAGAGATGTCTTGTATGCCATTCTTACATTACATGATTAGTTTTAGCTGGCTGAAAAACAGCAATCAGAGTTTGATCTTGACAAGTTCATTTTATCTTATTGTTTTAAAAAGCACTTCATTCACAGGCTTTCTTGCCCTAACTTCCCACTTCAGGAAAGAACACAGATAAGATTCACTCAGGGCCTTTTTGTAAGACAATTTCCACTGAATGTATAAACAATCTTCAGCAAAGCCTACAAACACCTTTCTGTACTTCGGAGTGCTTCTCTTTTTTAGTGTCATTTTGCTTCAGATCAGTATTGTGCTTTTGAAGTGAATCTGATTATCCTGATGGTCTGTGCTTTGATTCACATCAAGATGTGGTACTGAAGCACATGTACTGAATTCCTTTTGGATTAAACTGAAGTGGAAAATGCTGGAATGCATCTAATGCAAATGGCCATTCAGTCAATTGAACCCAACTACAGCTTTTTTAAATTAAAAGAAAAAGTTTGACATGGACATCACACCCTCTTCTGCTTTAAGTTAGCAATCCTTCTGGTCTAGAAATGTTGCAGATGCAAGTTCAAGGATAATCTACTTCAAATTCAGCACCTCCTAATTTTCTAAAAGAGAGATAACTAAAAAGAGGATATTCATCATGTAGTCACCCTCTCCCAACTAATTCTAATAGGTTCAGAACTCTGTTGAGATACAGTTGTCTGTCCCCTGGGCAGAGCTGCCAATTGCAAATGTTATATTTAAAACTAAAGGTCCAATTACAGGACCAATTTATGATCTCAGTTAAGCCAGTATAAATCTAATATAGTTCATTGACTTTAACCTGACTGCAGGAGCTTCATTCCTGATTTGTTCATGTGTAATGAAACTGAGCACAATGGCTCCAATTATGACTTTCCTAAGAATTAACTAACAATATAAGTTGCAGTAGAGAGTCCTTCCACCTTTGAAACAAGGCTTTGTAATTACCACTCCTGAGTCAAAGGCATATATTCAATCCAGTGGTGCTTCAAGGACTGAAGTGCTTTAAAGAATCTGCTTAAGAAAGTAAGAGGTGGGCATTTTGAGACATGAAGACTTCAGTGGCAACCCCAGGAAAAAAGGACTGTTACTTGATGTAAGATGCAAGTACAAAAAAGGTTTTCTTTATCCAGAGTAACTGGCAAGGTTGGCTTGCTTTCTGCGTGCATGCTGTAGAAGTATTAAGAATTTTTATGGCCTCAGTTTGGAGGGTTTGGTGGAATTCTCCAAAGGGGAGGCATGCTGTGAAGAATCTGCTAGGGCCATGTGAGTGCAGGCTGATTTTCAACATCCAGATTGAAACTAGAGGTACTGCCCTAGAGTTTCAGTACTTCCATCTTATTCTTTAGTGGCTATGCACATATGCTGACTTGATCGTTGTCAAGCAATATGTGTGTAGTAAGAACCCAACCTCTTCAAAAGCACTTCATAGCACTTAAAATTGGGCTTTTGCTCCATATTGGTCCCCAGAGGAGCCTATCTGTTTGCAGTGATCAATGCAGTTCAGTGAGGCAAATCTCCATAGACAAAATTCAGACTTTTTTTTTCCGATACATTCCCTTATTCCTATAGAAACATATTAATTTTCCATGTGCATCATTAAACATGTAGTAGATATTTGTACACAAGTTATTTCTTTTTTTAAAACACATAGGAAGAAAATACAGCCTCATTTTTGCTCACTCTGCAGAATGTGGGTTACAACCCAAGTAGGCACATACAACTTCCATAATGCATACAGCTGTTGAATAAGCAAGCAGTAGTACTGGTCAGTCACTGTTCCAACCAGAACTGAAAACACGTTCTCAAGTTTGAGTTTTTTTCCTGTTTCCCAATACTATAAAGACTAGTAGATATATGCCAAAGGAAAAATATGGCAGTGGAAGTCTTTTTTAAGGGCTTTCACGGTGGGTTCTAGTCCCTATTTTCTGTGATAACTACTTGTGAATTGGTAGAGAAAAAAGGAGCAGATAGTCTCATAATTAGCTTGCTTACAGTAAATAGTCCAGTTGAAGTAAGCATGACCATTCAACCTGAACATTCAAGAAAGAAGGGTCATTCAGAAAAATATTTAACATAAATATATATTTTGGAGGTGTCCTGGTCAGGTATGGTTTTAAGTAGGTGCTATGCTCAGGGAAGCTTTGATCCAAAATTCCCTGAAATTCATAGATATCCCACTTTATTCTATGGAGTTTTATTTTTATCAAATTAACAAGAAGGAAATTAAGTAACTGGATAAATGCTCTACCGAGTTAGTCTGCTACAGAACAGCCACAGACAGTTGATTTTGAGAGTCTCTGACTTATGCTACGCTGGAAAAGAAGACTAACTGCAGACAGTAAGTGCTTGATCCACCACAGCAAGTACGTAGGGACTAAACAGAGGGCTAGAACAGAATTTAGGTGTCTCAACTCAAACGACACTGCATACCTTATATTAGATGGGTAACAAACAAGTTTCAGTCAAAACTGGAAGTGATGTTCCTGACACTGTCAAACTTTTCATGCCTAGGAATCAGAATCCTGCAGAACACAACCTAGCAGAGTTTTGTGAGCTTCTGAGTTTCTGCTGGCCCTAGTTTTAAGCCTGTATGTTTGAATGCTTGGAATTAGTTTCAGGTGCAGTAATCACAGAAAGAAAACGTGCAAGAGAAGTTTCTTTTTAAAGAAACAACAAAACTGAAACAGGTTTAGGAGTATTATCCATCAAATTACATTTTTAAGAGTGGCTATTAAAATGTTGATGAAAGAATATAAGATGATGAGTCAGGGACACTAAAAGACCAAATGTGTGGGTTCTACAAGATATTGCACTGAGTACTAAGAATTTCACTTTATAACCCAATGTGATTAAATAGCATATTGCTGAAAATGCAGATGTTATACTGCTATAGTAAAAAATAAAAGAAGTGCCTTTGAAGGATGTTTCTAATTAAGTTATGAAAGATCACAAAGAAAATAGGGAGAGGCTTTACTAAGAGTGCAGTCATAGAAGGACTAGGATTTGAGGCTGAGCTTTGAAGTTTCTTTCTTCAAACTACATGGCCTTGAAGCTATTGAAAGCTTGAAAGATTTTTTTCTGGTGAAACTGGGTAATGTTCTGGTTATGTTGTACTACTCAGAAATATGTGTGAGTTGTTTGTAAGGAAGAATTATTTTTGATGAAAATCTGTTTTCAGATTGACCTTGGACTTGTATTTTGAAGGCAGCTAAAGAGAAGGCAGCATTCACAGCAGTGAAGATGCCTGCTAGCTATAGAACATTCAAATTTCAGGTTATGCATGTTTTAAAATGGCAGTGCTAGTTCGAAAAAGCAAAATAATTAATCTGTTTTTCGAAACAGAGGTGTTAGTACAAAATAAAGTTTCAGCAAAGGCAGCAGGATTTATGAAAACGATCATTTGTGTATGGGATGGTTTTATTTCTAAATAATCCTGATTTCATAGGCATTAGGCAAGAGACTGTTTCTGAATTATAAGAAGTGTGAGCATTCTATTATGTTGTATAGGGTAAGAAGCACATATCCCTAAATAATAAAATAGTCCATATCACAGTTGAGGTTGTGGACCTTGCTTCATCTCAAAATATTCCCGTACTTGGCAGGATGATGTTTCCTGTATTCCAAGGGCTTTTCTTCAGCCATTCAACCTACTGTCATTATGTATTGCTTGAAGGAAGTACTTAGCTGCAAGAATTTATGAGCATGTTCGCATATGGAAACAAGCCCATGAGTATATGCCAGGCCCTCTTGTTTAGGGATATTCCAGTCATTCACTTAAATCCATTTTTACAGGGTCAAGTCTGGCTTTTCATTGCTATTTTCTTCTACATAACCAGATTCTTCCAGGCTGACCAAGAAGCGTGTATCTGTTCAGTCTAATGTTCTTTTATCTTTATAGAAATTAAACATTCTGTCTGGGAGCTGATCTTCATCACTTCCCAGCAGGTCAGTAGTAATTACTTGATTCCGTGCTGTCCACACCCTTCAAAATCTGCGACAAGACACTCCTAAAAATCAGGTGCTGATGGATTTGTGAAACATACTCATTCTTGCAAACCTCTTCTGAAAAGACTTGAAGGAGCAAATTCTTCATGGAGTTAGACTTGCCGGGCTCCTTGGCTGACATCCCAAACTAAAAGCTGTCTTGCATTTTGAAGTCTGGATGTGACCTCTTCACCAGCGCTTCCAGGGAACTGCATTAGGTCGATTGCCTTACTCATGGCTTTCTCTCTGAAGTTCTCATAACTTTTTTTGTTATTAGTACAGTGACCATACTATTAACCCAGTCAGTAATGTCTGAATAAACTCCAGATGATTCAGCCATCTGGTGAAGTTCAGTTTGTATTCTGTCTCTGAGAGTTAATTGGGTTTTATATGGCACATTACTTCAGAAAGCACGCTGGGGCCTATAGCAATGTGATATGTATTTAATGCATCCCAATTCATTAAAAACTTCATCAGATTCTTTAACTGTAGTTTGTACATTCATTTCAGTGGACAAATTTGTTTAATCATATACATTTGTAGTTGGCTGTTATATCTGAGCATGTTTCCTCTTCCAGTGCTTGTAACTTTAGCCAGTGGCATCTCCTGTGCAGAAAGAACAGTTTAGCTTAGTGTTTTAATTGCTCTCTAATGAATCATATTTAGTACTTTAGCATTTGAGCATTGGGTGGCTGTTAGGTTTTTTGCATATGTTGTTACACTATTATATTTCACACAATTTGCAAAACTCCTGCATGTTGCCTTTATTTCTGGTGTTATAAACTATTACTGAGAAAGGCTGGGTTTGAACATTTGTACAGAACCAGAGTAATTAACTCAGTTTCTTCATGACCATCTAAACTTTGTTCTCTTGAGTGCGTATGCCCAGGCATGTAATTTGGTTTTGCAAATATTACATTTTGTCTGGACATAAACCAGTTTTGCAGCGTGGAAGCTCTTGTAGGTATAACTAATATCCAGCTAAAGCTGAGAGTTTTGGAGATGTGACTAGATACCATGGCTACTATATAAAAGGCCCAGCTGCTAGGAGCAGCGTAGATCAATAGTGGCTCTCAGGGGAGCCTTGGAAGCACAAAGTCTGTGATGTCTATACTAATAGTAAAACAGAAGAAGTTTTTTCCTTAAAGCAATGACTTTCATGGTAGAGTCATAGAATGGTTAGGTTTGGAAAGGACCTTAAGATCATCCAGTTCCGACCTGGGGAGGGACACCTTCCACTAGACCCTGTTGCTCAAGGCTCTGTCCAGCCTGGCCTTGAACACTGCCAGGGATGGAACATTTATCTCTTCTTTGGGCAACCTAGGCCAATGCCTCACCACCCAAAATAATCTCATGATTCATCAAAGACAGATTCCTTATTTTTGATCATTTAAAGGTTGCAAACATTATATTCAGTCTTCCCTCATATCTCTTCATCCTGGTGTAGTTAATTTTCTTTGGATTTTTTTAATTGTTTAGTACTGAACTTTGTTGAAACAGATTTTTTTACTCAGATACATTTCAGTTATTTTTCTCAAACTTGCTGTTTCATTCAGAAATATTTCTGTTATTAATGTAAATATTCACTCGTTTTGTAACATCCGAATTACATGACACAATAATCATGTAAAATTATAACTAGTTATAGCAAGATATTCCAAACAATTGCATGGAAACTGAAATGTATAATTTTCGTATATGTTTTGCAAGAATATTTGTTTAATACTTAGCTAGCCTGTGTTTATCTCAAATTGTTATTGTAATACTTTTTTCCTAGAGGTACCATTTTTCATTGATAGAAAACCATCAGTGATCATTCTTACAAACCTTCTCCAGATTTTTTGGAATAAAGAAGGAATAACATTTTTCTAGGAAAATAAAGCTGTAAAGGGTATCATGTTCCAGGCCATGTCGGACAGAGCCTTGGGTGACATGGTCTAGTGTGAGGCATCCCTGCCTGTGGCAGGGGATTGGAACTAGATGGTCTTAAGTTCCTTTCCAGCCTGAATCACTCTATGATTCAATGATTCCTCATAATACGTAAAACCTTCAGTTTAGAAAAAGACTGTATTCAATTCAAATTCAGTTAAAATCCCTGAATTCAATTGTTTTGGTCCAGACTTTTGAATGTTAGTTGGCTATTCACCGCTAAAACATTCTGCACTGTCATGTGCCTGTTCGAAATACCACTTAGTGGTCTCTCCATGCTGCTCATTGAAAAAGGACATGTTTCTGTACCAATAACTTCTGAGGATAGATAATGTTTATTTGACTTTTTTTCCTTAATTGTTCAGCAATTTCCAGCTGTTTCTGGTTGCATGGTAATATACAATAGGTTTTGAAACCCTCTGAGCCTATGACAAGCAACACACAATGTACATAATTTCTCTCCCTTCTGTCTTATTTTTTCACAGTTCTTCTTCCAGGAAAATTTGGAAGTGCTTCAACTGCTTCTGGGATTGCAAAATTCCTCCAGTGTGAGGAAAAGTGGTAAGTTCCTTTGCTTTACTTTTGTTGAGATCCCATTTATTTCTGACACTATATAATTAGAACAAGTGGTGGTTAAAAATTCTCCCCCAAACTCATTTTCTGCTCCCATTCAAAAGTATAAATCAAGGTCATGACAGGCTGTGCTCCTCTCACATCTCAGCATGTACTGTCTCTAATGGATCCTCCACAAAATTCTGGAGTTGATACTCCTAAAGAAGGCATTTCTTCCATGACATTGTGAAAAACCTCTTTTTAAAGACAAACCGAAACAGAAATCCCAAGCATTTAAACAGAAATTCAGTGGAACAATTAAATGTGTTCAACATATGGCATCCTAAACCAGCTGATATTTTAAATCTATGGTAAATGTCAAGAACATTTTAACTGTCCTCCCTGCATTACCTCACTTGGATCATTCACCTTTCAGAGGACTAGTAAACTTTAATTTGCTTTAGCAGCTTGGAATGGATTTTTATTGTTTCTTACCACAGCCTTTCAACTCTGGTAATTTGAAAACTAAATATGAACTGCAAAACTCAATCAATCCTGTAGTATTCTTTTAATATCAATTTTTATATAATTAGCCCCCAAACTGTGTTCAATTACTGATAATTATTCTCATGCACTTCGAGGGACAACACTACTTTCACACTTAGCAGCATTTTTAAAGGGAGGTGATCCAAGGGCTGTATAAAAAAGTTCCTCTCTCAAGAACTCTACAGCTTTGTTGCAGACTTTATGAGAAAAATAGGATTCTACTGTGGTACAATACCGGAATTCATTTTTCACAAAACCACATGTGTGTATGTGATTCTCTTTGGCAGGTAGCTGTGTTATATTCCTATAATGCCAACTAAGCCTATTACGAGCTTGGCTGTGTTCTTTTTAAACCAATAAAGTTATGGAGAAATCCTCAGAAATTGATGCACCAGGTTAAGACTGATGATTAAAGTAATGTAAGCAGGATCTCTTGCATCCAGATTCCTTTCTTTTACATTGTCTTACAGATACTAGAAGCATCCCTCTTACAGCTGTTACAAGGTGCCTTCCTTCAGTTTATAAAATCATGTTTTCTCCCCTTCAGCTCGTTCTTTCTCCCTATCCCATAACAATAGGGGTGGAAGGATTGGTGATGGTGCTATGGTAATGATATACAGGCTCTGTTCCACTGGGGTCATTGGAACGATCAGTCACTTTGTAAGGACAACTTATTTTTGTTATATCTGTTTTGTTGCTGCGCTCTCTGATGGATCTTGTGGCAACTGGAAATTCTGTTTATTTATGTGCATGTTTTTAAAAGGTTGTCAGTGGAGCCCAGAGCATTGACTGGGAGCTCCTGTTATAGAGTAGTAAATAACCAAATAAAGGAATGAATCAAATGACGCCGCCTTCAAAGGCGAGTTACAAGGTGGAGCTAACAAGGATGTTGATAAGTAGTGGTCTTCAGAAGATCTTCTAAATTGTCTAGTTTGTGCTATGAAGTTTAAGTAGAGGAGACAAGGAAACAGAAGAGTTATTGTCAAAACAGCATGCAGACACGTAACAACAAAAATAAAAGCCTTTTGTTGGCAAATGACAGCCACTCTTAGCTCTTGTGTATATCTCCATGATATGAAGGGAAGTTATATGATAAATAAAATTGTATGCATTGCAACTTCCCAAACCCACTGGATATCTGAAGAATAAAGACTAGTAACAAATATCCTACAAAGGGTAGATACAAAGTTGTCTTAATTTAAATGTAAATTTGGGGTAGAGTCCTACAAGCACCATGAAGTTTAGTGGGTTTGTTATTACAGTATCATTCTTTATAGTAGGCTCTAATTTCAAGTGAAATACTGGTTTAAACCTCTATAATCATGATTTTAGGGTAGATCAGAGCCAGCCTACAGTACTCAGTTGTGATAACCAGTTGTAAGGTTCTGCAGTATGTTGTGTTGTCTTGGATCGTATATTTTCCAGAAGGCTGAGCTCTATCCTGTTTCCCCTTTATGGCTTAACAGTGCTATTATAAGTCACCAGGAAAAAGCCAAAACTTTATAAAATTGTGAAAGTCAACTACAGATCATGCCAGTGACTACTTGGGTAACATGAGTGAGAAGATGAGAATGGAATAATAAAAGGAAGTCCTAAGTCATGCTCAGTCAGCAGTGCTGGGAAAGGGAAGGACCTAAGTTGGAGGAAAGATGTGACCAAAATGCAATGGAGTAACAAGTAAACTGTGACTCATAGACAAAGTAGGATCTGTCTTTGGGGAAAAAGAGGAGCCATGCATGTATAAACCCCATCTTTGAAGGTATATTAAAATGCAGACTAATCCAAACCCATTGAAGGTAATAATTTTTTTTGCTGCTGACTTGGGAGCTTTGGATAATGATTATGTGGGTGACAGAAACAGCCTCGAAAGCTTTTGCAGGCTAGGGAAGGGTTTGATTTCTACAGTATTCTGCCATTTGTATAGGTAAATAATACCTATAATAATGTCCACAGCTTCAGAGTAGTAGTTGTCCTCCCTGAAGTAAATGTCTATTAGGGTCAGGGCAAAAAGTATTGATAGAAAACACTGTAATGCCTCTGACAAGAGCTTTTACAGTTTATCAGGCAAGTAATATATGTTGTAAAATTAGGTTGCTCTAATCTAGCTAATTGCAGTGGGGTTTACATTGTAGATCCAAACTATTATGTGAATAATGTCTTTTAAAAGAAATGTTTAGATGAAAATATGTTTAGATAACCATATTATGTATTTACACATGAGATCTCTTAAGGATATTTTTTACTGGATCACACAGCCTCAACAAACATTATAAACTTGAAAAACTGAAATAGCAAAAGATAAAATTCAGGAAATAGAAGACGTCTGGTTAAAACATCAGGGCACAGAATCTCATAGTGAAGGCTGAAGTTGTATTGTGAGCTCACCTGCTTTTGTTTACCTATTGCAGTGTTCTTGGTATATATCAAAACAGTATGTACAGCAATACCCTGGCACAACAGAGCAAGTTAATAATGGAGCTTCAGTCTTAACTGTGAATTCCCTTGCATTACTTAGTATGTTGTTGATATAGATAGGGTTTTGTGGCTTAATACATAGCAGCACATAGAGTGTCAGCTGGAAATCCATTTCATAGTGGTGGAACAATATACAGAATACAATAAACGCATTCCCACCTTCCCATTCCTTTCTTACAGTAGGAAGCCAACATTTAGAAACCCATAGCAAACAAACACCTGCTAAGCATAAATCACAAGCAGGAACACAGCACTGGACAAGTTCAGAGAGATACGATGGGAGAAAAATCCATGAAAAACCTTAATAGTCATTAGGAAAACCTGACATTTATTTCCACAAACTGACAGGTGGCCAGTGAATTGACTTCAGAACAACCATAAAGAGAGAACTGGTTATTATGCTACTAAAACTTAAACAGCAGAGCTTTTTAATAAGCTGCACTGTGTTAGGATTACACTGAGGGAGCCCAAGCAGGAAAAAGCAATAATCACATCTAGCAATAACAAGAAGATCAACTAATATCCATCATAATTTCTCCCTGTTTTGCTTCTCCCTATTAGTATGACATATAGGAGAAGCAGAAGCAGCCTAACAAGATACTGAGCAGAACAGGTGCAGAAACAAAATCATCTTCCATTTAGAGAGTCAGCATTTTTCTTTGGGAAAACTACTTTGCACCGTGCAGGTTGGAGCTTAGGTTGCCCATTGTTTATACCCATTGGGTGATGTGTGCACTATTTTATCTCTTCCTGCAGAGTTTGGTTGTGACATACATAACACATGTGCCATAAAGTTACCCAGAAATGCACTGAGAAGGTTCAATATATGTCATAGCAAAGCATATTTCTTTGTTAATTCCATAAAGACAGCGTGGAGGAGCCAGGTCTCCTACAATTTTTGTGTCTGCAGTGGGGAGAAAACAGCACATTGCATGCTATCGTTACCACAGAATTATAGTGCACAGTGTAATACTTTTACTCTTGCCAGAGAATGATAGTGGAAATGGCATTGCCCTATTACTAATGCTTAATGTATGACCAATCAGAAGCTGAAAATCATATGACCAGTGGCAGCTTATGGCATCCCATCAGTTAGTAAATTGGATGCAGTTTGTCAGATGGACACAATATCCCTCCACTGTAGGTGGTCTCTGTTTCATTAGGTTTCAGATTGATGGTGGTGAACAATAATCCAAAAGTGTGCAATAGGTACATCAACCTCATTTTTCATTAACAGTGCTTCCCAAATGTATTGGAAGCAGGTACAAAACATAGATTTTGTTTGGCTTACTTTGATCCATGCAGAGCCTATTGGGTATCTGACTTCGCTGCTGGAGGCTTATGGTTTCGGTTAGCAGAACCTGGTACAGCAACTGGATGAGGTGTTTTTGAGATAATCTAGTCATTTAGGTATGATGCACAAATAGTGGGTGGCAAAGCTGCTAATTTATTTTTTTTTTATGAAGTAATAAGCAACCAACATTCTATTTACATACCGGGCATTGGAGTTACAGAGCATCCCTCTAAAGTACGTGGTAGAGACAAGAGTGGGAGTGATTATTTTTTCTGTATTTCCCAAGAGATTAACAGAAATGTTGGTGCATTTTTGCTGCTTCTAAAAGAAATGAAAAGACTGAAAGTCTTTCCCAGGGTTACTGAAATGACATCCAAACCAGCTACTGGTATATCTTACACATCTTTGGCTTAGAAGGATCTGTTTTACTTCACAGTGAAATAAAGCAGTATACGATGTTGCTCGAATACAGGCTAATTGAAAAGGCATTTTGAAAGCAGGGGACTTTGGATCCCTGCAAATAATATAATATTTATAAAGGTGGCACAAAACTGGTATTAGACACTGCAGCAGATGAGTAACAACTGCTTTCATCTGAACTGATAGGGTACCACATGCTTTCGCTGTCTTTGATACACCTTTCTGGTCTGCATAGTGAAAAAGCAAACACATGCATTATTAGCAAGTTAAAGATGCTAACTTTGAAAAATGAAATGAAAGCTTTAATTGTTATGAACCCATGACAGAAGTAAATAATCAATTTTCTCTTAGTTTTTAATGGTAAGATGAATGGATCTTGCTACGTAGAAGTATATGTACTGTTAATCATGTGACATCAAGCTATACATATAGTCAAGACAGGCAATATGGTTTACTATTTAGACGCATTTCTTATCTCAATTTTACACAAAATTTCCATCTGCAATATTTCATTGTCTCATTCTGAGAAATATATGTCTTGGTCCTGAAGATTTAAAGAAACCTCTCTGTTTGAACAGCATGAACCTGAGCACTGTTCTGTATGGGACCAAGGGAGGGGGATGTCCATGTATTTGGCATGATTTATATGGAATATATTGACGCAGGCTCTCACATCATGCCATTTTTTCCAACACCATCTCTTATCATTGTTTAAGAATGTCTTTTCACTTTTATGCTTTTCTGTAGTTATCTAACATAACTGGGCAACTTTTCTTCTGAAGTTCTAAAACATGTGTCCATTGCCCTGGTTTTTCAGCTTTGAGCGTATCTCTTTAACAGATCACTTTCAAGATGATGATACATTGATATTCTGCTTTAATTAGTGTCATGAAAGAGAAAAAGACCTTCAGATGTCAATGGCTTGCAGAAGTTGTTGGAGCATCTTCTTAAGTCAAATCTGAAGGACTCACTCATTTTTTTCTTCCTTTCACATGATCCTATTACAGGAGTTTTTTCGTAAACTGGTGTTATAAACGATTATTTTTAGTTAAGAGGAGCACCAGGAAAGATTAAAAAATGGATATAAAGACATTTTGGTTCTTGATCTTCTTTCTTCTCATCTCAACCTTTAGAAAGTCTTGCTGGAAGAACACAAGGAACAGCAGGAAGGTTTCTAACAGATCTTTGAGACCTCCTTGCAGTCAGATCCCAGGGGAGCTAGAACAGTGTACCTCTGTGGTTCAAAAACTCTTTGGGCCAGAAAAGGGGCCTTTATCTGCTGACATTTCAAACATATTCAATCAAATATTGATCTAGAAAATCAGCCACTTTTTCTCTAGCAAAGAAATTAAATTAGTGCTACCTACTGAAGATCTACAAATGGTTCTCCTGAAGATAATGATAGTACCCTAGGCTATTCCTAGGATCAAAAGTTTTTATGGACACCAAACTGATTTAATATTTTCTGTAATGCATGGAGAAAAAAGGGTGAAAGATCTGCTTGCCAATAGTAATGTGCTGGAGATTATCTCATGCGGCGAGGCCTTGCATCAAGGAGCCAGGTAGGTTTTTCAAATCCATCTCATCTTCGCAATCAAAGGAACAGAATGTAGCCCATTTCACCTTACACAAAGATTTTCATCACCAGAGACATCTGATACCTCTTATTTAAGTTGGCTCTGGTAGCACATGCTCCTCTAACTCATAAACATTTCCTGTCTGTTATGTTCTGCTTTCAAGATGTCCCTTATGTTGCTTTAGGAGAAGTGAGAAGTCTCTTCTTCATGCTCTAAACACTAACATATCGTAAAACATGTCTAATGTGCAATAATGGGATAAAGATTCCTTCAAAAATATGTTAAATACCCTTGTTGAAACATTTTCAGCATTTGTATTATGAAAAAAGGAAGTCTTTCAACAGAGCATAAGGGTTCAATTAGTACTCTACCCTGTGAATTTACTGGAAATAATAATGAGGCAGTAGTTTTATTAAAGCTTTTCTCACATTCTCATCCATAAAATCATGTCTTGAGAATTCACCTATACCTAGACAAAGAACTGAATTGTTACTGGCTGAATCAATAAAGGGCAGATTTTTCACTTCTCTCACCTCTTCGTGAGGGAGCATTTGATGGTGTTTTGAAACTGAGTTTATATTCATACTGGACCTCTATAATTGGACTAAGTGTATGTACAAAGAAGAGGCAGTAGGCATAAATTCTGTGAATGTATTGAAGAGTTTCATGAGTTTTGAAGGACTTCGAAATGAGTTAGTTAAGTAGTTTGGAAATTCCAGGCTTCTCCACAAACTGAACTACTCTCGGCTGTTTGCTTTGGGTGGTTTTCGATTCTGCTTGACTTGTTAATTTGTTCCTGTGTTTGGACTGTCTATTAGTAGTTAGAGCTAACATTAAATAATTTAAAATAATAATCATTAAACATTCTGTACACATTTACACAGAATTCTTTAGGTTGGAAGGGACCTCTTGGATTATCTAGTCCAAGCCCCCGGCTCAAGTAGTCAGCTGGAGCTGGTTGCCCAGGACTGTTTCCAGTCAAGTTTTGAGCATCTCCACAAATGGACTTCACAGCCTCTCTGGGCAGCCTGTTCTAGTGTGAGACCATCCTCACATAAAAAAGATTTCTTCGGTTCAGACTTAATTTTATGCTTCTTAATTTGTCCCTCTCTTTTTTTGTTCTTTTCGTGGCACCACTGAGAAGTCTTGCTCCTTATCATTCATTCCGTCTGATGAGGTAATCATGAACGTTGCTAAGATTCCCCACCAGCATTCTCTTCTCCAGGCTGCAGTTCTCTGAGCCCCTCCTCATATGAAGAGATGACCTTAAGTCATCAGTCCACCCCCAAGAATTGAGTTTATGTATCTTGAAACTGTTTGCATGATGCAAGATAAAGTTCCAAAGGACTTAGAACCAAAAAAATTGACACTGTGCCATCCTTTCACTAGAATTTTTCCTACAGGGATCTTGTATGCAGCAGATACTTCAACAAAGAGATAGGGACTCCTTTGTGTAAGAATAGTTCTACTCTGCATCTTGAGCTCTCAGGTGTTCAGAAAGCTCTGGAAGTCTAATGCATAGAAAAGAATTCTGGAACATGGGCTACAAGCAGATTATATAATTACCAGAGATTCATGTTAATCCTGTGTAAGATAAGCTGCAACCCATGTTCATGGGAAAATAATGCTATAGATTCCTTTTCAAGGAACTGCAGAGCATCAAGACATGGAGTTAAATACTAATATAACTTAAGAAGATTGCTTTACAATTTTAGGGAAGCACCAGTGAAAATTCTGTAGGGCCCAGTCACCTCTCTACTAAATCCTTAGCAAACTCAATAAACTTTACCGAGATATCTCAGGGAAGTCAGCAGATCTGTCCTCTGTTATCCATTCCCTTTTCCACCTTCCAAGACTTTGTAGGGCTTCGGAAAGGTCCTTTTGTTTCAGAAAATGGAAGGCCCTAATGTTGCTATTGATTTCACTTTCATTGTCCGGCAGAGGACCGGCAGAGCCGGATCTTAACCTTCCAGGGGGAAGATGGGTAGCTCTGACATACTTGCCTACAGTCTGGTTACTTCCAGAGTAGTAGTATGGCCCCTTCTTTGGCTTTCATTGAACTGATAAGTTGCTCTCAAGGGGCAGAAAACCAAGGAAATCTGCTGTTTAGTTAGAAATACGGAGAAATTTTTATGTTAGAGCTAACAACTGCAAATCCTTCCTTGCAGGAAAAAGAAACTTAGCCTCTCAGTGCTGGTAATGATTTTGCTTGCCAGACTATCCTAGGGAGCAATTATGTGTCAGGTGGGGAAACAGGTCGCTTGTTTGCTTCTGAAAATGAAACCTTGCAGGGCTAAAAGAGGCTCTGAGTGTGCTGAGTGTCCTCTCAAACAGAAATGATAAATATGGGGAGCCACACATCCTGAAGGAATGCAATTAACCCCTTCAGACTAATATTCTAAAGGCATGTTGTGTCTTAGACCTAACACACCCTAGAATTAGTATAGTGTAAATGCTATTTTTAGATGTATGATTTGGTAGACAAAATTGGATTTTCTGTATACAACAGGCCATTCACATACCAATTTATCTATTAGAACCCATTGAGGATATGTCACAAAAACGTAGATAAAGGTAAACCACTTAAGCATTTAAGTGGGGGCTTTCAAACCCTCACAAAATGTAATGACATTTAGTAACCACAAAGCTGGAGACAAAACTAGAAATTCTGTCCCCACCAAACTTCCCATAGCTAGCAGTCAAAAAGATTTCACTTAAGTTTTGTCATAAATCAGTCTAACTAGGAGACATAAAAAGGAGGAAGAAATGAATTCTCAGTTTTCACCGTAGCAGAATCTGACATCCAAGTTCAGGCTGTTCTGCAGCAGGAGTGGCATAGTTGAATATATTTTTTAATGAACTGGAAAAAGGGATGAGCACTGAGGTGATAAAATTTGCAGGTGACACAAAATTATTCAGGTTAATCAAGTCCAGAGAGGGTAATAGAAACTTCAGGAGAAAATAAACAAGGTTCAGCGAACGATCAGGCTGATGGCAGATTAAATTCAGTGTTGAGATATGCAAATTAATGTACTTTACAAGGATTTTTTTTAATCTATTTTTACACCTTAGTGAGTTCTAAATTAATTGTATCAAAGGAAAAGGACCTATATGGCATTGTCAAGAGTGCAGTAAAGTCTGCCACTTGGCATGCAGCTATAGCAGAAAGTTTGGTACAGGAAGCAAGAACAACATGAGAAACTCTTTAAATGTTGTTAAATCAGTTGTCTTGTGCATTTCAAACACCATATACAATCCTGGTCACCAACTGCAAAATGAGAAGCAGCTCAGTTCTGTCTGGCAAGAGTGACAGAAGCTAAGGAGAAAAGACTGAAACAACTGGCATCACCAGCTTCACAGAAGGGCTTCATGGTAGCTGTAATAAAAAGCTATGACATAACGTCTTGATAAAGGTAGTTAGGATCTTGTCATCTATGATAAGAACACTCAGTGAAACTTAAAGCAGAAGATGTACTTCTCACACAGTGTGGAGCTTGTCTCTGTGCGATGTTAGTCTGGCAAATGTCAAACAGAGATTGGACATTTATATGAACACAGAGATCATAAATTCTGGAGTTAAATTTTTCAGTGTGTGCTTTGCTTAGCAAAGCTAGTTCTGCAGGAGTTGCTTCTATCTGTTATATAGAAACTGTTTAGTCATAATTTTCCTCAAAAGTATTTCTTCAGGATGTACTTTGGTTTCTCATTAAGAACATCTGTAGTAAGATAAATAAGAGAAAAATTGAGAGATAGAGTGATAAAGAGGATAAGAACCGTTATGTAAATAGAACCTAAATGCAGGTAATGTACTTATACTATGGGTCAGCTGTGCTTTAATTGTGAGCTGAATTTAGTGGAATTAGGAGACTGCAAACAGGCAACAGAGATTGCTAAAGAGCTGTCCGTGAGTTAATTTGGGAGCACAGACTCATAGAATGAACTAGGCTGGAAAACATACTAGTACTTTTGAAAACTGCTCGCAGCATTTCTTTAAGGCGAGTTCCCACTAGTTTGTTTAAGGTTGATTGCTATTGAAATTGAATCCACAGAAGCAATTAACAGTAAGCAGTGCCTTACTGTAACCAGGGAGGAAGCCAGATACTGTACAGCGTGGTGAACGTGAGGTTTAATAAATAGAAATTCCAAGGGATTTTCACAGGTTTAGTAGAGTGGTGACATATGTTATCATCTTGCTCGCCACAGATTGGAATATGATTTTACACTGTCATGTCACATCGGCCCATGATAACCAGAAGTCATTTCTTTCCTAAGAAAATAGTAACTGGATATGACAACCTGTGTTGCCTCATGGTGAGGTTATAGTAGTATTTACTGATTATGTGAAGTATAACTTGTGTCATCTATTACAGTTTTCAGTAGAAATTCAGAGCATTTCAAGGTAAAAAGAACAGTCCAGGTCTTTTGTGTCTTTTTGGTTGGTAATATATAAGAACTTCTGTCACTTGCATAAAGCTTACATTAAAAGTTTCACAGAAATTCTCACATTCAGCATTAATATACTTCAGAGTAAAATAAATAGACTGCTTTGTAACTGTAAAATTCCTCATTATTTAGAGAGAGGTGTCTGTCTGTCTATCTGTCTGTCTCTCTCATGGGTCTCTTGCTTTTACTCTGCTAAATAGGATATAATTGTTGTATTTTAATGCTGCAGAATCTAAAATGAGACCTCTATTAAACTAAGAATGCATAGTTATCGTTTTGGTTTTATTTTGCTCAGAAAACATAAATAATTAAATTTCAAATAGAAAGGCGAAGTCAGCCCTCCTACTGTACCACAATCTTTTCTCCTTTATGGTGTGTCTAGCAGCATGGTAATCCTGTACTCTTTCTACAGTATGATACTAGAAATTATCACGTAAGAGTTCTCTTCAGTTTTAGTCCTTTTTCAAGATGGATGCAGTGGATGTACACAACACAATTTAAAAGGCTTTTCATCAGGGCTTCATTCTTGATTTCTACTGTAAATTCCACAAGCTACAGTAGTTTAATGCAGAAGCGTAGATGTCCATAAAAAGCTGGAAGGAATGGTGTAAGTTATAATGCTGTTATAAAACTGTCAGTGATATTAACACACACTGTATATTAAATACACAAAACTGTTACAATAACTTGAAGGTTGAGACAAACTCATGAAAACAAATAAATTCTTTAGGACAGTAGGCAAAAGGTTGTTCTTTGCAAAGAGATTTAAATACAGTTTTACAGCAGTCCAAATTAACACCCCCCCCAAAATAAAAAGCATTCTTCCACTAGTCATGTAGTCTATGCACAAAATTCCATGCACAAAATATATTCTTCATGTAAGTTTAGGCACCCAATGTATTTAAATGTATTAATTGACATTCTATGATTATAAAATCTCCCCAGATATGAAAAGAGTGAAAGGGTCCTTTGCAGAGCAGTTCAGAGCAGAAGCTTAATCCAGGTGCTCTAAGACACTCTCTGCAGGAGCCTTTCTTTCTGCATGGATTATACAGGAAGCATTTGGAGACTAACCCTCTCACTAGAACAACTTCCTTTGTCTACTGTCAGCTATCAGAAGGAACGAATACTTCCCTGTTGCCTGCAACATCGATGCCATTGGCCCTCCCAGTGTGGCAAATCAAGTAATAACAAAACTGTGCAAACTGCATATAAAAATGGCATGTTACACAAATTCATGCTCTCACTCTGCTCATAGTTACATTACTGCAAATCTGGAATAACTCCAGTGATACCCTTCAAGATAATTTAGCTTAGTTTATAAACGAATTATCCTCCATTATGTGAAGTGAAAGTAGGTTCTTCTGTTATCATAAGTAACAACTGCTCTGAGTGTTGTAGCTCAAGACCGATTGAATAGGTTGTCCCATAAAGCTGATGGGGTTTGCAACCCTTGCAAATGTTTTGGGTTTTTGAACAGAAATAACCTTGTTACTCGGTTTTTGTCAGGTACCACAAAGAACCTAAGAAGGAAAGAAACCCAGTTGGTTTGGATTTGTTTCTTTTCAGTTAACTTTGAGAGATAAATGTTGCTTTTAGTTGTAATAATGCAATACATGGGAAACACCACCATCTGCTAAATGATGTGTTTAGGATCCTGTATTACAGGCCTCTGGCAATTTCAGATGTTTTAAATGTTCACATTTGTCTGAAATGCTGGTGCAAATGATGAGAGTGAGCACTGGAAATTATTAAGACTAAAGCCCAATGAAGGCATTTGTCTCACAAGGATTAGACACCAGCAATGAGGTGCCCCCTGTACACAAAGCTCCCTTTTAGGTCAACAGAGAAAAACAGTGACTGAACTATTTTAGAGTCTCCTTCAAGGTGAAACAAACTGAGCTCTTGGCTCTTTTGACTAGATCTGAACTAACTGTACCAGGAGAGTGTAGGAAATCCTCAGCTGGTCTTTTCACTTGCAGCAGACAGGAAGGCGATATTAAAGTATGTGCAAAACCTCACTGTTTTAACAGTGATTTTCCCGGCACACAGTATGGTTCTTTAATGTACAGCAGTGATACAGACTTCAGGATAGGACAGAGCACTCAAACTTAATTTACTAAATTATATATCTCTTTTTTTTTTCTCAATTTATAACATTACCACCTGAGTGTTAGACTATTTCACATGGCAGGGTCCCTCATTTCTGGCCTACCATAGTGTCTGGCTTTTAAAAATGTCTCCTAAAGCCACTCAACATTCATCTTCTCATGGTCTTTTTGTCTCTTGAAACATCAATACAGTGAAAGTACAGATGTGCTTGGGCACAGTTGCATTGAATTAAAGGTGGAGCCATTTTAGGTAGTCCCAAGGTCATGAATAGCAGAATATGAAAATTTCAGCTTTTTACTGTTGGTCAAAACCTTAATATGTTCCATGACCCCACACTGGATTGAACCTATAAAATGAGAGAAGCTTAATAAATCTCTCTGTAATAAGAATTACACATTATGACAAGGAAAACTTAGATCAGGCTTCTCCTTTGAAGTTTTAATGGACACTCCAATTTGATGACAGCAACTCACCTGTGCTTGTAATAAGTTCGTGAAGCCTGGAGCAGCTCCACTCATCTTTGGACTGTAGCTTTGGATGACAACGAACTCAGGCAACTGCAAGCTTCAAAGGGCTTATTCAAATAGTCTGGCTCTGGTCTTACCAGGCATTGCAGGCAAACTTTTAAATACATTTCTCTGTATCAAAGAATATTTCTAGCTTGAGCTGTTCATAATAATTTTGTCCTGTAATAAGATTGCAAAGCCTTCCAGTGTGAAAAAGATTAATCAGATACTGCCGCTTTGCTCCACCCTTGTGCAAGGGAGAAGAGAAAAAGGAGAGAACACAGCCGGGCAAAGAGAAGGAAAAGTGGATCTTGGATCTGCGCATTTCTTACTGCTTTGTGTAACTCCATCAGGTCCCTAACTGGGAAGTCCACCAGACCAAAGGTAAAAAGAAGACAGCCATGGAGGATGACAGCAACAAATATGCAACGAGTTGCTGTAAGCAACACATTCCCCTCTGTGCACTTACTGTGTCTGTTGGTGGATAATGTTTCAACTCATTCTGCATGTTCTGTGACAAGGGACAAAGCGTTTGGCTGCCGGATGCTAGCAATGAGGAAGAGACCTGATATTTCAGACTGATGCAGAAGGGCATCAGGACAATGTGTGGAAGGAATCTTTACCTGCTGCTTTTTAGGGGGAAGAGCAAAGGGATCTAATGTATCTGCAGCTCTGAAGTACTCGTAATACAATTCCAGATAATGCCAAATGAGGGGAGAGAGATGTAACCGCTCTCAGGCAATGACTGCATGAATTGGATGGTTTTTTTCTTCTAATGGAGATTTTTTTGAAACAAACGAAAAAAGTGATTCTCCCCACTGACTTCAGTAAGGCTTTGGAGAGGAAGAAGACATTTCCTCCAAGATACATAGTTGGGACCTTAACTGTCTGTAGCCTTGGGACCAGTTATCTAAACATCCTCACCTAGTGCCATTTCAAATGCCCTGGGGTGTCCTAGAGTCAAAAGAAATGCTATTACTATCTGGTCTATAAAGTGGATGTTCATGCTTTGGAAGGGGTGAACTGAAAAGATGATGGAAGAGAGACAGAAAAATTATAATAATTTATAATATTATCATTTGTAGTCTTACTTTAAAGTGTAATAAATAATACTGGAAAGAGTTTCTAACATGGAGCTCTCTATATAAAGGCACTGTCACTTTGAGATGAGGGCGAATGAGAGAACACTGCAGTGAATGCACAGAGACTGAGCTCATTTGTTATTATGACATGACTCTTGCAAAGCTGTATGCATATATTTAACTTCCTGCATTGCATCTCTCTTGATTTCAGTGGGACTGCCAACTGTATACAGAAAATCATTTGTATAAATCTGTCTGATAATGAGCATCTAAAGGATCAGAGCTGAATATATTCTCTCTTTGCATAGGAAGGAGGAAGCAGAAATAATGCTATATTTGCCTATGCATTGTGTGCTATAACCACAGCGTTATGTGCCCTGTAGACACTGAGTCTCTAGTGATTAAAACTGCTTTAAAAGGCAGGGAAAGTCATTAAACTTCTGTAAGATTAACAGAGGAGAATGTGGCCCAGTACATGTTAAAAAATCAGTTATATAACAGGGATGTAGTCTACCAACAGAAAACATGAGGCAGTTAGCTCTGAAAGGCTGTTCTGCCTGTGAGAACACAGGAGCCTGCTCCTATTCAGGCTCAGGTCTCCTTTTCTTACCCCTGGAGTTAAAGATAACTTTGATTTCCTCAATGAGCCTTCTTTCTGGGCGAATGTGGCACCACATTATCTTGGCTTATATTTTTCATTCCCAGTTTAACAGTTATAAACACCTTTCAACATCAAATAAGAGCAGCAAGGTAATCCAGATAAAAGAAAATTCTTCAACCCTAACAGCATGACTCAGATTTATATGCCTGTTTCAAATTTCTGTTCCTCATTCCAAGACTTGCAACATTTCACAAGTACCATATAATGTGCGACTCCATTGGCCTTTCCAAGGATGCAATGTGCTGCAAGACATTGTTCAGGAGTTTTATAGGTATGCATCTCTACCACTTCTGGTATTCATTGAAAAAATATATCACCGGCTTCTCTTTCTGTGCTCCACAATCTTGACGTTTCTTAATATAAGGTTGTCTTCCAAGATGTCAAACTGGTTTTGAATTATTTTACTGTGTTCTCAGTTAAAACAGTGTCATGTAAATCAATCACATCCTCAGTTTTCTGTCAGGGACCTGCAATCTTAAGAGTACAGCCTTCAAATGGAATCAGTACTGTTACTAGATTTCAGTGTGAGAGAGTAATGATCAGTCTGGAATTTACTTGTTACCGTCCCAGGTAAAACCTTTGCTAATAAATTATTACTGAGAGTAAGAACATTCGAAACAAGTTTTTACATGTTTAACCTTGATCCAAACTTTGCCGGTTATCATTGTTAACCAAGCAATTAGCACTCACTATTACTGTCCTGATGCAACTTTCAAACTGAAGGAGGGTCAAAGCTTAAACACAGCTCACAAGCCAAAGGCAGAGGTCCCCTGTGAGGGGGGTGTTTTCTCACAGTTTACCTGTTTCCCAGCCATCAAATGTGAGGTTACAAAGCTGCACCATATCAAAGCTGACTTTAGACATGGGGAAAGAGTTTGTAGAGACAGTTGGTACATGCAGGGCCTTGACATAAACAAAAGAGGCGGAAAAGCAAATGTTCTTAATCTCATTTTACAGATTGGACACTGAATCCTAGAATTGAAGGTCCTGAATTAGAAAAACAGTTCATCTCCTAAGGCTATGCTTAAATCTTTTTGAAGTCTGTGCTTAAAAGTGCTGTGAATAGGGGAGGTATCACTGCATCTTTTGCAACCAAGGTCCAGGTAACTTACCTGAGGTTACAGAAGCCATGTGGGGCAGGGGGGAGCATTAATCCCATGTTTTAATCCCATGAAACACTGGGTCGCGTTTCACTAGAGAATCATAAATCTTTTTTTCTTCCCTCCATGGAACAAATTTTGGTTATTTTCTTTGTTACCTTGTTCCCTGAAACTGCTGACCTGGAATTTCACCTAATGTGTTCCCAGAACCATCATATTCCCAGTTAAGTGATTGATCCTGTAAGATCTCTTTCAAATTACATTCCTAGCATCCTGCTTTCCCAGGCTTCAGCTTTATGTTTTACGTGGAATAAAGTAAGTGGAAATCACCATCACTGATTATTTTCTTACTGCTCCAAAATTTCTTTGAAGATTTTATAGAGACCCATGGTTTATAAATGATTTTGTAAGTCCCAGAGTATTAATGTCTATAGCTGGTAGTTAGAGCATCTTTTATTAAACATCTTTTGAAACATCATCCATATGTGTTCCCACATGTTAAGGCATACCTACGTAATTTAGTTATAAAGTAATTTCTATTAATCATATAACATTAGTAAAATGTTTATAAATGTACCTTAATTTAAAGTGTCACCATTTTATTCTCAGTAGTCAATAACCAGTGACAAATTACTGGTGAAGAAAGATGTTGCATTAGAATAATCCACAGTTTTGGAGGCTTCAGAGCTTCAATGCACACTTGTTTCTCCTCGTATTGTCAATATATGCAATTTTGCTACTTTTTCCCCCCTTTCAGATTCATAATGTATTTCCTGTTGTCTCTTTCAATGCCCTCAAATCTTGAGGGGGGCAATCTTGTAATTACGTGCATTAACTCTATTATATTTTGGACTTCTATGATTCTGTGCCCACAGAATGAGTAGCTGCTGTGTTCTTAAATGCCAGCTACTTTTTAACTGTAAAGGCACCTAGTATTTTATTGGAACTATTCTTGCTTTATTACTGTAAACAACTTTGATCATAATGATGCCATTTGAAAGAGCTGATCAAGCTGAGAAAAATGACACCACAGCCATAAAGTCACACTAAATTTTGCTATTAACATTTTATAGTGCATATAAGGAGAGCGTTCCAAGTTGCAACTACAGACAAAAGAGAAAATTAATTTTACGCAGAAATGTAGATTTAAGCATTAGCAATATACTGGTACAATCATTTGCGCCATATTCTTAAGCACAACAGATGACCCTCTTTGGAGCTAAGAAAGCATGCTGGTTGGCATATCTTAGATGAATCTGTGCTTGCTTGGTGGCAAACATGAGAATATATTATGGCCCTTATCCCTGAAACAAAGATAAAATTATTGTGTTAGGAAGAATAGATAGAAATGTCATATAAAACAATCTGACAAGTTATCAGAAAGAAAACACAGTTCACAACATTGCTCTGGATAGAAAAGAAAGCCTTAGCTAAAGGCTAAACCACTTTTTGCAGCAAAACTGATCATCTGACCCCTAGGAGAAGTTTGCTTTCTGAGATACATGCAAAGAGTGGAGTTCGGTGCAATGGCTGAAGTAGCATTCTCCTTTGGACACAATTAAAATTAGAATAGACTGGTATCTATACTGGGAAATTCACTGCAAGTGATTTACTTTGGGGTATAACGTAAAACAAAGTGATTTTGTTATGTTGTAAGTTCACCAAGGAGCTGCAAGTGACGGATCCAAACAGTGAAGTAACTGCTAGCTCTGCTGTAATACAGAGGAAGCTGTTTGTAACAGGGTGAAATGAAAACAAATGGTGGTTGGTAAGAAAGATATGCAGCTGTTTTAACGTGAATTAATGAAGTTAGACATACAGGGCTGGAACCTGGCCTTCATTAGGGTAAGATTCCTTTAATAGCACAAACACATTCTCAAGCAGCAAGAAGCGGAAAGTCTTTGGATGAGGGTATCTTGGTACTACCTCACTAGAAGAAATCGGAGAGGAAAAGCAATGTAACAGAAGCACTCCTAATGCTTTGTGGTTAGCAGCGGCAAGAACGGCCCCTTTTTTGGCCTTAGGTTGCCCAAAGTTATGCCAATGCTTGCAGTTCTCAGTTCCATGCAATGGGAGCTCTTGTCAGCCCTCCTATCTTCCTGTAGCAGACTGAACTTGAATGGGGGTGGGCAGTATCTGGCAGTAGGAAAACGAAGTAAACGAGATCCAGTTGCAGCAACTTTTGAGTCTCCCTTTGCAAAGGGCAGAGAGGGCTGGGAAAGAAGGAGGAACTTGCAGAGATCAGTAGGCAATTCTGAAGGAGTCCAGGTTCATAGAGCAGCTTGGGTGGACATCATGGTCCAGACAATGAAAGAATTAAGCTATCTCTAAGCAGAAAGCATTTTCTGTTTCCTTCCACTCGGGGAAAGTAGGGCTGCTAGCAATGGTGAAGCAGAGGGGCTCTGTTACTTCAGAGCACCCTTGAATTACAGTATCTAGCTCTCTACTGTATGAGCAGAGCCAGTTATTGGGGATCACAGCACTGTGACCATATCCAGTAGCTCTTTGTTTGGTTTTGGTTTTTTTGGTATATGTGGCTGTAGCAAAAGGATTGCACTTGATCTCATAAGGCAGCTCTTCAACACTGCTACTGGAGGGATGCCTCTTTGCAGGTTACACTGGGAGTACAATGCCTTCACATGGAAATGGAACAGAATTGCTTCACTACAGCCTCCGACAGGAGCTACTTGCCTTACTAACTCCTGAGTACTGTATACTTATTTGTAACTGAGAGTTTGCAAATTAAAGGGCTGGACTTACCCCTGTGTGCCTTTATAGGTACACTGTCTGACTTGCCCAAGCCAAAGGTGTAGCAGAAAGTAAGTGCATTTGACAAAACTCACAATCAGCTTTTGGAAACAAGGCACATGGAAGAATATTAGAATGGTCTTACCTGAAGGAAGGTTAAAACAAAGCATTCAGGTTCTGATCAGCATCAGGGTGCTTTACAAGGCTACAGCAGAGGTGTTAGATCCTTCCTGGGAGGTACAGCCTTGTCCTCTGCAGTGGCACAGAGCTGCTTTGCCTGGAGGGGTGAAAGTGGGAAGTATCCTTACAATGGAAAGCATTGTGCTAGCTAAGCTAATGGCAGTCACACCTTTTTAAGGAGTGCAGCAGGCTTGTCTCTAAGGCTAATACATGAGATGCAGAGTCCTTGCTGAAACGATTACCTCTTCCTGCTTCCTTTAGGATATACTGCCCTCAAAGCCTAGCTCTATATCAGCCCTTTACAATTCTTTTTGCGTAAGACCAGGAGCAACTTGTGCCAATAGATCAAGTAGGCAGATTGCAATGCAACCCTTGTGTTGTGCTTCACTCTCATGAGATGCTGCCTAGGTACTTAACTGTTCCTGCTGCTTTACACAGTGTATTAGGTCGGGTCTTTTAACATTTCTGGGTTTATTTTAACTGGTCTTCCACCCATGTTTCTCTTTTTGCTTTTTCCAGGGCAATAACATTTTTCCTTTAGGCTCTACTTTTTGGATGATTTTCTTTGTAGGTATTTTGTTAATTTTATGGACTTTTGCATAATAATGTGAAAAGTTCTATGAAGTTCCACTGTTTTGAGAAGACATTTTTGTTTTATTGCTAAGGCCTGGTAGAGGGAAAAGTGACATTTTAAACAAATGCCTGGTAAATTAATAAGCATCGTAAATTACAAACTCTCTGAACCTCAGCTGCTGAAATACAATAACTCTCTGACCTGAACCTATTAAGTGACTAAGTCTGCTGTACATACTTTACACTAGAGCTACACATTAAAAATAGCTTATGTAAAATGAATGCAAGATCTCTTTGGTAAAAGCAGGACTTGTTTCCACTAAGACTGGTCCCAGCAGCACTGTCTCCTCTGCTATCTTGTTACTTACATTTTTCTTAGAATGTAATTTATAGTAGTAGTAGAAGTAATTTAGAAATTTGGTTCCTCTTCGTTATGATATAGGTGAATGGCAACTACGGTGTCTGTGATGCTCTGTGTCATACCATATATGTATAAGTGTGTACGTATATTCAGTTCTGCCGTTAGTTCTGTCTTTCTGAAGAGTTCCATTAACTTCAGTTAAACAGCTTATCCTGGTGTAAGAAGCAGGAATGTCTCTAAACCAAAGCAAACTAAACCCTAAGCAGTTCTCTATAAAGCTTGGTAAGAAATGCAGTGATGCACACGTGGAGAGACCACCTGATTTCTTCCTGACACTTTTATTTCTGTAAGAGGTTTTTGTTTATTCTGCAGGGCAGAAGGGCTGCATTTTCTCTTGCCTTGAGCTAAATTCTCTGAAACTGCTAGGCAGGAAATATAGTATCCAATATCCTACTCCTTCTCACTTCATTATACTAATACAGTTTCACATACAATGGGGCAGAAATAATGAAGAAAATATGCTGTAGCAATGAGTCTTCATGTGACTACTTTTTTAATGTAGTCTTGTACAGTGCATTCTCAGGTCCCTTATATGCAATTCCCTTTCTATATCTATTCTAATACATTTAATTGTACATTTTCATTTGATACAAAGCTGCTGGGAAAGAATCTAAAAACCACCAGCAGCCAATGGTCCTGATTCTCAGCTGTCACAAGAGAGGATTCAGGGTGTAGTAGTGATGGTCAGGGGGTGGAATGTCTTTCAAGAACTTATGTGAGGACTAATCTGAAGGATTAACTGCCAAGTGGAAGTGTTAAAAACACTGTTCGGAAACTACACTGAAATGACATTGACTTGGTGCATTCTTGTTAGGAAGGCTCAATATCAGCATCTTTTGTGCCTCATAAGAGGTGAAAACCCAAGACTTTTACAACAGAAACCCCTTTGAGGACCACATTGGCCAATGCTTCAGTGATTTCCACAAAGGACATTCAACAGTGGTTATGAAGCCTTTTTCAAAGCAGCATATAGGAAATGTTTTAATTATTTCATATTGATTGCAATATTTTAGTCATATGAATCTTAAAGTCCTCCAACAGTTTAGGGCTTTTAGGAGCCACAAAACACAGCTGCAAATGTGAAATCTACAGTCAGGAAAGGACCTGATCAGCATCCCTTGAGGCTGATAACCTCTGATTACCTGTGAAATAATACAGCATAGGCAGCAGCTATGTTCACTTCCACAGAGCCTCCAGCATGACATAGAGGAACCCCATATTGGGCTGACAGCATTGTTCATTCTCTGTGCCCAGTAAATCCGTAGCTACTTGAGACTTGCCAACAAGGATGCTAACCAGTATCACTCAGAATGATAACTGCTGTTGTGTCAACACCTGAGTAATAGGAGACACTGACAGAGCTGTTATGTAGTAATTCCTTTGGTCACTACTAGCTTGGGCTGCATTCAAACTAAAGACTTACAAAGTTTCTATAACTAAACTAATAAATTACTTATAACTCAGTCCAGCTGCTCTCCCTGAATATAGTTGTCTAAAACTATGCTTCCAACTTGGTTGTCATTATTCATGAGGCTTTAGTGGAAGTGCTGATCCTTGCATTTAACTTCCTCATTCATTTTCTCCATTGTATTCCATTTGAAAATGCATCTGCTACTTGTAGATTGATAAACAGAGGACATATCTCCTAAGGGCTCCTAAAGTTTTGAGAAGTGATTGGTTGCTGTTCTTATGAAAAGAGAATGTATCATTAAAATATACACATATATACTGCAGACTAAGGAGTTATACATGAGGAAAACATTTTTTTTCTGTATGAAAACCTTCCAACTTTTCAAAACTCTTAAGTGAGCTTACAGAATTTTTCAACATTCTGTTTGTTTTAAAACATAAAAGCTATAATAGAATCATAGCGTAGTTTGGGCAGGAAAGGACCCTAAGATCATCCAGTTCCAGCCCCCTGCCGTGAGCAGGGATGCCTCACCCTAGACCGTGTCACCCAAGGCTCTGTCCAGCCTGGCCTTAAACACCACCAGGGATGGAGCATTCAGAACATCCTTGGGCAACCCATTCCAGTGCCTCACCACCCTCACAGTAAAGAACTCCTTCCTTACATCTAACCTGAACTTCCCCAGTTTCAGTTTGAACCCATCATCCCTTGTCCTGTCACTACAGTCCCTAATGAAGAGTCCCTTTCCAGCATCCTTGTAGCCCCCTTGAGACACTGGAAGCCGTTCTGTGGTCTCCATGCACCTTCTCTTCTCCAGGCTGAACAGCCCCAACTTTCTTTGCCTGTCTTCATACTGCTATTACAAGTTGTCACTATGTAAATACATTTATGTAGTTCTTGTGTGGAAAACAGACATACAATTATGTGGTTTAAGGGTGATTTTTATAGCAGCATAATGAAGCAAAGTTGATTTTCCATTGACTTGAAGAATTTACTTCCTCAAATTAATCTACCTTGGTTTATTTTCTGCACTGCTGACTCTTTTCTCCACAGTTTGTCTTTGAAGTGTTGTTATCCTTTTGCTTCCAACATTGCCAGGTCACAGCACTGTAAGAACTTATAATTAAGACATGTGTCCTGACTGTTAAATACACCAAACAAGGCACTTCGGCCTTCTTTGGTAGTTAGTTGACCTTATTGGATCTTATCAGCACTATCTATAGGTAAAAAAGTGTATAGAAGAGAGTTCCAGGCACAGAAATTGCTTGGTAAGTCACAAGTGAGTGAAAGGGATGTTCCACAGTAACTGGACCAGTTCTGCACTATGTACATTCATGCTTGTCTGATTGCTTTAAAGCAGGAATTCTGTTCTCATCTAACACTCTCTTTCTTGCAGGATTTCATGTAGTAAAGTGGTATAGTAAAACTTGGTATAAATAACAGTAATAGTAAAACGATATAGTAATAGTAAAATAGTAGATAGGAGTAGTAGAAAAAAAAAGTAATAGTACAAAACCTTAGATGGTAATAGTAGAATAGTAAAACTCGATAGTAATAGTAAAACTTGATCATAAGATGCAGTGAATGAATTAAAAGCAGGGTAAATGGATGGCAGAGAACAAACCATAAAATGAAAATAGATGCAAAAGCATCTCAATGGCATCTAATTTTTAATGTATTGCACAGTAGGAAAAATTGTCGCGTTTGACTTGACTTTGCTATCATCAAAGCACCCCAAAAAGTAACTTAGAATGTCTCACTGATTTTCCAGGACATGTACATTGATGTACCTTTCTTGGAGAATCTAACCTAGATTGCTGTAAAACCGGGACAATAGAAGACTGGAATACTGCTTCCTTAAGACTTTGTATCAGGATGTATTTCCCACTTGTGGAGGAAGTAGAAAAGGGAGAAAAATCTGTCAAGTGAACTATCAAAAGGAGCAAAATAAAACCCAAACTAGATGTAATAATGCTTCAGGAGAATCACATGCTCTTTTGACTATCAGTGAATCTCACAAAGGCTTTACAAACCTTTGCAAGATAAAACGCTGTCACGTTAGCATTAGGCAGTTCCATACAAGCCAAGCATGCATTTAAAAGGAAAAATCCATCCTCTCTGAAAGATGAAACTTCATCCTGTTGTGCCCATCTCACAAATAAATGCATACATAAATACTCTGTAATTGCCATGCAGCGAGGAGGTCACAGACCAGACACCCTTTTGGTACAGAGGTGGCTTTCCTCAGCTCACAGCAAATGCATCTGACAATTTGAGAAACAGAAATAGGAGTTACCATAGTGGATCACATCATCAGTCCAATGCCCTGTCTCTGCAGTAAGTGGCCAGGACCAGATGCTTCAGTGGAATTTGCAAGAAAACCCATAATGGACAATTATTGAATAATTTGCTCGTAGGGGAAGTTTCTTCCTAATCCCAGACAGCTAATGATTGGTTTATGCCCTGAAGCATGAGGGTTCATACATCTCCACCCCCAACCATTTTTATCCTATCTAAGGTATCCCTGGGCGCTCTCATTATCCAAATAAGTGTATAATCCTTTTTGAATCCTACTAAGCTCTTGGGCATAATGATAGCTTGTTGCAGGGAGTTCAACAGGCTAATTATGCATTGTGTAAAAAAGTATTTCTTTTTATCAGTTTTAAATTTGTTTCTTTTCAGTTTAATGGATGTCACTTTGTTCTCACATTATGGGAACAGTAAATAGGAGCACCCAATTGACCTTCTCCATACCATTAATTATTTTATATCTCTCTATCATGTCCCCACTTATTAATTTTCTCTTCCAACTGAACAGTTCTCATCTTTTGAATCTCTCTTAATATGGAAGTTTCTCCTTGTCTCTCTTCCCTTCTGTTGCCTAACTTTGGGCTTCTTCTATTTCCACTATGTATTTTAAGATGGCATGACCAGAAATGAATATTGTATTCAGCAAAAGTGTGCCAACAATGTGTATAATTGCACAATTACAATATTGTCATTGTTTTCCAGCCCATTCTTCATACATTCTCCCATTTTGTTTGCTTTTTTAACCTCCACTGCTCATTGATCAGATGCTTAATTGAGCTGCCCGCAGTGACCCCCAGGTCTTTTTCCCAAGTTGTTACAGTTAATTTAGAAGGCAGCAATGTGCATGGGCAATTCAATCTGTTCCTTCCAATATGTATTTTCATATTTGTCAATGCTGAATTTGGCTGCCATTGTGCAGGCTTATTAGGTCTCATTGAACATCTTTGCAGTGCTCTGTAGTGCTGACTGACCTAAAGAATTCTTTGCTATTTGGAAAGTTTACTACCCTCCTGAATGCTCTTTTCCACATGACTGAATTGATTTGACAGTGCCAGCCATGGGACAGTGCTTTTGGTATGCTGCATGTCATCTGTGGCTGGAATTAAGACTACTGTTGATTAAGCATATGACTGAGACATAGGGGTTAAAGTAACTAGAATGTCTAAGAATAAAGCATAAAAGCTAACCTTTACCTGAAGTTATACATTAAATTATATGCATATATTTAATAAGCTATTATATATAACTTCTTGTTGCCTAGTAAGTGCCCATTTGGACACGCATCACAACCACGGTGTATTCCCCTGTCATGTGCAGGTTTTTGCGCAGGCATAGCCATATAGTAGGATCTTAGGAGCATTACAGAGGGACAGCAGTTTGCTGCAGAGCTGTGTGTGAGACTTAAAAAGATACTCTGAATTTCAGACCGCCAAAGCCAAAGTTGTGCGCTGTATCTTACCAGTCTGTATTTTGCACTAGTTAATGTGTGCCTCCTCTCTGGTGCTTGATCGAGGCTGCAGGTTAGCAGGTGAAAAATTCAAGGTCTTAAGATCTTGAATTTCCCTTGTGTGGCAGAGACTCAAAACATTTGTCTTCATACACACAGTTTTGCAGTATTTATTCAGTGTTATTTTCAGAGCAATCCCAGGCACAGCTCCAGGTTGGGCAGAGAAGAGATTCAGAGCAGCCCTGCACAGAAGGACTTGGGGGTGTTGGTCGATGAAAAAATGAACATGAGGCGGCTGCAGTGTGCGCTCGCAGCCCAGAAAGCCAATGGTATCCTGGGCTGCATCCAAAGGAGTGTGACCAGCAGGTTGAGGGAGGTGATCCTGCCCCTCTGCTCTGCTCTCGTGATGACCTCACTTGGAGTACTGTGTGCAGTTCTGGGGTCCTCAACATCAAAAGGACATGGAACTGTTGGAACAAGTCCAGAGGAGGGCCATGAGGATGATCAGGGGATGGAGCACCTCCCGAATGAAGATAGGCTGAGAAAGTTGGGGCTGTTCAGCCTGGAGAAGAGAAGGCTGCGTGGAGACCTCAGAGCAGCCTTCCAATATCTGAAGGGGGCCTATAGGGATGCTGGGGAGGGACTGTAGTGACAGGACAAGGGGTAGCGGGTTCAAACTGAAACAGGGGAAGTTTAGATTGGATATAAATTCTTTACTGTGAGGGTGGTGAGGCACTGGAATGGGTTGCCCAGTGAAGTTGTAAATGCTCCATTGCTGGCGGTGTTCAAGGCCGGGTTGGACAGGGCCTTGGGTGACGTGGTTTAGTGTGAGGTGTCCCTGCCCATGGCAGGGGGGTTGGAACTGGACGATCTTAAGGTCCTTTCCAACCCTAACTATTCTATGATTCTATAATTAAGTAATCAATAAATAAAAGCACATTCAATTTTTCAGACTGTCCTGAACTTATGTTAAGCGTTGGACAAATTTAAAACAAAAAGAGTAAACCAGAGGCTTAAGTTCTCAATTACAGACCTGTACTGACAGTACAAGCAGAGCACCCAAAACATTGTCTGGCAGGCAGCTTTCTTTGACATTTCTATGAGGTTTCTTTGAGAGCTGATTTTTTTGTGCATATGCTGGTTTTCCACAGGAAATCAAGGTAATTGCAGTAGTAAAGCTTACATTTATTTGTGGCTTCTTGCAATCCACTCATCATCAGGTTTTTCTCTTTGCAGTGTTTCCACACATTTCCAGCTTATTGTGCCACACATGGCACAATACCTCTTCAAACATGATGTTGATTTGAGGGGTCATCATGTTGTACTGTTGTTAATCTCTCTTTTTCATACAATAAAATCAATCATTGCTATAAAATCTTAGCATATCAAAGATTTTGCATGCCTAACCCTATATACCTTTAGTTGTGCTGATACGAAAGCTAAGGGAGACAGTGGGATTTAGCACACAGCTTTATCCTCTTTGGGATACTCTTATCTTCCTAGCATCAAATTCCCACTGGAATTTGAAGCTCTTCTGTACTCCCTGGAAGCTATTTTTCCACCTTTTGCCCAATTTCTCTAAACCACCTAGAGGAAGGATATACTTTAGGTGAAGAGCAGGTAAGCAGTAGTCTCTTTGAGGCCAGCAATGCTGCCACTGTAGACCTCAGCCTACAGAGTGCAGGTAAGCAGAGGAGTTTTCTATTACTTTCACCAGGCCAAGGAACAGGTCATCATAAATCTTATCTCCCCATTCTATGGGAATACACTGTCTCTGAAGCACACCTGAACTCCAGTTGACCCTGGCACAGACCAGTTCTCAAGTGGTAGCCTTCTGCGTAGTTGCCAAACTAATGGACTGCGTACATGTTGCTTCTGACATCCTTAACTAGGTTAGACAAACCCAGCCCAAATCAGGCAAAACAGGGGAAAGACCTGGAAATATGGCTTGTCCATCCAGGATCTCAGACAATTTAAAGCACATGTAAGGCAAAAGAAAGGCTGTTCTAAAGAAAAAAATGTTCAGAATTAATTTCAATTATTCTTATTAATTAAAAGATATTAAGAAATAATATTATTGTAAGTACAATTAAAAAAGATCACAGCAGTCTATACAAATATCGATGTGGAATAAGATATGTAAACTACACTGCATTGTTGTGTACATGTAACAGACCTACAAGGAAATGCATTTGCTCACCATAACAACATAGAACTTCTTTATATGCTCCCAATTCTAAATTGCAAATTTCATATGCACTGAATTGACCTACTTCTTAATAGTAAGTGATAAGGGATCATTGCTGACAATTAGCAAGAAAGCAGTATATTAAGAGAGAATCAATTACTAATTGCTTCTAAATGTTTTATTAAATGTATTATGGAAACTAAATGGAGACATTTCTTATAATTTAAATACACTTATTTTTCAATGCATATTTAAAATCGAACACTTAACAAATCTCTTCAGCTGATGTGAGATCCTTGATAATCTGTATCTGCGGAAATTTCTTGTAGGCAAGCATGCCGAATAAGGACAGAATATTTAACAGGTACAATTCACTGGGATTTAACAACAGCTCCTGCATTGCACTGAAGAGGTAAATTCTATGACAAAATTTCCTTTCCGGTTGTTATATTCTCAAATCAGTGTTTGGAATCTTCTGGTAAGACAGTTGATCCTAGAAAGTATTGAGCAACGCAAGAAATGGCATTCGAAGAAATCGGTCTGAATCTAAAGCAGTTGAACAGCAGTACCAAGGAAATAAAGTACTTTGCTTGTGTAATTTAAAAGCACAACAAAATATTTAGCAGTCTTCTGTATGGTTCAGTTTAAACTTGTGTGCCCGGAAATCAGTCAAAAAGGCTTTTAACTGGCTGTAGTGGAACAGAATAAGCCCTAAGAAACACATCCAAAGGGATGCTGTTAATGTATATTACCTATTCTTTACAGCAGAGTTTGCTTGAGAACACTGTAAAATTAAACCAAACTTGATTAGAGTCTGTAGCCCCTTTGAATACATTAGGTTTACACTAGACCAGATTTTCTTGGCCAAGAGATTTGACTGCTGTAGGGAAGAACTGAAATCTCATCATAGAAATGTGTTTGCTGTCTTTTTACTTTCAACTAAAATTTCTCAAAAACATTTACAGAAGTTATTTTGCCTTTCTCTACAGAAATTTAAGTCATCTTTCTTGTTAGATTTTGTTGCCCCTAGTTATTGTTTGCTTGCTCATCTGTTGTCTAACAGTCACCTAAGTGGCAGGAATAGTGCTCAGTTTACTATATTCAAGATGTTAAGTTATGGCACAGTTTTCTGTCCGCTTAGTGGCAACACTATGGCTGTTTATAAGGCAGAGGCTGGTTTTACTTGCAGAAAAGGCCAGCACTGGTCCTGTGATTGCTATCATGGAATGTATACATCAGCAGGGATGTCCCTATAGGAAGCAGTACCTTCCAGCTTGGAATGCAGTGCTGTCCTATTCAACTGTTGACAGCTTCTAGCATAAAGCAATGATTCTCCACTCAAAAATCCTTCAGTTTCAAAGAACTATTCCTGTTAATATTAGTGTAAATAAGACCATAAAAAAAGCCTAATAATCCTGATAAACTTCAGCTGTCATGTAAATGTAATACATGTTGAATTCTCTATTCAGAAAATGTGCCTGTACACAACCTGCTGCCCAAGAGTACCAGGTGCTTTAGTACAAAACACAGTTTAAGACATTACAAATATACAAGGTAGATGTAATTAAAATTAGTAATACGACCATAAATAAACCAAAATGGGATGCTAAGCCCTTACTTAAAAATGAACATAAGAATCATGTAAAGACACAGAAATGATATTCCATAAAATGAATTAGGTGCTTATTCACAGAACAGTTACAGTGCCAAAGGCTGTTTGAATTAAGAGGCCTTCTAAATACAAGGCAAGAAATAATTTGTGGGAATATTAACTTACTGTGTACCTCTCTCAGCCAGCTTTGCTTCTCTTTTACCCTGCACTAACACCTACCTGGTCAATTATGACCTGCTTTTCCCATACAAGAGCTATTTCTCTTCAGAAGAGAAGCAGGGAAGATACTGTGTTTAAAACCAGAAATCATTCTTCAGGAAAGGGCCTTTATATTGTCAATTCCTAAATCTCCTTTTAAATAACATCAGGCAGTTTCATTTTTAATGGCTCCGCATATCTAAGAAGTATGCTGTGGTTGAGAAAATCACTTGAACTTCAGAACAAAGATATTGCTGGGAATTGATAAAAACAAACACATCTCCATTTTCTGCATTAGAGTCATCCAACCCAATCAACGGGGTTGGAAAGGACCTTTAAGATCATCAGGTCCAACCGTTCCCCAGCACTGCCAAGGCCAACAGTAACCCGTGGCACTGAGGGCCTTGTCTACACGGTATGTGAACACTTCCAGGGGCTTCCAGGTAATTCCATCCCTGCCCTGGGCAGCCTGTTCCAATGCCTGAGCACCCTGTGGGGAAGGAATTGTTCCTCAGCTCCATCTAAAGCTGCCCTGGTGCAGCTCGAGGCCGTTTCCTCTTGTCCCATCCCTTGTTCCTTGGGAGCAGAGCGCAGCCCCCTCCTGGCTCCATCCTCCTCTCAGGCAGTTGTAGGCAGCGATCAGGTCCCCCCTGAGCCTTCTCTTCTCCATCTGACCCCCCCAGGTCCCTCAGCCCTTCCCCATCACACTGTGCTCCAGGCCCTGCTCCAGCTCCATTGCCCTTCTCTGGCCCTGCTCCAACACCTCAATGTCTCTCTTGGAGTGAGGGGCCCAGAACTGAGCACAGAATTTGAGGTGCAGCCTCACCTGTGCCACGTGTAGGGGGATGATTAAGGACCATATTGAAAGTGAACAGAAATACTGTAGAAGGAGGAGCTCTGAGTCTGTGAAAACTGCACTGACGTCGTTGGTAGAATGTGTGCCCAGAATAATATCCTTTTATTTATTTAGTTTTTACTTCTTGACTAAGTGTGTTTCATAGTGTGACGACCCAGCAAGTTATTTGTGTGTCTGTATACTTATGAAAACTCAGCGATATACTCTCCATTAAATATTAATTATTACAGTTACAGCATCACATCATAAAACAGTCCTGGGAGCTTTGTCAGTTCACCAGATGTTCTCACAGACCTTGATCGTCTGCTCACACCATCACTGGTGGTGGAGAGCCTGCCCAGGGACTGAATTTCCAGTAAAGGGTTTGCCTGGCTCTACCAGAATATGTTCTAGGAGGTTTGTGTCCTGCAAGGAAACTCATCAGTCTTGGAAAAGTTAGAGTGAATATTTCTGATCTCCATTACAGACCTATTTCAATGGGTAATACTTTCCAGTATTATTCCCTTTTATTCTCTTCCATCTTCTAGGTCTATATTTATGCCCCCAGAATAAAGCAGGGACAGATTCATCTTCTGCCCCTGAGGGCAAGGCAGATGGGCTGGCCATGACCACAGTGCATCACACTTGACCCTGGGTTTCCTCTGAGCTCTGGGTGACATCCGCATGTCCATACAATGGAATCATTCATGTTAATCTTTGTTTGCAGTAACTGAAACACTGTGAGTCTGTTGCCACACCATGGAGTATGGCATCAGGACATAGAAAATACTAGAGGTTAAAAGGCGGCTGGAACTGTGCTGGAGGACTGTGAAGAATGGTGGGATGCAAGCTTAGTGCAGTCCTGACCACACAGCCTTGTTGTAGTGGCTCCTCCCTGTGCTGTCCCTCAAACCATGGCCAAGTGTGGCCTCAGAGCTGAGCCAGGGAGCAAGTTAAATACTGTGCAAGCAGTTAGTTTTATGGAGCAGTCAGGCTTGCTTTGTAGCCTTGGACAGAGTCTGTAGCACTGGCCACACTGTGAAGATGAGCCTGTAGCTGGTCCTGCAGATGACTGCCTATGTATCTCTGGCTGCTGAGTAAAGTGTTGTTAAGGAATGGGGGCAAGGAAGTTCATATGGTCGGGTGCCACGATGCATACATGAGGAGGTGCAATTTCTGGGATAGATTTATCATGCTGCAGCTCCCACTTGCATTCATATGCATGCATCCTTTTAGAAATGTGATACCAGATGCTGTTTCCTGGCAACAGGCCCAACACCCCCTTTCTCTTAGGTGTGAATTTTGACAACTCCAATTCACTGGAGCCCTAGTTATGTTATCTTTTCTAAATGCTTAGAGACTGAAAAGACCTCTTGCTCTTTCTGCTGTGGACTTAAGTGCCACTTGGGCCAATTTGCAGTGCTGTATTACTCCAAAAATATCTTCTCACACGAGTAGCACAATTACGACCACTAAATAGGGAAGGATGGTAACATTCTGAATCGAACACGGATAACACAAGTCCTTTTTCGCTGTGTTGTCAGTCAGAGCTGTTGTTATGCTTGGCATATGTCACATCAATGTATAATAAATGCCCATGTCAGTCAAATGCATGTTATGTGTAGATCGGATGTCAATCTAATGTTTTGTATTAAAATAAGTGCCACAATACATGCACAACTTTATAAACACTGCTGGAGAGATTCCAGTCAGTGAAGTGCTACAGCTGCTTGCAGCCAACTTTTGCACAACACCTCAATTTCAGACAAGGGACAGTAAAATACCAACTGTACTTCTGTGTTGTTGCTTACATACCAGGAGGAGGTCATCTAAGCCACTTGCTTCTCCCCACAACTTGCTTGCTGTTAAGAACAAAGATGCAGCCAAGTACCAAAGAAGAGAACTCCTGAGCAGGGGGCCTGGGACAGGCACTGGCTGACACTGTTGCCCCGTGTGTGAACTGTGCCGTGTCTAGATGAGTTCTGTACACATGAATGGGAAAGGTAGAGAGAGGGGCCAGTCCCAGGTGAGATCTGCAAGCTCAAGTAGCACTTCCAGTCCTAGATGGGCTTGCTGCCAAGGGAGAAGCTGAGGCTTTCAGGGCAGATGGTCAGTGGATATGGATTTTGGGTTATTATAAAGCCAGTCCCACCGTCAACATGGATGTTTCCTGAGAAACTTAGTTCAGCAAAGCACAGCTTAGGTGTCCCAGTTGCCCATACTTCTGCTCACAGAGATGCTGTGGCCTGGCTAATACAATAGCAGTTTAGAGAATAAAAGCTCTTGCTAAGCATTAATTAATCTTGGCAATAAGGTCATTGTTATTAACCCCATTGTATGTGTGGGTCACATTTGTGGTTGGTGCAGTTCCAATCAGCTGCCTGGCTCCCCTAGGATGGTTCCAGCTTGTGGTAATAGTGATTTCATCTACATGTTTTAACTAAAGTCACTAAGAGACTGAGGATTGCTAGACTGATATTGGGAATTCTGCTCCTGATTGTGATTCTAAACCCCCAGAACACGTTCACTGGTGAATCTCATGTTCAGAGGAAGAAATCTTGCACAGAGACAAGCCTTGAATATAAAAGCTCCCCTTTGGTCATTCTGAAAACTCAACAAATTTACTATTTCATTTGCATGTGATTGACTGGTTTCAATTGATTATTGAATAAAAGTTATGTCCAATTTGACCCTTGATTTCACTGTGGCCTATTGCCTGGCAAGAAATACTTCCTTTTCCAGTGTGACATTCTGTTGTTAATCAAATGAAAGCTATTCATGTCTTCCATTCAATTGGCAGATTTAAGCCACAGAAAACTGCTTTGTAAATTATAAACCAGCCAACCCAAAGTAGTTGCATGAATGTTATGTTTTCCTGGCTTTCACATAGATGAGAGGCTGGACATTTGCCTCCTGGTTTCACAAGGCAGCAGGCAAAACCAGTGACTCCAGCTCCAAACAGGATTCTCAGGGTTTAGGCAATGTTTTGTCTTTTCTTGATTCTGAAGCACCAGATGGTCATGAGGGAGGGAGCAGGAAATCCCACTCTGTAACCCTGTTACCTAATCTACGTTGTAACTGTTAGAGATCTTAGGGACATCCATACATCATCTTTCTATATTAGTGAGAGACACCATGCCAGGGAAGAAAGATGCTGGAAATACAAAAGGACGGGATGAAGGAGTGGGGAGGAGCATGCTCCCAGAGGCCTGAAGCTATCTGCTTTCCAAACAAACAAAAACCCCCAAACAGCAAGTGCCTGCTTGGAGGCATGTAAGACAAGTTCACAGATGAGTGCCTCTGTAGGCGATGTAGCTTAATCCTTTAAAAGGGCAGTTGTATTGTACTCCAGAAGGATGCGAGATGGTACAGACTCACAGTCCCCAACAAAAAGGGAGTTAATGGCCTCAAACAGCCTCATGCCGGGGTTGTGAATGACAGCACTCAGGTTTTAAAAGGCAGAACATACAGTATTAGAATCATAAAAGAATACACACATTTGGCATTAATAGGATGGCATAAATATTTCGAAATGGCTCCAGAGTTTTGGACAGGGAATGCTGTAAAACAATCTCTTCATCTTTACAAGAAAATATATGCTCATCGAGAAACTGCTGGATTGGGGAAAAGTGATTTCCTTGCAGCGGTAGAGCCCCAAAGCCTTAGAAGCAATTTGTCATCATTTTGTTAATTTTCACTAATATGACAAGTATGCTCCTAATATGATTGTTCTGTTTAAAAACTAATACCACTATTAATATGTTACAGTGATGAATTGCTAACAATAATCTATCACGAAGGAAAAACAGTGACATAATTAATGCAGTGTTACTATTGTGCAATAGCAATTTGTTAACTCGGTGCAAAGCACTCAAAGAAAACTTTATGTTTCGTATTTCCTGCCATAATTGCTTTTACCCACATTTCCTCACAAAAACGAAACTCAGCACCTGAGTCTCTTCTTTTTGGTCCAGTTCTTAGCATGTTCTCTAGACTGACAGCTTTAATCCCAGCCTTATTTTAGGATCTGGATGTTATCATTTTAGGCAACAGACTTTTACTGCTGGTTTTTAAGATCGTTTTTGCTACTCCCTTGTACAACAGTGCAGCTTGTAACATAGCTCTCACATTGCAACCATTTTATGACTAGGGGATACATTGTCATATTGCATTGATTAAAATACTTCCAGTCCACACATCACTGTGCTTTTCTCCATACGCATTTCAAATGCAAATCTCAGAGAAGGTAAACTTAATACAGAAAACAGCTTTGCAAAGGAAGAAGTTCCTTTAAACCTCAAATGAGAAGAATGGAGGTAAATGTCCTTTGTTTTAGCTTTTTTTCTGTGATTTTAAAGCCCTGCAACATTCTCCCAAACTTTGTCTGAAAAATAGCTTTTTACAGTGCCCAGTTTCAGGAGATGCTACATACACTAGATCATAAAGATACTCAGTAGGAGCTTATTACTACAGGTCATTGCACACTTCTTCCTATGACCCCTATGTCACAACCCATCCCTGTCCTTGCATCCTCATTCAGACCAGTAAGCAGTCCCCTCCTTAAGATCCACAACCCTTTCCAGAGCAGGCAATAAGCCATCTGCTGTCTCCACAGGTAAGAGGTGTGTTAGCATTGACTCAGTGGTGATCCGCTGCATCTTGGACTCCTTGCTTTCCAGACAGGGACTGCTATTTATTCCACTTTTCAACAGTACTGTGGGGTTCTCTACACTTGTGCTCATTACATGTTACTGTGATACAATAGCTGATTATAAAAGAAATCATTAACAGCTCTGTAAAGCAAAAGGAAATACCATCATGCTGGTCTGGTATGATTCTCCATAACTTTCCACAGCTGTGAATTACTGTCTGAGAAGCAAGAGGATGGAAAATGCTGGCCAGTCTGACTGGTGACACGCTGTCTCTAGCCAGCAGTTACTGAAAGGCTACAGGGTCTATCACATCATCCTCTTTATCACATATTTATATGCTGAGATAAAAAATATGATCTTGGTTACATTGATTTAATATTACCAGTAGCTCTGCCATGTTCTACTGTGCTGGGTATTTTAGGGGAAAAGTTGTGTAATAAAAACCCTGAAGCAAACCAAACTTTGACTTGGTAGAAACATTTCCTGAGCAATTACTCAGCTGGACTTATACAATGGAATTCATGTTAGATGAAGTACTGCATTTGGGTTTGAAACTAGTGAATAGAGAAAGGAAGTGTAAGCTGTCCAATGCAAACTAGTTTAATCAAAATCTGATGTCATTCTGTCTTTGTAGCTCTGGAGGCCAACATGCCACTGCCTGAATAGTCCCAAAAATTCATAATCCAAAATGAACAAATTGGTACAAAATTTATTTTCCAAAGCGTAAGAAAGACTTTTGCCCCTTTAAGATCTCATGAAAATTGGTTTCAGTGAGCCATGTCTTAGAATGCAGTGAAAATATCCTTGTGCATCCACAAGGCTTCATTTTCACAAAGTTTCATGCTGAAATTACTAACCTTAAAAGGATTCTAAAGCAACACCTTTCTAAAGTCATGTCTCAAATGCTCTAGCATGTCCCTTTGCAAAGCGAGTGGAATGAAGACAAGATCTGAAGCAGTACAGCACGATGCCACCATTTGGAACCACAACAAAATTATTTCTAGCTTCCTTCTCATTTAAAGTAAAAAAAAATCTCAAGAGCCGAGTATGGATTAAATATAGTAATTCAAATCTGGCTGAGAAGCTGCGAACTTTGATGCCAAGTTCCAGCCTGAAATGAATTTAAATGGCCACAAGTATAAATTCTGCAAAGGGGAGATCGCAATGAAATCCTGGCAAGAAACCAAACTGGAATCATCAGCAAATAGCATAACCTTCAAGAGGGAAGAGGAAAAAGCAAAAACTAGGAAATATTCTCAAACTTCTGTTTAAAAGAAGAAGAAAAAAGTCAGACAGCAGGGATGGGGCCACTGTGAGAATCTGAGCCATGGTGTTTGGTTTGGTGTATGAAATACAGAGGCATGTCAAGCTCCAAGGGCTGGCCTGAGAGCTGCCAAGCTGCTCAGAGTCACCCCAAGGCCTGCCTGGCAATGCCTCTGCTCTGCCTAACAGCCAGGACCCAGCCAGCTTCCCAGTATCTTATGGAAAAATAGTTTACAAATAGCTGTGCAGTGCTGAAATGAAAACTGGTAACCTGTATTTGTACAGACGGAGCGAGTGCGTGCCTGTGTAATGTAGATGTAGACTTCATTATTTGTGCTCACTGTACGTAGAGATCCTTATCCCAAGAACTAACAACGGCTTTACAAGGGATTAGTGGGACTTAGGGAAGGTTTGGGGGTCCAAACTGCAGAGTAAGGACCTCTGCCAAGGCAGACACAATAGTTAAGGTACAGTAATGTGCAAATCATCATTTTATTTTCAAAGCAGAGTCTGTGGCTATCTACTAGTGATCATTGTTGTACTAACAGTCTCAGGGGCAGAAGTATTGGGAACCTGTTTGATGATTGGCATGCTATCACCCAGCACTTTATCTTCACTGGAGAACAGGGGAAGTAAATCTCCTGATTTTTCCATATAATGATTTTTTATGTTGTCTTTGTGGTATTGCTCTTGCTTGTGTAGCAAGAGAACTCTTGAGATGCTGTATGTTTCATGGCATCCAAAGACCTCCTAGAAACGAATGATGGGTTAGTAAGTAGTGAGGAGAGAGCAAGAGGCAGAGCTCTTCCTTCATACACAAGTAACAAAATACAAGTCAGGGAGAATTTCAGAGTCTTTGAGGCAATCCTTGAGTGATGTGGGGCCAACAACTCCTTGTAGGAGATGTGGGGCACCGTGTCCTTCCTGAGTGGGTGCGTGCTCGGCACCGTGACTCACCTCCTGGATCCTGTGGTCTGATGGGACCAGCAGGAAAGGGGAGTCATAGACACTGATGTGCATTGAAGTCTTTTTCAGGTAGTACTGACATAAGGAATATTCTGTATTCCTTAATGGAGAAACTCACTGCCAAAGCAGGAATGCAAGTGAAACCTTGTAGTCACACTAACACTTCCTGTGAATTTCCCAGAGCAAGACGCTATCTGTAGATCCTGATGGGGAATTCCCTCTCAACAACAACAGCAGGTAACAATAACAAGCTTGCTTTCATGTCGAGCTTAAATTCTCGGGAAACAAAGACAAGAAACTTCAATCTGGAAGTTTCTGTCTCCCCCCACAGCACACTGTTGCCTTCCCGCTGCAGCGGGCGATGCGGTTGGAATAATCTGCGTTTGCCAGGAAAGCGCAGCGCAGGGGGGGGAGACGGCGTTGCCCCCCGCTGCCCCGGTTCCTGGTGCCAGCCCCGACGGCCTCTGCAGCGGGAGCCTCGGCGGCAGCGAAGAGGCAAAACGCAAGCCCCAAACCAACGGGAATAACTTCCTCTCCTGAATGCCTCCCATCGCCCCCCCTTTCAACCCCCGTATTTATTTATACATAAACATATAGACATAAATATTTGTAAAACAGGCAGTTGTGAAATGCAGCTACTAAATAACCTTTTTTCTTATATAAAGAAACCCCACAACACCCCAACACCCCCCACAAGCCATAATGATGATGATGATGATGACGGGAGGGGGGGAAATAAATAAATAAAAGCGAGCGAGAGTCGGCGACGGAGCGGGAGGCAGGTTCAATTATCTAAACAAAGAAATCATGGCGGAGTGTTTACATTTGGCAGCCCAAAGCCTGTTGGATTACGGACCCCCCCCTAAACCCAACCGGGCCCCCCCCGGCTCCCCGCCGTCGCGGCTCGCCGGAGCCCGCCCGCCGACACCTCGCCGCGGCCCGGGTAAGTGCGGAGCTTGCTGCGGCCGGACCCGGGCGGGCGGTGGGGCGGGGGCCGAGCCGGCTCCCCCCGCCTGGTGCTGTGCGTGTCTCTGTGTGTGCGTGTGTGTGTCTGTGTGTGTCGGGGGGGGGGGGGGGCACACGCGGCCGCGCTGCCCCCGAGCTCGCCGCGCCCCTCTCGCAGCGCCGGGCAGGGGCAGCGCAGGCCCCGTCCCCATCGCCGTCCCCGCGGCCGCGGTGCCGCCTCCCCGCCCCGGGGTCACGGCGCCCGGCGCTGACTGGCGGCTCCGCCCCCGCGGCCGGCCCCGCCGCGCCCCCCGCCCGCCCGCCGCCGCGGTGCCCCGCCGGGTGCCCGGCGGGGGGGGGGGGGGGGGGCTCAGCCCGGCCCGGCGCGGGGGGGGGGAGGTGTTGGCTCTGCCGCTGCCCCCGCCCGTGCGCGGGGCTCCGCTCCTGGGGGGGCAGCGGCCCCGAAATGGGCGTTGGGGGGGATGGTGGGGGAGGGCGGCATGCGGCTGCTGCTCGGTGTCCGAGAGCCGCGCCGCAGACAGAGCGTGGGGACCAGAGGAGGCGGTCGGGAGCTGGCGACGGCACCCAGACCGGCTCCCCAAACAGCCTCACGCCCAACCGCTGCGGCCGCCGGATGCCCTTGACCCCAAGTGCACTCTCCTCCAAAGGCTCTTACCCCCAAGCGCCCTCAGCCCCAAACACCCTCACCTAAAAGGGTCCTTGCTTCCAAAAGCCCTTGCTCCCGAGCATCCTTGTCTCCTATGCTTTTGTTCCAGTCTCACTCACTTGTAAATATCTTGCTTTCAAACAGCTTCACCCACAAACAGCATCACCCCCAATCTTGCTTGCACCAATACATGCTCTTTCCTCAACATTTCTCCCTCCTTAACCTATTGCCCCCAGCCTCCCTCAACCAAGTAAGGGCTTTAGCTGCTCTTGGTGTTCCTCAGAACTGTGCCCCCCCACCCCACAGTGGGCCCTATGGAATAGCCAGAAAGGTGCCTGGGTCCCTTCCCCTGCCTAGAAGCATCCCCCAGACTGCTGACCTGACACTGGGTCCCCTAAGGCCACTGCTGTGCAATGTGGAAATAACCCTTTCAAGCGCACTGCAAGTGTTGCTCCCACGTGTCCATCAAAAAGTCCCCTGGTCCCAGACGCATCTCAGTGCTAGAAAGCTGTAAAACCACTTTGGCACCTCTGCCCTCCTGGATCTGGGTAACAGGCTGTGCCCTGCCCCTGGTTGTGTGATGTAACACACAGCGCATGGGTTGTGTGTCCAGTTGCAGGGCACTTACCCCTGTATGAGAGTGTTTGGGAGGCTGGGACATGCCAACATGCATGGGTTGCTCCAGAGTTTTGCAGGTGGTTTGTCAAGGTAGAGGCTGGGAGCAGAAGGACTCCAACTGGCTGCTGTGGTTGTAGGATGTAGAGGCTGAGGAGGACAGATGACTGGGTCCAGGCTTTTCCTGACACTGTGCTGAACCTCTGTGTATTTCTGGGGCTGTGCCCCCTTGTGTCCCAGATTCAGAGGGCATTGAGCTATGTGAGATTGCGAGAGGCGGAAAAGATACTTCTGTATTTGTCTTCCGAGCGCTTGACTTAAAAAGTTTGTGGAGGTCAAATTCATGAGGAAAGAATACTTGATATTGTGGAGTTATGAGGCACTGGAATGGAAAGGGTGTTGGGACTCTATGGGTTTGGGACATCCACTTCTCATGCTTGTCTGTGCCCTTCCCAGGGCAGTGGGTTTTACAGTTGTGTATTGTGATGTTGAGAAACTGTGCACATGTCAGTATGGTGGTGGTAGTGGTAGACAGGAACAACGAGAGCAGAGATGTGGAGTTGCACACCAGTGCCAGCTGTGGCTGTGCTTGTACAGGATGGTGGGTCTGACCCTCCAGTGCCGCTGTCTCTTTGCTGGTGAGTGGGAACACACAGTGCACCAAGGGACTACCATTGTGGCCCGCAAGCCATAGCTGTTGCACAAGATCCATGTCTGCCTACAAACCCTCGGTGGCTGTCTTGCGTTGCCGTGTTGTGGTGGCAAGTTGCGTGACAGAGTTGCAGGTTAGCAGTAAGTGTTAAACCAGAGAGTTCAGAGAAGGCCGCGGAGACGCTGCTCTGGAGCCAGGCTGAGAGAGCTGGGCTGGGGCAGCCTGGAGAAGAGAAGGCTCCTGAAGGGGAGACCTGAGAGCAGCTCCAGTGCCTAAAGGGGCTGCAGGAAACCTGGAGAGGGGCTTTGGACAAGGGATGTAGGGACTGTGGCTGTCCCATTCCTGGCAGTGTTCAAGGCCAGGTTGGACAGGACTTGGAGCAACCTGCTCTAGTGGAAGGTGTCCCTGCCATGGCAGTGGGTTGGAACTGGATGAGCTGTAAGGTCCCTTCCAACTCTAACCATTCTATGAATAATGTTTTTATTTCTCAGAAGGTCGTTGCTCGAAATCTCTGGTTTCCTTTCCTCTCTGTATTCCCTCCTCCCTGCAGCTACATTCCTCTATGTCTACATTTAAGCCAGTTCCTACATTCTGTGGATAAAAGGCCTGTTGAGGAAATTCCCCATGCACTTCGGTTTTCTGCCACTTTACTTCCTGCTTGAACTGGCAGTTCCCAGAGTCTCTGAAGGTCTGAGGCTGCTTTCTCAAGGAAGGCTCTTAATTGAAGTGGCCTGTTAACTGTTAATTGCTGTTCTGATCTGGCTATTTACTTGAATATCATGTCAAGCCCTGCTATTCTGGTCTGGAGGCTACTCTGGTTATCTGCCCTGATCTCTAGACTGCTACTGCTTTCTGCTGTGTTATTGGAGACCAAGGTATTATTTATATTCTTAATGCAAACTGACATTTCCTTAGATTTAAGGGTTTTGTTGAGCAAGGCATCCTGCTAGAAAATGCTTTTACAATAATCTCAATTTGATGTCTGGTAAAAAAAAGGCTTCCCTCAGATTTAATACTCAAAGAATTTTGCTGTTTCTGATTCTTCAGTGTGGTTTAGAGGAGAAGACACTTAACCCTGGGCAGAACAATGAGGACTTGATGGGTAGGCAGTTAACAGAGTTAGGTAGGAACTCCTGCTTATCAAACTACAAACACTGGTATGTCCAGTGTAAGCAAAGCCTGAACTTCTAATGTATGCTCACCAGGCTGATGGGGAGTTTGGGGAAGGTCATGTTATCTCCAGGGCTGTCTGGAGATCTCTGCAGTTAATGCAACATTGGCAGTGCCAGTAAAATTCCACCCCTAGAAACAATTTCTTTCAGTTACTGTATTTAGTACAGTTCAGTTCTGTTTTCTGGTAACTAACTTTATAAAATCAGTGCCATATTTTGGCTGTTTGACTGGAATAGCTACACAGATTTGATACAGAAATGCTGGCAAAATGAATATAATTTGTCTCGTACTGAAGAGAGCTTTAATGGGGCCAGTTCCCTTTTGGTGAGTGCAGTGTTTTGATTAATGAGAGTTCATTCGGGTATTGAGAGAAGAAGAGACCTCTCAGATGACGCTGGATCTGTTTCCCCTGTATGTAATAGAATGAAACTCTCAGCCTGTCACTGGACAGGAAGATATTCTGACATGAATATATATTTTGGAGCTCTGCACAAAATGAGGATTTCATGCATAGGCAGCACAGTGTGACAAGTCATATCCTGTGTGACCTTGTGCTTACAGGATAAAGTTATGTAATAATATATTCTGCTAAATTAATACACAAAATAAATAGAACATACCTCATTTTTATGCTAATAATGATATTTTTCAATTCTAAGCACCTTTTATACTAAGACCTCAGAGTAAATTACAGGTAGGAATAAACCAAGCTTCACAACACCATTGTGTATTTTAGTACTATCATTCAGAGGCTAGTTAGAAGGTATCTTTATTAATTGCTGTTATTTAATTTCTTTTCATTAGTCCAACAGTTTTGACTGTTCTCTCTCCTAATATGTTAACAATAAAATATGATCTTATAAAGCTGAAAGAAATCTTTTAATTCAGCCACAAGAATGGGCCGATCTGTCAAGGCTAAGAGGAAGAATAATACTGACTTTGATTCCTCAAGGAATTAGCAGGGATTTTGCCAGTAGGATGTATTTTATGTGGCTGGAACATAGAGTGAATTTGGGATCACTGTGGTGTGTGGTTCATCCTGTGATGTAACTGGAGGTGAAAGGCTGATGAGACTTTACAAAGAGGGAACAAAAGAAACCTCAATTGTTGTATTTAATTCGGATCCCAAAGGATAGGATTTCCAAAAGTCCTGATCTACTGACCTGAATGTCAGTGGTAAAAATGCCATTTACTCCAGGGAGAGCAGCTTTAGACTCCTGAGGAGTACTTTTGCTACCCTGTCCATTATGTTTGTAAAGTGTGAGTTGTATCTTGCCTTCCTGATACTCCAGCCTGTGCTTCTTTTGAACTTCAGGGCAGGATTTGGTGCTCCTTATGTGGAAATGGAATAGCACTTCTGGGATAAGAATCCAGCTTGTGATTTTCTTCAGTAGCTTCTCCTCCATCAGTGTCAGGGAGGTCACGTAGTTGATTAGTGCAGAATTTACTCTAACTTATTAATGCATATTTACAACCTTAATTCCAGTTTAACAGAATGTTTTGTGGTGGAACATTCACAGAAAGAGCATGTGGAAAAATTATCACTGCATGTATCAAGCTCAAAGAAAGCATCCCTGTACTGCTGTGTAGGAGGAACTGACAAAACAGAACACATTACAAGGAACTATCTTTTTCATTAAGGCTGCACAAAATGAGGATTTAACGCATGGGCAGCACAGGCAGTCCCAGTGGTTCAGTGCCCATAATCCCACCTTGAAAATGGCTTCACAATAATAATTACTGCTCCAAAATGGACACTGCTTCCAATTTTGGCAATGTCGACTTCACACATAACTAATTGCATGCACAAAAGGCGAGATCTTATTTTACCAGCCACCTAGTTCCACAAGTGCAGCTACGCTAACCTTCCCGTAAGGTTTCCAGTCTCACAGTGACAACATCCCTCTTCGCCTTATTTTGCCACAATAATGCAGAGCATGTGTGGCAGCCACCCTCATTTTGGCATGCTCAAACTATCCCTGGACATTAAGATACTATGACATAAATATATATTTGTGGGTATTGCACAAAATGAGGATTTCACGCATAAGCAACATAGTGTGACGAGTAGTATCTGGCATGACCTTGCAAATGCAGGCTGAGCTCCAGAATAAACAGCTCGGAAGAGCAAGGAGTCTAGCAGATTCTGGGGTTCTGGAAGGAAATCCCATCACTCAGCTCCAAGCCTGCAGCATGCAGTCTTCTTATAGGTTCCTAAATCTTACCTGCTTTACACAGGTGGTGAAGTACCATGGCCCAGGAGAGTGAAAATTTCCACTTGCTTTTAGAAAGGCAGGGTTATTATTACAGCAAATCCATAGTTATCAGTTGAACTCATCACAGAGAGCTGCGCATCCTCTTCATGGCTGGAGATTTCAAAGCTCCTGGGTTCCCGATGAGGAGTGTTGTTCCTTATGTTAGCAGGGCCTGCGAATGTTGTGTTCAGGCTGTTCCTATCTCCTAGACATTCTTTTTGCCAGCTTTTTATGTTGCTAAATGAATGATAGGTTTGGGTGAAACTGTTTTTTCTGCCTTGCAAAAATAAACAGTGTGACCTTTTTAAAGTTGGAACTAAGGTGTGTGTTACTGATACATAGAGAGAGATACAAAAGTGTCTTCTAAGGCCCAGGGGAACTGAAGTGGAATGTGGTCTTGAAATACGCATTATCCTTATTTAGACTGTTCACAAGATGTTGATTATTCAGCATATTTTGAGTTCTTTGTTGTTTAAAATTCCAGTGAGTTTTATCAGCTTTTTAGGCATAACACTGAGTCTACGGTTGTGGTGTGTGGTTAATTCTAGAACATAAAGCCCTGTAACAAGAGGACAGGAAAGGATTTCAGGAGGCCATGTGCCTTTCTCAAAGGCAGCATAGCTGTGCTCTTACTGGTGAAAGTTTGTCCACTCTATTCTTAAATACCTTCTGCAACAAAGATTTTGCAGCCTTCCTGTGCAACCCACTGACCTGAATCTCCCTTGCCGTATGGAATTCCATTACCACTTGTCTTGTCTATGTTAGACATAAAGAGGAGTGTATTCACTCTTCTGCCTTTCATGTAGCTGAAGAACATTGTCCTTGCCAGTCATCTCCTCTTGGGATTAAGCAATCCCAGTTTCTTCCTCTGTTCCTCGGAGGTCAAACTGCAGACTCCCTCGAGTTAGTCCTGACCCATCCTGAAGGGTTGGGTTGACAGCTGAACTCAGTTCACTCCAGCCAATGCTCTACCATCTCTCATCAGGATGGAAATCAGTTTGTTTTCATCAGTACTCTCATTTAAACATCCCAATGTAGTGTTTTCTATTTAGATTCAATTCTTCAGGCTTTACTATTATATGAGACTTGTAGATTCTGGAGAAAGGAGCATTAGTAAAAATGAATAATATATATAAGTTGATACAGCAATATACCTTATCTGTTAAATATTTTGCCTTTTATGAGTTTTATCTTTCTTCTCTCTCCTTTCGTAGTTGAGGAGATCATTTTAGGTAAATGACAATAGCACTCCTATTTCAAGTGTAAGGATGGGGTTGTTTGAAGCATAACACAGTCCGATACTGTACAACTGTCCTATATATTTACAAGAATAAGTTATTCTGGTTCTGCTTTTTGCTGTGGTCTATTAGGAAAATCATGCCTAAATGTTAGTATTATTGATATATAGATGCAGACACAGCAAATCATAGGCTCAGTGCATACATTTTGGCCTAAGAACATATTCATTTTGCTTCTAAAAAGCCTTCTATAAAGAATACTATATTTGATAATATTTCTTAACTTGTGAAGTCTTTGAGGTTGGGATATTCGCAAGTGTTTGCAGAGCACCAAGCATTCACCTCTCATTGGGGCCTGTGGGTAGTTTAAAACCATAAATATTTCACGGGGTCATAACTGCCCTTTTTCCAGAATTTCAACATCTGTGAAGTTCCATCTTGGATGAGTGAAACCCCCTTCACATTTTTTTTCCCCCACCACTTTGAAGGATATCCTCTTGTCATCAGGAGCATTCTTGGGATTCATAATTTAGTACACTGCAAAAATGCCACAGTACAGAACTGTCTGCTCTAACCTGTCTCCTGCTTAGCCTGAATATAAGGAAGAAGTTCTTTGTTGTGAGGGTGGTGAGGCACTGGCACAGGTTGCCCAAAGAAGCGGTGAATGCTCCATCCCTGGCAGTGTTCAAGGCCAGGTTGGACAGAGCCTTGGGCAACATGGTCTAGGGTGAGGTGTCCCTGCCCATGGCAGGGGTTGGAGCTGGATGATCTTAAGGTCCTTTCCAACCCAAACTCTTCTATGGTTCTGTGAAGAAAAAACAGAAGGTTTTTCTTTCTGTGCATTTGTGAATCTTGGTAGACAAGGCCAATCAACAGATCTCCTTGTGGTCTCCTCTGCTTGATTTTCATTTGACAGCCCCATCGTAAGACACCTCACAAGGCAGAGGCTTCACTGGATGGCACCACAACCATGCAGAGAGGTGCTCTCAGTGACTGATGGAAACTTATCGGACTATTGGCTATATGATATCCATTTGGAATGGCTGTCAGGACGTATTGACAGCAGCATGAGCAAATAAATAATACATATTTTTAAGATGTCTGTAATTACATGTTTACCCAATAGGCCAGAACAGCTCTGTCCCAAGGAGCTGTTGCAGGCTGAGTAAATAATACATGTTCTAAAGTCCATAATTACATATTTAAACGATAGACTATCGAGGAAATAATGCACATTTTAAAAAGTCCATAATTACATATTTACATGATAGTCTGTAAATTCTGTAATTACTTATTTACACAATAGACCATAGCAGCTGTTACAGTCTATTATGGTAACTCTCATAGAATTATATTATGGATTTTTTTATAACTTAAAAAAAGAAGTATATTTCACCAGAAAATTCTATTGTTAGCCTTAAAAAAAACCCCACAAACGATAAGAAAATACGCATAAAGGTAAAAATTATGATGATCCAGAGATAGAGAAGTTCTTATCCCTTCAGTGATGTCTTTTGTTAGCATGAGGGGCTTAGGATTTGTCAGTAATTTCAGGATTTCTTTATTTTGGCAGCTGAAATACAAACGTGCAACATGATATGATTATACTTTGCTTATTTTCATGTCGACATTCAATTTGGATAAGCATTTGGGATTCTTAAAGTTCTTTAGTTTCCTGTTCTGCTCTTACTAAAATCAGTGTTAAAATTCCCCATCAAGCCTGGTTTCAGAAATCATTTATATCGAGGACAGCACTTAAACATGTACTTGAAATCAATGGCTCTTAAGCATCTTTTAAAAATAAGCACATACTTAAGGACTCTCATGAATTCTGATGGACCGAAACATATGATTAAATGCTTTCCTGAATTGGGATCCTGCCTTCCATGAAGGCAGAATTGGAACCTTCCACATCCATGGCTCATTGCTGGGCTACAGGTTTTGTGATCTTCCTTCCTGCTGTGGCTTCTCCCTTAGGAAAAGCTCTTTTAGCATTTTGAACTAAAGATGTACATAGACTCATAGAATCATAGAATAGTCAGGGTTGGAAAGGACCTTAAGATCATCCAGTTCCAATCCCCTGCCATGGGCAGGGACACCTCACACTAAACCATGTGTAAGAGTCAATGCTGCCACAAATGTGTTGCTGCATCTTTGTTCTTTGTAGAGATTCCTGAATTGAGAATTCATCCAGTGTTTTCCACAGCCCAGCTGCTGAATTTATTCCTCATGTTAAAGACTGGATCAATACACCTAAATGAGACTTCTGTCCATAATTACTACTAAATAGCAAGGCTAAATCAAGCAAGTCAGAATGTGACATTTAGCTCGGCCGGACCTTATGCATTTAGTAACGAAGCAGAGTATGAGAGAAACCTTTAATCCTCGCTGTTGGTTTCATTAAAACATGTGAGTTAAGTGAATTTGAGCTGTTGGCAGCCCCACTTATAGACATGCTTTAAATGTAATGAAATATGCAAGTATGTTTTAGCAGTGGTTTGAGGTTGAGGTGTTCAGCCTGCACTATGTAGGCTGGCCACATATTTTGACTGAATGTATCAGGCAGAGGGATGAAGGTTTTGTCTTTCTTTGGCAATGAACAGTATAGCATCGATTTTGGTTTAGAAGTATCTGTTTGGGAATAAAAAAGATGTTTTACCGAGTGAAATATGCAGAAACTGACTTGCACAGGGAAGGAAGAGCCTCAGCAAGATACACTTTGTTATTTTTTGTTATGGACCTTCCCAGGTGTTGCTAGTGACTCCACTGGACACATCTGGATATTTGGTTAAATGACCTGGAGCTTCAAAGGGCAAGGGGAAGGCCAGTATCAATCCTTTGTTAAAAACACAAAGCTGGTAGATGAGCCTCATTCTTATCTCCTCTGTGGTGCTTTCTACCTGTGTAAAATGCATCAGCAGTATTACCTGCCTGGTTAGGCTGTGAAACCAGCAGATGAAAACAAGGGATGTATGGGATTAGAGACCCAAATGTGAGAGCAATAACCTTGGGTTATGTAGGAACTGTATTTAAATGATTCAAATGTAAAAGCGTCTTCATTTTTGCATTCTCCGCAACAAATCCTTGCATTTGAGAAGTAAAAACCAGAAGACATCTCTCTTGTTGGACAGCCCTTCGGCACTCAGCATGATGAGAATAACTGATCCTCTTCATGTAAGTGCTGTCCCTGTGAAACTGTCAAGGTCAGCTTCTGTGTCATTTTTCTACTCTGTTTTCCATTAAAAAATAGACACATAAATATTTGCTGGTTTTGTAACACTTCCAAGCTTTACACTTGATTTAACAGACAGGAGTTGTCATCTTTTACATGGGCATCCTAATCCTGCGAGTTATTCAGTTTCTTTGAGACCTTCAGCTTTTCACCAGGTGAATTTAGAGAGTCTTCACTTCTCCCCCCCTTTCCAATTTGCATGGCACCCATCCTTGCCAGGCACGTTTTCTGCCCCGAGCTCTATTACATATTACTGCTAAATAAAGATTTCTTGTTCAGGGAACTGTGGCACTTCTCTAATAATTCTGACCTGAGGTTGAATACATCCAGAAGTGCACAATACAGATTTGCACAAATAAACAAGATGTGTTGCACAATAAGCTATACAAAGGGAAAGCTTTATTCTGATATACTTTTCAGGCACAAAACCAACGTGTTGTGAGAAATCCCACTGGGGAGCCAGCACAGGGAATATTGCATGAAGGCAGGAGGCAGGTTCCAGCGTATCATATTTGCCGATAAGCACTACTTTGCACTTGTAATTTTGTTAATTGTCAGAAGTAATTTAAATTCATCAATTATCAATGAGTAATTCTATCAGAAGTGTTTCTAGGAAAAGTTAAAGTCCCACTTGGATTCACATAACACTTTCTCCTTCAGAGGTAGATAAATTTAGTGCAGAGTAATTTGGCTCACGCAGGATTTTGGAACGTTCTTGAGCAATTGGATTTGAGACTGAAGTGAGACTTTATTACTGTCTGCATGTAAACAACGGGAGAGTATCGGTCTTTCTGAGAACACAGAGGAAAGGGGAAGTGAAAGGGGAAGTGAAAGGGGAAGCGGCAACAGGCACGAGCTGCATTGAGGGGAATTCTGATTAGGTATTGGGAAGAATTTACCACACTGGGACAGGTTACCCAGGCAGTCTGGAACCTCAAACCTTGGCAATCTTTTGCACTGGGTTCCCTCCTGTCTTTTGTGGGTTGCTGTAGATCTAGGACAGGATTTGGCTGTGGTCCCTTACCATATTCTACAGAGAACCTTCCGATTAACACGTGTTGTGCTGTATAAAAACAAAGCGTTGCCGTTACTGGTATGTGGTGGTCCTCATTTGTGATAGAAGAGAGGTGATTCCATCACTTGGCAGCGGTGGTGACAAATATATTTGTCAGAAATAGTTATTTACTTTCATGCAGTTGTTAGTTTTCTTTTATTGCTTTCTTTATTATAATGGAACTTGAGGACAGAGATTTCTCCCCTGCAGTGTTAACTGCAGTAAGAGGGAGCATTATGGAATGTCATGTGTTGCCTCTTATAATGATAAATATTTCTGAGACAAAACACTGTGAAAACCTGTATGTATAAACTCCTCTATCCCGCCTATTAGGAAGGAGAGTAAAACTAGAGCTTGCTATTACTGGGGATTTGGCAGCAACTAAATGACTCCTCGGAGGTAGAGAAACCTCTTACTCCATACTATCTTCTCTGTTGTTTGCTTGCTGTTCTTGAAGCAAGCAGCATATCTTTTCCACACAGGGCAATGTTTTGCATTTGGTGGTGGTAGTTACAGCTGAGGAACACAAGAAAGCAATGACCATCCTTTCCATTGTTTTTTTCCTCAGTCCTTTATACTCTTTGTACTCTATTTAAGAATCTGAATATTGAAATGGTTGGACCTCTGAAAGAGGGAGTCACATTCTGCAGCCCAGTTGGTCAGGAAGGCCTATCCATATTACAGGTGGATAAACTGGGATAAGGAGAAACTAAAGGACTTTCCCAAGCTGCCTCTGGCAGGAAGGTAGTGCAGCTAGCACAGAACTGAGGAATTTTGCCTGTTTTCCCCAATGCATTAGTCAATACAAAATGATGCAGATTGGTAAAGAGAGTTATTTTCCTTCTGTCTTAAATGTATTCTGAGAGCTAAAGTTGATGAATTTCAGTGTTCATCATAGCAAAGGACGTTTGACTGTAGCTCTAACTAGAGTGAGAGACAGCATGGAAAGGTGGTGTGCAAGCAAAGCCCTTGCAGCTGTGTTAATGGACTTCAAACCTGACCTGCCGCACCCCCTCAGTGAACTGTCAGGCCTCTCTAGTTCAAAGAGTATAAAGGGGAATTGGGCTATAGTTAACAGGTTCATCTGTTTTGCTCTTGCATGGAGTCTTTACTCTTTGTTTTAAAGGCTGTTGGGAAAGTGTCAAGCAGAGGCCTAATGTGAGGGCTAATATGAGGAGCAGGAAGAATGTCGCATGAGGCAAAATGACTGTAGCTAAGAACTTCTTGGCAGCTGAGCAGAATAGCTGTGGTTCTGCCCTGTTGAGTCCCACAGGGATTTAAACAGTCAATTCAAATGATATATGTAAGAAAGACCAGAAAATAAAAAGTCAGCAAAGTTTCAGATGCAGCAAATTCTATTTACATGTAATAAATGTCATCCTTTCTCTTGAATCTTGTTCAATTTCTCCTGCTTTTGTTTAAAGAATGTGTATTTTAAAATGCAGCTGAATAACTTTCTGAAGGAGTAATGCTTAAATAAGTCTGGTTGTGGTCTTGATAGTTCTATGCTTATGCATCTAACATAATAATAACAAGAACAAAGAAGATGCCTTTGGTGGTGGTAACAGTGCATGTGAAGGACATGTTGTTCTGGGGACATGCTGGACATTTAGAAAGTCAGGCTTTTAGAAATCAGGTCTTCAGATAACTAAAATAATGATTCTTATATCCAGTCTTCTGAATACTCGAAGTTTGCACCCACAAAGATTCCGATGATGTTCGATAGAAGCGTTGTTGAATGAGTGAAAAATAAAATAGGAAGTCAGGGGTGAGCAGTGCATGTAAGTAATTGGTCACTAATATAATTAAGGACTAGTGGGTTTGGTATCTAATATGCTTTTAATACATTGGGGGATTCTGAGCAAAAGGTGAGAAAATGAGTGCTTCAGGAGAAGACCTATTACTGTTCACAGGCCTGTGTTCTCACAAGCTCCAGCCCAGGGTTTTTACACAATCACAGGACACTTCTAATGAGTGTTGCTACATGTCTTACGCAGTTTTGAATGAAAGCAGTCCTGTATCAAAACCATGCAAATGACAAGTGACTGCTTTGAGGCTGGCTGAAAACTTGGCGTATCTACATCCTCAGCTATCCCATAATTTCACTACTGCATTTATATTCAGTCAATGGTGTTAGCACTGTTGCTTTTGTGATAGTTCCTGTAATATTTCTGAATGCTATTATAATAACTTCTCTATCACCTGCACCTTTTAATGATTCATAAATTCCTTGATATCTATGAACAGCAAACTCTAATAGCACTATAATCAGGACAGCATGTTAAGGTATAGCAGCAACTTCTGCTGCCTGACTACCTCCAGCTTTCCTTCATTGCCTGACTAAATTGTTCCAAATGAGGTTTCCACTACAGTTTGAAACAAGGAACTCCGGAGTTCAACACAAATTCCAGTGAAGGAGACCATGCTGAAAATTAAAAAGCAAAATAGACAATAACATGTAACAGATTTCAAATAGAGTAAATGCAAGAGCATTCACTGTGTAACAGGCATATCATTAGGTGGATCAGAATTTCTTCTTTTCCTCTTTCAGTCACTTGGTTCTTTTAGCTGACAGTTTCCTTTCCCTCTGCATCCTCCATGCCTTGCATGCACCACACACACGTTTCACCACAGTGATACTGCCCAGTAACTTTTCCTGGGGTGGTTTTAACAGCTTCATTTGAAACCACAAAGGGTGATCTCTGAAGCAGGTTGTGTGATGAGTACTGGGTTTTGGGCGCTCCTCTTTGTTTTCCACCCACCAGGACTACACCAATCCCTTAAAACTGCAGTAAGTGACACATCATAGACATGACAGAGGTCCCAGATGCTATAATCAGAGGTCTCTATGGGGTTTTTTTTAGTGGGGTTTGCTTTTCCCCCGTAAGCTTTTAAGAAAGCTCCTAATTCACTTGGAGAATTAAGCATCAGAAGCAAAAGCTTTTCCAGAAACTAGTGAAATAAATGCATTTTATTCCATCTCAATACTTTGTCGGCTGTCCCTGCCATGTCCGATGTGACCAGTCTGCTTGAAAGGTGTCCACCATAAAACCCGTAATTTCTCATATGAATTTTGGTGGTTTTCTCATCTGGTTGCATAGAGAAGTGGGGAGAAAAGTCTCCCCACTTCTAAAGGGGAAGCGTGAGATAACCTCAGTTTCATAAATGAACTTGTGCTGTTCATGTGCTGTGCATAGAAACAGAGAGCTGTCAATGTGCACCTTTCACTGGCTGTTAAGTCATTACAAAATAAACCTTCATTGATCAGAGCTCATTCTGAGTGGAGCGAGATGTTTCAGATGCGCTCAGAGTCGGGCTAACTCTGCACCTGCTGAAGTCAATGGGAATTCTCCTGTTAACAACAGAATTAGGGCAACCTGCTCCTTTTGAACATCACACACTTCCTGTTTTTTTTAGGGATTTTTTAATTGTGCATATATAATTTCTGCTTTACTAAAGCAATTTATGGCAAACCTCTTTATCTAAGCAGTAACAACCAAACAGGTACGAATTCCATCTTCATTCTTCTACTTCAAAGTAATACTTTTAATAGCATTCATTGAGTGACAGCCTGCCTTGAAGCCAATGGCAGCTGTGTCTGATTAGGAAGGAATGCATAAAGCACAGAATAGAAAAAGCAAACTGGAGGTGAAGGGGAAGATGCATCCCCTCATTGACACAAGGGAGTTTACATATCAGGGCTCAGAGTCAGGTAATCTGATTTTTAGTTGAAGAGATTCTTTTCTAGATTGGCAGTAGCTATATCCGTATTAAATATGGGGTTTTCCACTCACCCCATTTGTTTGTGAAGATGTTACATGCCTGCTCTGTAAAAAGGACTGTCTTCTATGTTAAGAAATCATTTTCCCTTTTGTTCCTGATACGTTTCCATTTGAACTCTCAGTTTCCCCATTTCTGCAGCAATTGCTCCACCTTTCCGCTGTTGTAACTAAAATGTTGATAATCATTTAATAGAACTCCCTTTTAAAACCAGTTCCTATGCTGGAAAATTAGGAGTTAACCAGTGTGGCCATTTAAGGAATATTCTGTTGCAATTAGTGATGCGTAAAAATTCCATACATTATTGTAAAGAAAAATCTAATCCCTTCTCTAATCTTTTGGAATATTCAGGTATATCCAAGAACTGCTGCAGTGATAAAGCTGATGCTTGTACCAGTGGTGTCATCAATTGTGCTGGATTAGGACTGGTGTTAATCAGTACGGTGATTTAAAATCACATGAACTTTGAGCTGAATTTGCAGATGATGTGCTGCTATCCAGGATAATTGAGACTTTAAAAGTCAGGAGAGGGATTTTAGGAGCATCTGCCAACATGGAGTAAATTAAAGGCTAATGAGAGATGCAGTTCTTGGAAATGTGGATTAGAAAGCTGTTTGTGGGCGTTTGGTTTTGTTTTTTTGTAAATCTATTTCCGCATTCTATATTAGCTTTAACTTCTTGTGGAGATTTCTGTGTCGCTGTGGACAGATCAATGAAAAACCCCCTGACAACTTGGCCATTGAATCCAATTCAGCTTCCACTTAGAGCAGCAGCAATACTGGGGCTGATTTCAGTGGACAGTGATCAGGTTCTCAGGGGATGGGGTGAATAATGATACTAAAACATTATAGCAGTAAATCAGTGTCTCTGATTTATAGAGAATAGTCCAATTGCACTAAGGAGGAATCGCTCCACTGATTCCTGTAAGGTTTGGGCCAATCCCCAAGATGCTTGATCTTACCAACATGTTGTCATACTGCTTGATGTTACAGGGAGAGGGAACACTCAGGAGCTTCTGCCAGCATTTGCAATTGCACTGGGTATATAAGAAGATTGTTTCCCTTTCTTGTTTCTGCCAGTGTTTAGAGGCTGCTCACCTCTTTCTCATGTGAAAACCAGAAATCCAGAATTAATGGAGTACATCAATGTGAAAGACTTGAACTTTAAGCCTTGCAGGGTACAGCCCCTTTGCTTGTTATTTGCGGCTGGTTTTATTAGTGTAAATTTCTCTACACTGAATTGATTTGTCTGTAGTTCTACTGTGCTGGGTTTTTTGTCTGCCTAGAGTGTACTTCAGTCCTGCTGAACAGTGCCCTGTTTCTGCTCACTGACTAGCTTACTGGTTTTCCTCTTCCAAGCACACCCTGCCATCTTACTGACTGCTCCCACACTTCCTGACCTTGTCGATTACTCTTCTGTGTGTGAATCTATCAGAAGCTTTGCTAAAAAGCATGAAATATATGCTCGTACCTTCCATTATGATCAATAATTTGTGAGTCTTTAAAATGTGCTTTAAAAGGGCATTTTTAGGCACCATATCCCTTTGGTGAACTGTGCTAACAGTTTCTTTTGCAGCTGTACAAACTCCTCACTGTATTGCTTCCTGAAATGATCATGTTTCAAGAGCGTGACACAGATGGGAAGTCAGAGGGCGGTATTTTTCTAGATCCTGGTTATCACTAACCTCTCTTCGGTCCAGCTCATGTTTCCAAACAGGTTTTAAATACATCTGCTAATGATTCCTTTATCTCTTCTGTCATATCTTTCTGAGCTCTGAATTAATTCTGTCTATTCCTGGAGTTCTGTCAACCTTCAGACTTCCTAATTTCTTGATGAGCTGTTCTGGTGTGGTACTGATTTCCTTTGGTGTTTATTCTTCCTTCCCCTGGAAATTTATGTCTGATCCTGTCATCAGTCCCAACCTTGGTTTATGGACAATAAAATAGGGAGTTCATTTTTAAGCAGTCTCTCTTTCCTGTTAGTAGACTGCCATTTGCCATTTCATAGGTGTGCTTCTGTTTCTCTCACTGACCTTATGCTCTTTACGTGCTTGAAAAGAAAAAAAATCTTTATTTACAATTTCCTCACCTTATGTGAACTTTTCCTTTCATTTTCCCCCTTTAGCTGTCCTTATCAGTATGTCACAGTCTTTTAACTTCACGCTGTAATCTTTCTGGTTGTTTATATGTGTTTTTATACCTTAAATATGCCTTTTTCTTTAATGAATGTTCTTGTATTTTCCTCTTCATCCACAATATCTATTTTAATACACAATGTTCTGATGCTATACATTGCATATAACCTTCGGGCATGGAATAATTGACTTTCAGTACTTTCCATTTCCTTCTCTGTCTGTTTTTCATTCAGTCTCACCCCCTGTTTCAGTAATTCTCTTCCTTGAATTCAGAGGTTTGCTTTTAGGTGGGATTGTATTTTTGCCGCATTGTCATCTGAATTAAAACTGTAACTAGATTGTAACCACTGCTGCATTGATTGCAGTTAGGTCCTCCTCTGTTCAAACCGGAGGGGAAGCAGGAATTCCTGCTCTCGTTCTTCTATATGTTGTTTAAAGAGATAATGTTTAAAACCACGTTTTAAAAAAGAAAGCCTTCATTAAAAAAAGGCGTTTGATGGGCAGATTTTAACCTGTGGTGCTGTCTGTGTTTGCTCAAGGAGAGGCACAACACGGACACACGGGCGCAGGCTGCCCAGGGGAGCACGGCCGGTGTGTTGCAGCAGAGAGCACCGGTGCTGCTCCCGAGGGCTGGGGATTCTCCTCCCTGCGATGCCGTGCTGCAGGGTGGGAGCACGCAGCAGCTTCGGAATGGGGGCTCTCCGGTGATGCACAGCACCTCTGGTCTGCAAAAGGGGCTTCACCTTCGAGGATGCAGTGACAGAGGCAAATGAATGTCATTATGTCCCTTTAACAGCGTAGGGCATCCTTACAGTACCAATAACTGCTTTTAGCTATCGTAGCTACGAAGCAGTGCTTTGTGGAGCAGTTCATAGAAATCTGAAGTTGTATTCTAACAATAGGTCTCCAGCCTTGCTGACAGAAAAAGTAATTTATTTTGCAGTCTCTTCACATATAATAACACAATCACATACAGTAGATTCTGTCCTTCTGCACTTTGTTATACAGTGTTAATGACTGGCACTTAAATACTTTACAAATTGAATTGCACTTGTATGAGAAACTGGATTGATAAAATAAATTACTATATCTTATAGGTTAAGGTTTTGGTTCTGCAATTGTAGCTGTTACAAATTACCTAAACCCCTTTTTATATTGCATTTCACATGGCTATATTTTACAACTACTCTAATAAAAAATTCTATACAAAAATTGTTTGATATTAATAGCAATCATTAACAACTTGATAGATTCTTGTTAAGTATATTTGCAATACATTTAATCTTATTAAACTCAGCTCTGAGTTGTTTCTTCCGAATATTATAGCTCTTTATGAAGCTAGCAGTATAAAGAAGAGATTTCAACCGTTTTCGGCCAAGAATTAGGTTTAGCTTAATGGATCAATTCTTTTCTTATTAAACTGAGTCTGACCAATGCCAAGTAATACATTCAGCATTGATCTTTGTCTCACCCTGCTGTAGCTTGCATTCTCTTTATGTACATGAAAAATAAGGTGCCAAGAATGAAAACAATGCCTGTATAATACAAATATAGAATTTTTCAGACTTCCATTCTGCTTATCCTTTCAGTTTGTTATTAATGTCTTGTTCAATGCTTTTCTGAAATGTGTGGTTTTGAAAGAACTTTTCTTTCCATAAAAGCTATTTCTCCTTTCCTGTAATTAATAAAAAGCAAAATGAGTAATAATAAAACAGATCCATATACCTCTGACACATGTGAAAGTCATGGTGGGGGTATCTCATTCAGTTTTAGAGGGCCTGTGTCTGTCTGCTCAATTTTTAGATGTATGAGGCTTACATAGCAAAGTTTAGTCTCTAAAAGAAGGGAACCTTCTTAGCAATTCAGTCTCTTGGGCTGGCTTTATCAAAATCATTCGTTTTAATCTGAAACCTGAAAATGACATGAAACTGGAAACTTGACAGTTCTGATAACGGTAGAAGTTGAGATGATTTCAGTGTTTCTGCTAAGCCTGGAATTTTAGGAAATTCAGAATTCCATGAGAACCTGGCTATTCTGTTTAATTAGTGCCCAAATGTCTCATTTTCTATGCTAAGATCTCATTGGGGTCAGTTTGTGCTTACAAACACACCTCAGGTTTTGTTCATACCGTGGACCTTTTCCAGCATTCCAAGTGTGCCCAGTGGGCAGATTTTAAGTGAAAATAAGGGCATATTGTGCAAGTAATGTCCTGTAAAAGTTAACTATCTTTGTTCTTCTGTATCCAGAATTGCTGCTGTGGATTTGTGAATGCAAAGGCTGGTGAAATAAAATGGTAGAACTATACACCCCCAATGCCAGATCAGTATTTGCAGGTTGCTTCTGCTACTTGTGTTTTTTAAATGCTTTTCACATTTCCTGTGTTGAAAATGTGACATATTTTCACAATATAGATATTTGAAAGTGCTTATTGACATGTCCTGTGCAAACGACTGATTATAGAAAGACATTGCTGGGGGGAAAGGTGCTGCATTTGTGTTTACAGTCCTATTTGTTCACTGAAGGAATGGTTCTGAATACGTATTTGTACAGCTGATCTACATTGTATACTTGTTGCCTCTTTTATATCACAGAATATCTTATCAGATATGGAATCTAGAACCTTCTGTGACAAGATTACAGCCTTCCAGCATTGGAATTAAATATGTAATGCTTTCTGAGCTTGCTACTAGAAAGCAAAATAATCACAAGGCTTACTTAAATCCAGAATTCCATCCTGTAGAGGGCAATGGTACACATAAATGTAATGTAGTGTGTTATATCAAAGACATCAAGCAGCTGAGACCTGTAAATCCTTCCAAAGTCTGTAATATAATCTAATTTTAAATATGAACTTGTGTGCTTGTTCTTATACAGTGGCCTGTGTGTTCACTGCAAAATTGGTTGCTTGGGTTTGGTCTGGGGTTTTTTATGGTTTTGGTTATATCCAAGTATTTCTGGTGTTAAAAAATTACCAAAAGCATTTAAATATTAAGCAGCTACGACCGGAATCTTGAGAGTAGATTAAAGAGTGCCCGTGCCCAAATTCCAGTGAAATTCAGTGGATTTGTTTAACAGTCCCAGTGTTTACTTACCTGAAGGGGTACCAGGCGTGTCAGTAGAGGGGCCTTGAAATGAACAGAGAGCTGGGTTTGAAATTAATGCCCGTTTTGTAGCTTCAAACAGCCACAGAGCCCTTTGCCTAAGTATTATGGAAGTCAGGCATACAGCGGGTTAAAATGAGGGGTAAGCGTGAATTCAGAGTTTTACGGTTTCCCTTCATGTCCAAGCTTTACCGTAGTTCTGCAGCAATAAATTCTTGTGTCGTTTTCTCACTAGGCTTTCTTTCCTGTACCTGTCTGGTTTTAGGCATGGCTACAGTACAGAAACAACGTTATTATCTGTGGTAGTTGATCTCCAGATCAATACTGGTAAAGTATCTATAGAGGTTTTGTTGATTTGCTTGAGAAAGCTTGGAGCGATGGATAGGAAGGTCCTTCCGTGGGTCACCCTCTTTCTCTCTGAGTAATAAGTATTTCTCTCCTTCCTAGGAGGGTAAAGCAAGACAGTCTGGTGTTTTGACTAATCTATAGGTGTCACTCACATTTGTATATTCCCATTCAAGTCAAGTCTCTCCCATTGCTCAAGCCTAGCAGATCCAGGGATGTGACTGAGAGTGAGTTAGTTAAGGTTTTATCCCAGCTCTAACACAATCTGTTCGTGTAAGCCACTCTCTTTCATACATCAAACCAACAGCTTTGCCTTTCATTGCAGGTAAACATCTGCTTGATTTTTGTTAGTGGAATTCACTTCTTCAGCTGTTTTGAATGAGTTGCTGTTGGCATAGTTAGGCTATGGAAAGGTAACTGTTCCCCGGTCTGGTGGACATTTGTTATTCCTCCGTCTTTTCAGATGTCTGCAAAAGGAGTTTAATTTCAGAAAGGCTGCACATCCTTGGATTTCCCACTGACTTTGCAGTTTGCTTTTACTTCAGCTCCTCTTTGTTTCAGCTTTCTTCATTCCAACTTTAAATGAGTTCTTACCCGTTGCTGTCCCCAAGCAAAATTTATCTGACCCAGAGACAGAGACCGACTGTCTCTCTCCAATATAGACTTTGTCACAAGGTGGGGGTCCATGTTAGAGTGTACTCCAAAGGGAGCCTGATTGGCACCCCTCATTTTGTTGTCTTGTAACATGTTTGTGGAATAATATGAAAAGTTAAATATACAGCACAAGGAGAAAAAGGACAACTTCATCATGTTTACTAAGCACAATGTAAGTAAGTAAACGGTGTAAGTAAGATGATAACTTTCCCCTTTGGAGATTAGGTGGATATCCACAATCACTGAATCTCAGACTGGTTTGGGTTGGAAGGGACCTTAAAGCTCATCCAGCTCCACCCCCTGCCACAGGCAGGGACACCTTCCACTGGAGCAGCTTGCTCCAAGCCCCTGTGTCCAACCTGGCCTTGAGCACTGCCAGACACAGGGCAGCCACAGCTTCTCTGGGCACCCTGTGCCAGCGCCTCAGCACCCTCACAGGGAACAGCTTCTGCCTAAGAGCTCATCTCAGTCTCCCCTCTGTCAGGTTCAAGCCATTCCCCTTGGCCTGTCCCTTCAGGCCCTTGTTACAAGTCCCTCTCCACCTTCCTGTAGCTATTTAGCTACATAGCCTTGGCCTGGTTTGTAGAAAGTAGCATGTAGGTTTGACTGTCAAAAAAAGAGGCCAAGGATTTCATGTGTGTATGTTGTAAACATGACTGCTGCTCTGGCCAGTGAGCACTCCAGTTTTATTTTTCACTTTTCCTCTTCAACTGGCTGATGTGCCTGAAACAACGAACTCTGCCAATAGACAAAGAAGATTCAGGACGTGAAGCTTGGGAATCTTCAGATTAATAAATGCCAGGAGAACAAACGACAAGGTTAAATAATCTGGTCAGGAGACCTCAGCGATGGCTGCAGAAGATCCAAACCTGGCTGCTTCTCTGTTGCTTATGTATGTGCTGTCTCCGGGATAGAAACTTCAAAGGTCTCCTGTAAGCCAAAAGCAAACTGCAGCAACTGTGTTTTGCCGTCCCCACTGTTTGCTCTGGAGTACACACATATGTAGCTCAGAAGTAGGAACAGATGATAAACTATTGTTTTGAATAATTAAATCTTGAGGGTGTCTCTATTGCTATTCTCTTTAACCTCATTTGTTTAGATTTGAACAGTTTCTTCAAGTTGTATGTGCATGTGTGTCTGTGAAACAGCATTATTTTGTTCTGTGCTATGGGAACTTGTAGGCATTGCAGGAGGAATGGGATGCAAAAATCTGGGACTGCATGGGATTTGAATGGCTTTGCTCCTAAAACAGAGTTGCTGTCTGCCTTCAAACAAATGTCTGAAGTGAAACTATGGTATGGAATGTACAAAGCTGTTGAAAGAATATCCATTTCAAGTGTGTAGCTATAGTGCCTTGAGAACAGGTAAAATCTAACCATATGCATATTCCTATGCATTGTTAAAAATCTTCTGTTTTCTGCAATGCAGAACTTCAATATTTTTCCATTTTGCCTTATGCAAGGCATACACTTTTAAATACCATCGAGTCTGTCAAGCTCTTAGTACATATGGCTTAAAACTGAAGATCAGCTTTAGATACAGATTTTTATATGCAAATGAATGAACTGCTAGAAATCAATAATGTATTTGTGTGTAAACAGCACGCATGCATTGCCTACACTTTAACCTGAGAAATGGCAGGCCCATAATAACCTTTTCTTTTTGACTAAATACTTCATTTCTTAACCAAGCATTTCACTCGCTGTGATATCAATATATTTGTGTGGGTTTCTTTCCTATTTGTATGCAAGTCTACCAGGACAACATAGAGTATGAAATCCACAAATGTCTAATCCGCGTGCCGGTACTGCAGGGCTGTTGGCTGCAGAGAATTCTCAGTCATAACAATGAAAGGAGCTTTTTCTCCTTTATAATGTGCTGTTAAGCCTACCAGATATCTGTATGCTCCAAATACTTTTACTCCACACATAGTTTGTGTACCTGTATACACATCTGTATGTGCACAGGCACCAACTCACCTGCCATTCTCACCTGTAGTCATATTGTATTTCCTATAAGGAAATTGCATCTCCCAGCGTGCTTATGGACTCTCCACCGAGTACAAACAAAGCAGCTTACAGGAGCTGGATACCTGGGGAATATTGCAACATCTTCTTTAAAGAGCTGGGGAGAAAGCCTACTGGGTTCTGAAGGCATTGCTTTTGAGCTGCCTCTGCAAATGAACCCGCTCAGTGTGGAGAGGGTTACTGTACCTGCTCCCTGGAGAAAATCCCCCAAAGTTAGCCAAATTCTTCTCATATGTGTGTCCTCTTCACACTGCTATTCAAGGCAGTTCAGCCTGAGGCAAGAATTGAGGCCAGCCCAAATTTAAAATCCCAACAGATTTGAAGGTTGGATTCTTTTAATATAAACATTTCAATGAAATTTCCACATGAAATATTTTAAATCAAAATTTACGTTATCTTTTTCCTCAAATTTTAGTCTTAATTTTGAGAATTCTTATCCCATATTCATATTTTGCTATTGCTCTTTTCTGGGTTTTCTTTTCCCAGCAGCTTTCTCACTGTGTAAATTCACAAAACCACTACTTTTACTCAAGTAGGCACAGAGCAAGCAAATAAAAAGGTGGTTATTCACACAGTTCCAGTTGCAGGCAGCACATGGGGTCAGGATTGCTTCTGTGTCTTCAACTGGTACTGTGCTCCATTTCCAGCCTGTGCTGGGAAGAGAGGAAAGGGATGTGTTCCTGGCAGCAGCCAGCTGTTCCAGGGGGATGCCTGCCTGCTCTCCAAGAGGAGGAGGCAGAACTGTGTCTGCAGCTCTGGAGGTGACATGGGCAGAGGCTCTTTCTGCCTCAGTGCCTGTGCACACATTCAGGTCCTAATCTGTGCTAAACTCCTTCTTTACTAAATATATGTTAGCTTAAAAGAGGAGCTTAAAATAAAGTCATGCTTCAGATGCTCATAGCCGTTGTCATCTGATCTTGTAAGATAAAGATGAATGTATGCTTACTAAATCTTAAAAGACAATTAGCCATAGAATTTACTCAAAAGGAGTCACTAATAGGGACAGTGAGAGGAATGAACATTGCAGCTTCCTGGGTAGTCCTGCTCTTTGGGTTTTAGTCTGTCACTGACTTGGAGGCTATACCTTGACCTGTCTAAAATATCATAGGTCTGCTTGAGCTCATCCTGAGCTCTGACAGGTAGGAAATCAATTACTATCCACAAGGGGACAGCTTCTCTTCCAGCTCTGGTACTTAAATACATAAGGAAAAAGGAACAAAAGAAGAAGGATAATTGTTACCTTGAACTGATTATGTTAACTGATTGTGATCAGTTCGGAGGTGCTTACCACTTATGTGAATGCCCTTTGGGGTGACTTAATTTTCTCCATATGTACACTAGAATATTGCAAAAGGTTATGTCTGAAATCTGTGTAAAGATCAAGTATATACGTATGAGAAGCTCAGTGTGTTAAGAAATAGATGTAAATAGATCCTGGATGCAAATTAAGGCACGAGGTACTGCGCAAATAATAATTGCAGAGCTATAGATAGGTGTCAAGGTAACTGAAAATGAAACCTGAGTGGTGCAGGTTTGTGTGCAGCTTTACTCACTTTCTCCATATATGTTGAGATCTTTTTAAGCAACTTTTCTTCTCCGTTTGGCAGACCAGAGGCCAGCTTCCCCTCATTGCCTGCCTGAGAGGCCTCCAGCCCTTGCTGGAGCAGCCAGCACTCAGAGATGAAGGGAGAGCTCACTTCTTTGGACCGTTCAGCCCCCAGCTTCTCTCCTGAGAAAGCCATTAAAAGTGTTGTCAGGTGTGTTGATGATGATAAATAATAATGGCAAACATACATTAGGAGTCGGACCTGGAACTACCAAATTCAGTTTGTATAGACTAACAAATGGCCATTAGACAGTAATGACCTATGTTTGATCCCACAAACCCACTTCCATTTTCCAATGCCTAGGATAATAAATAAGACTGTGGAAGGTTTCTGAAAGTCAATAAGCTTGGGCTTCACCACGTCAATAAGGAAGAAAATGTTTAGCCTTCACAAAATACCATGCTGTCAGTGTGTTAGCCTGCTAGTTCAAGTGTCTTTTCTGATACCTGCTGCATGAGAAGACATCTAGTCTCTCAGGTACCTGGACTTCATAAATCCGGAATATCTGACTTAAAGCCAGTCAGATGCTGGTGCGGGTGATGAAAAACTGAGCGTGCCTCCCTCAAGAGAGAACACCAAGGCACTCAGAGCCAGCTTTTCAAAGTAGGCTCATTTCAGCTGCTCTTCGTGCAGAGCTCAGCAGTTTAGCGTGCAGATTGGGTTTCACCTGTGAATGTGAGTGTTGTGTGCTGCTCTCTTCAGAGGCAAAAGAGGGAATTTGCCCAAAGCCATTCACACGTGTTTTCTGATTAATTTTCTTGGTCAAACAAGTTTTGTTTGTAATTTCATTTGTGCATATAAAATGAAGTTCGCAAAACTGCGCATGTAAGTAAATGCACAGGCCTGGAAAGTGATTACACCTATAACCTGAAACTACTATACCAAACAGGGTGCTTGGGTCACTCTTACTGGTTAGCAGCGTCTCAGCAGTTTAAAGCCTAACAGAAGTAGTCTAATGTGAGGATATAAGCAGGCAGAGTGGCCCATGTGTAGCTGAAGTGAACGGTCAGTACTTCTTAGGCAGACCCAAGTGTGCTGCACTTAAATAGCATGTACCTATCTTGGGAATGGTATATAAAGAGCTGATGTGTATAGCTGGAAAATGTATTAACAGCCATGGTTTATTGATATAGTTTTGCCTCAATTGCTTTGATAGAGACAGAAATTTTGAGGTAACCTGCCCTGAGGAACTGGAAATGTTTGTTTGCTTGAGTTTAACATTTGCATTTAGGATTTCTCTTACCAGCGCTTTCACTTTGACTAAAGTCTCTCAGGAGCAGGAGTATGCTGAGTTTGGGTGGCTGAGCCCTGACATGGGGCTTTTGTAGGCTGTGTTATGTCTCTGTCCCAAGCTGTCTGGGTGACAGTGGAGTCACACCACCTCCCATTGTCCTCGCTCCCCTCTGTACCATCTGCTATTTTGATCTTAAACTCATGGTGGATTGCACTAGCTGTGGAAGCCAGGTACCATGGGAAGTGAAGCCTCCACCTCGCTCAGGGTTCCCAGGCATTGGGGAAATGTATTCCAGCTGTATGAAATCTGAAGGGTTCATATAAGACACACAGAAGTGTTTAAGGGCCATGTGATTACACGACTTTTTCCTTATTCTAGTATTTAAAGACAAGGAAACATGGACAAAATAGTACAAGTAGAGAAAGCAAAACATAGTTTTTGCAAGAACAAAGGCAAGGCACTATGCCCTTTTCCAGGTATGCAAGACACATGATGCTGCAAACAAGATGTGAGATATTACATGTACAGGCACATGTGTATGCCAGAAACCCTCTCTAACACGAGGGGCTTTGAAAGAAGAATATTGATCATGGTTGTTAGAAATGTGTCATAGTTCACGTGCATTGATACTGTCCATGCTTCTCTTACTTCCCCATTATCTCATATGGCATCATTAACCTTTCTGAGCATGTATAAATGTGTGTGTGTGTATATACATGTATGTATATGGAAGGTCTCATATTTGAAGGGGGCATTTGGTGCTGCAGGAGTATCTGACTTGCTGCATACTTCATTTTAAACCCAGCAGCAAAATGGATTTTATTTTATGTTGCTGAGACGAGGCCCACTGCACTTAGAACAGGATGTGACACCACAAACCTTTTCAAGAGAGGTACCATCACACAGCTATGACCCTGCTGTGGAACGAGACTGTCATCTGCGTTCCTGGTGGTCAGTGGTGTTGGTGAGAGTGCCAGTCAATACAACATGTATCCGTATAGAAACCTGTGCCAATTTAGCATATTTTCTTCGTGCACGCAGGCTTTCTCATTGACCTAAACCAAAATAAAGCTAATTTAAACAAAATCACAGAATCACAAAATGGTTTGGGTTGGAAAGAACCTTAAAATCATTCAATTCCAACCTCCCTGCCATGAGTAGGGACGCCTCACGCTAGACCATGCAATATACATGTCCTGCTTCAGTAGTGACTTCTGTTAGTTTAAAATCATACCTTTAGGTAAGCAAAAGGGCCTTTGGAAACTCAGAAAATAAAACTACTTCAAGTACTAGGGCTCGAACTGGCCCTCATATTGCCTTTCAACACAGAAGTAGTGTTGGACTTCCAAATGGATCAGTTGGAGTATTTTTCTAGGTCTCTTTTCAGCTTTTTATGTTGCCAGCTGTTACAGAGGAGACTTTTTAATAAGCAAACTAATACCATGTGCTCTAATAAAGCACCGTTTAGTCTTTTTCCTATTACCCCTTTTTAAAAACCCAAAGATGAATGAACAATTTGTTCATTTACAAAACTGCTTATAACAGGAACATTCAAACAACTCTATAATTGCAAATAGATATTAAAATAAGTTCAACAATTTAAAAACAATTACAAATCACTTAGAACAGTCATCTAATGTATACTTAAAGGCAAATACAGATTGTATATTTTTCAAATGGATGGAAAAACTATTCCAGCCACTTGGTGTCTGGGAAGCAAATGACTGATTGCTTTGCTGGTATTAAAGTGGGGGGCTGCAAACATTAAAAAAATCACCAGACCTTGAATTATATCAAAATATAATTGGAATAAAATAATTCAGGAGATAATTCACTCTCACCACTAATGTCGTTTACAAGATAGCAATGCTAATATGTTTCCCTTTGTTGTAGACTTAAGCCAGTTTAACTCTGTGGGTGCCAGCCTGACCCTCTGCACCATGCATGGTTTCTAGTTAAAGGTCAGCTCTCTGGTTTCAATTTTCCCCCATAAAGCAGACTGTATTCTCGTAAGTCTCTGCTGTGACATTCAGGAGGATAATGCTGCTCCTGCAGCACTCAGGAAGAGATTTTCTAAGATTCTTAGGAATTTAAAGGTCTAAATAAACACACAGGAGGAATTTCCAAAGCGTCTAAGAAACTGTAGTTGCTAAAACACATTTGAAAACCTGGTCTTTATTCATTGCAGTAATTCTGTATAATTCCTTCAAGGTCATGGGGGTGTTTTAGCGAGAATTCTGCAGCACATAAGGATGACAGTTAACCTGCCACATCGTGTATTGCTTTGGGTATATGCTTTACCATTTGAACACTGTTTGTTTCTGTATTCTGCATTCTATAGCTAGGATATATCTATAGCTTTGCCAGGATCAAACCTGTTTAATATCTGGCCTGGTAACAGAAAAAGAATAATGCAGTAAGCATAGAAAGCAAAGATAGCCACCAGCCTTCTCAGATCGGCCTAACCGCTCATCTCCAAGCTGATTTGCCCTGGAAAGGCCTGAGCTTCAGAATGTTTGAAATTCACATCCCTACAAGGAGCTCCAAGTTTCGAACATAAAACCTCAGATTCTCCAAATGCTTTTGTAAGCTGTGGCTGACATGTAAGCAGTTTTCAGTCCAGGCTGGAAGTATAAAGAGATGAATGGAAGTTGTTGTGAAACTGAGCTAGTCACTCACTCTGGTCTTCAGCTAGGTGTCCCAGAGATCAATGAAAGCATATTGATGTTGTAGGAGGCCAGGGTTCTAACCCGACGGGTACATGCTACATGCCAGCACCCATACAGATCCATACCCTGCACATCTCTGGGTGGGAAATGTGTTGTTGATAGCCTGCTAGATACTTAGATACTTGTCTGCTGCAGTATTTAGTAGCTTCCATTAAGTGTGGAGGCAACGTGCCTCTCTTCTGCCCCTTTTCACTTCAAGCATATGTAAAAAGAAGCCTACACTTACTTAGAGTCTTCAGTGAAATTTGCTTCCCTCATTATAAATACTGCTGTGATGGTGGAGAAAGACTTGAGAGCATAAGCCATTAAGGGTCCAAAATCAGGAGACAAATAAAAGAACCCATAATTTATTTCCTATAAATATATTTATTTCCTTTTATTTATAGAACCACAGTACAGAGGTGAAGCTGGAGCAATTTAAACCCTGATTTGTCAGTATTTAGTCTAGGCAAAAGAAGGGAGTTACTGCAGAGACATGAGATAGATGAGACACCCTCTGTTTCCTCTGCAGTGCCCCATACAAATAATAAGAATACACTAATTCTGCTCTATCATGAAGCGATGATACAATCATAGGGTGGCAAGAGACTAAAAGGAAAGTCAGCTCCAAAATCCAAGGCTCTGCATTATGTAAAAGCCCCCAGGTTTAAACAGAACAAGTCTTATTTAAAATTAGGATTAAAAAGCAGGTTTTTAAAGTGTGACAACCCAGGTGACATTTGGAAGTAGGTTTTCTTGCCTTGTTTAGACAGTGTGTCCTCTCCTTGGTAGATCAGCGGGTACAGAGCAGGCGTAAATTGGCCAATTTATTTCCAAAGCAGTGCAGAATTGGCTAGCAGGTAATTTAATATCGAAATAATTAAAACCATTGAAGTTATTACATTGTTGTTTAATTAATATTAGTTAATATTGTAATTTTCAGATGGAATTATGCTGAGGAAAGAGTTCTCTCATAAATACCAATAAAATTAATTACAAATTAATTAAATTTGCTAAAAGATTCTCATAATGGACTTCCAGCTAGTCTTGATTTTTGCAATAAATAAACAGAAGCATTATTAAGTGCTATATCTTCCTGAGGGAGATATTTAAACATGATATGCAGATATTACAAACGGAAGGATTTCCCAGGAAAATAGACACGTTTAATAGCAAAGGCTGGTTTTTTGCCTTCTAGTCAAAAGGAAACAAGAAAAGAGCTCAAAAGCAACATTATCATTTTAGTGTTTGGGAAGACAAAACGCTTTCCATTCTGTTCCAGCTGAGATTCCAGGATGCTTTATCGACACATAGTTCGGCTTCCTTCCAGTCCAGTGCCTTGGGTTTTAAAAGGCTGTAGTCAATGAGGGCAGTTTAGCAAAAGGGAGTCCACTTTGTTGTCTGGGTGTCATAAGCTTTGTGATGGTCAGGAGAGTGATTTCTTGTGTTTAGGGGAGTGATGCCCACATTTACCAAACCACAGTGTCCCTGTCAGCATAGTGCTTTGCACCAGCTCTCCATTCCACTACCACAGAAATGGTGTGAAACCCTGCAAGATCCCATCTACAAAGGACTTCGTGCTAACCCTGCAGTCTCTCTCTGTTTCCTCCTTGGCCTGGAATAAAAGCATAGCGTTTAATTATGGAAGTGGATAGTCAGAAGCGGATCGGTTTTGCATCTCAAAGTCTTTTAAAATGAAATATTGTTTCAGTGCTGTAAGTAGAGAAAAAATAAAGAAAGACAAAAAGGAAACACACAGAAAAGTGCTCTGATAGCAAAAGCAGAAGCCATAACAAGTTGTCTAATACAGCAGCAGGGGATAATGAATGTAAAGTGGCACTGATAACTTTCCTCAGGTATTTCTCAGCTGTCCTAAATTTACAATCCTAATTTATGTGTGCATTAACTGCTGGCAAAGGAAGGAAAACTGCCAACATTTCCATGCTGTAGGAGTTCTCATTTTGATCACTGCTTCCATCTCAAACCACAGAAAAGCTGCCAACTAGCACAATGTTTGGTCGTGTGAACTCCTACAAATAAATTTAATGACATCAAAATCTTTCATTGCTAAGAAAGATCCCAGCAGTTTTGTTTTATAAATCAGAAATGTTTTGTCTGTTTGTCTACAATCCCTTTCCCATCCAGTTCCTTCTCTTTTGTGCTGCTGCACCACAAGCAGGTAGTAACAGAGGTGATAACAGAGGTAGTTCAGCTGTAATTTGTACCTTCTGAGTTAGGCATGGTGATTGTAAACTACACTTCCCATGATCCAAATGCTCTCCTACAGCCCTTAAATTCATTGAAGCCAGGATTAGGTGAGGAACTGAAGAGATGGGGGCTTATTTCCTGTGTCCTGGGGGAGGTCTCAAGGAAGGACTTGAGCTGTGCTTCCCAGGAGGTGCTCTGCTGCTGGACCAGAGGTGCGTAATGTCAAGTTGAGTTGTTAAAACAATGATGTTGGTGCTGTACAGCAAATCAGGAAGTTTCAGTTGTTGCTAAACTGACCTAAAATGATAGTTTGAACCTGAAAATCCCTTGAATACATTCAGTTTCGTACCAAGTATGTTTGTCTTTGTTTTAATTTTTTGATAGATGCAGTAAAATTCCTGTTGTTGGATTCCACAGTTTTTTGGCATGCAGAATTCCCACTGGAATTAGTGATGGAGTAGTCACAACACGGGCTACCTTATGTTTTATTATCAGATTTTCCTTAACTAGACTTGATCTTAGGGTCTCAGTGCTCTCAAGAACACAACTAATGAAATTTGAAAGGAAGTATTGTCTGTTTAATGACACTCTCTGTTTTGTCTCAAATACACTTTTAATTGCACTATTTCTGGGGAGCTAATGAGGGGAAAAACTTGTTTCTGAAAAATGGAATCACAGCTTTAGCAGCAGATAAGGCTGACATTCAGTTCTTAGAAAGAAGCAATCAATGGTGAATGCATCAGGTGAGTTCATTTCTCTTGCTCTGCTTTAATAGCTTATAAAGAAGATTGATTAAGTTCTTGTCTGATAGATCAATAAAGGAATGAAACTGAGCTTTCCCTCCTTCAAGCATGGGTTTGTCATATGCTGGGGAATCTAGAGACCGAAGGGAAGTAATGCTAACTTGGAAAAACAGCCCATACTCTGGGATTCTGGGAGTCTAATGAGCTCATTCATGTCCTACTGCTTGCACAGCACATAAAACAATAGCTGTGTGATTCACATGGTGTGACCATGCATCTTGGGGCTTTTTTTCCGTACCATTCAGCCACGTTCTTCATGTCCTTACACTTTGTAGACTGGTGCAAAGTGTGTAAGATTTTATAGCTTGAGAAAGCAATCATGTTTGTGTGTGTGTCCAGGATAATACAGGTTTGAAAGGGGTCAGCCTCTCAGGTTCCCTCCAGGCATGGTAACAGATCCTTTCGTCCTGGCTGGGAAAACTTTAGAAATCGTCTTAGCCTTCAAAAGATGTATTTTCAGAGTAAGCTCCCATGCAGGTTTCTGATGCCTCAGTTTATTCAGGTTGGAAATGGCAAGAAAGTGTCCCATGATCCCAGTTTCCAGCCAAACCAGTGCTTTCATGTCCATGTTTGAAGCAGGTTGATTTGCCTTTCCTGGTTTTTTACTTAAACGTAGTATTTCACTCCTCCTTGCTGTGCCTCCCAGGAACAAAATTGGTGGAACATAGAACAATGTGAGGATGAAGGGAAATGGCAACTGTAAACTGTAGCATTTGTGACAGTAGAAACGTCGTGGATATGAGAAATTACGCAAGTAGCACAACATCAGCATTTTATTTGCACATATAAACATTTCAGTATCTTACATGGTGGGCCATGTTTTTTCTTTACTTCTGTTGTTGTCTTTTATGGCTGTGTCACACACCTGAGCAGAGTCTGCAGGTCGTGAGATGTGAGCTGCTTTTACGAAGGAGACGTGAGCATGAGAGACACCCTCAGCATTTATCTCATTTAAATAACACCAAAGCCCAGATCCTACTTGTATCTGAAAAATGATAGTCAGCACATGTACCGTGGAGACATCCGGGATGCTAATTATCTGTAGACGGTACTAACTATACAAGTGGCTGTGCAGCTCTGGTATGTATATGTATATACACACATTTCCTCTTTCAAGCACAGTTATTTTAAGGACTCTGTACATAATACAAAGTGCAGAGATGAAACCAGGCAGGGAAGGGATGCCGTCCAGAGGGACCTCATAGCAGCCTCCCAATATCTGAAGGGGGCCTATAAGGATGTTAGAGAGGGGCTCTTCATCAGGGACTGTAGTGAGAGGACAAGGGGTAACAGGTTCAAACTTAAACAGGGGAAGTTGAGGTTAGGGGTAAGGAAGAAGTTCTTTACTGTGAGGGTGCTCAGGCGCTGGCACAGGGTGCCCAGAGAAGTGGTAAATGCTCCCTCCCTGGCAGTGTTCACGGCCAGGCTGGATGGAGCCTTGGGTGGCATGGTTTAGTGTGAGGCCTCCCTGCCCATGGCAGGGGGGTTGGAACTGGGTGATCTTAAGGTCCTTTCCAACCCAAACCATTCTGTGATTCTATGATTGTGTGTTGCTTTTAAACTCCTGATGCGTTATTAATGTTCCTAGAGTACATCTTCAACTTTAATCCTAGGGATTTCTTATTGATTTTTGTTGATAGTGAAGTGTCTTGATACAATGTGACAGACTGCTTGTATTGGCAATTTCAATTAGATCTCTGAATAACTGATTCTATAGACTGGCAACTTCCATCCACTCAAATGAATGTTCACATCTGAAGCCTTGAGTGTTCCTCTGCATCAAATAACTTTGGCCAGGGCTTTTCCCAGCCCTGCAGGGAACTGCACATGTTGGAAGAAGATGTGGCAAAGGGAGTCTTCTTCCCATGTACCCCTTGGCAGAGGTCAGGCCAGTGGCTGGTACAACATTTACTTTACACTGAGTCCCACAAAGGTGTCATGTGCTGCGGTACTGCCTTTAAATCCTTGGTGTTTGCAGCTTGATATGCTTGGAAAATTTGATGTAAAACTGCAAACCCCTCTGCTATTGGTAAATCACTTTCTTCCCTTAGTAATACAGTTATTGACAGTTGGTCTTCATTCTGACTCTGTGCCCTAAGCTTGTGTTGCAACAGCTATTTCCCTACATTCTTTAGATAAACTTCAGCATTCTCTGCCTTTTGATTATTGATTTATTTTTAGAGGACTCTGTTTCATGATTATCTGCTGTTCATTTTATGCATTGTTTGTTGCTTAGTTTGAAAATTAAAACTAGGGATGTTCCTGGATGAACCATTGGTTTTTTCCCCTTTAATGTTCTGAAAGAAATGGTTCCTGGTGGAGAAGTTGATTTTTACAGATATTTTGCATTACCAGGAAGAGGTAGAACTCTCATAAAGATCATTAAGAGAGTAAGAATAAGGGTGGTCATATTCCATCTGTAGGTCTTCAGGCATGGATTTGAATTTGTGTGTGACTAGAGTCTTAATATAATAATAAAAACAATTGGTGACATTCATTCATTGGTAATCATGAGATAAAACCACTGTACATTACCCAGTTCCAAAATGGAACCCAGTGACGCATCCTACAGCATTTTCATTATCACAGTTTGCTTTTGTTAGAAGTTGTGATGTTTTCTTTTTCTTGAGAGAGAAAATTAGGCTTTATATTGCAACCAAGTATTTGAACACAGTAAGAATAACATCTGTTGCACAGAGATGCAGTTTTGGGAGTTATTTGCATTTTCACCAATCAAGCTTGGTTTCAGGGAGAAGAGAAATCACATTTAATTGTAAGATTAAGTGCATTGTATGTCCATAGGCTTGCAGAAAAGCCTGAAAGAAAACTCTCTGCAGGGAAGTGTGTGGAGTGAGATTCCCAGGGTTGTGCTGCTCCGGTTTGAAGTGAGTGAGGTGTGACACAGCAGTGACAAAGATGCACTGAGCCTGACTTCGTCTGCTCTGGACAGGAGCCCTAAATGGAAAACTATAGCTTGTCAGTTCCCATCTGTCAGATCACTAAGAACAGGCGTTTTTAGGTTCCTCGTCATGATAAACCAAGTTGCAACACTTCACTATGTGTTTGGAATTGGATGAGACCTTGTTGGAAGTGCTACGTGTATTCCCACCTGCTACTGGCAGCAGTTGTATTGTCACTGAGGAACAAAGATGTGCCTTCCTCCTCCTCCTTTGGCATGAAGTCACCTACGTGGGAGGAATTGTCTAATTCAGGTTGGTTAAAGGTACAGATCTGTGTTGTGCTCATAAATTCCCATCGTGGCTGCGCAAATCTGTGCAGCTCTTTTGAGGTGAGACATAGAATCAGTTTATCTAGTTAAACTCAGGGAACCAAACTTCTAACACTGTTCTGTTGGTTTGGTTTTTTCCATACCGCTTTTTCCTCCCCAAATTGATTTATCTGTGTTTTCCATCATTGCTTGTCTGAGCCCTTGCGGCTTTTTCTGAGGAAGCAGAAATGTTCCCTGTTCCCATGGCAGAGGCCAGCTTGCTTGTATGGACACATTGGTCTGGTTTTTAATTTACCCACTTGCCAAACCTGTTTTCCATTAAAACTGTGTCTTACCTGGTGCAGAACTAACCCAGGTGTGTGAACATCTGTTTCAGAAGGAGCAGAAGAAACATGTGTTTGGTACTTTTTGCATTGGAAAACAAATGCATCTGCCTCAAATAAACAGAAGGGTCCTAAAGAGAACCTGACTGTTGAAGTTCGGAATGTTTTCAGTTGGTATATTGGCTGTGGTGTGACTGCAGAGAGTCTTCATAAATGGGCACGCAAGAAACAGCTACTTTCCAGTGACGTATGTTGAAAGCAGTGAGAGGTCACATTAAATGAAGTGGTTTAATATCAGAACATCTCAAACTTTTGTGAAGAACATCAAAGTATCCTTCATTTATCATTGCTGATTTTACTGTTAGTTAAAACCGGAAAATTCAGATTGAAACAGGTCCTATCAATTTTCAAGAAGTTGTTTCATTTTCAGCTTTTTCTTTTTGCATAGCTCAGTCTGAGAACATGCTGATAGCACACCTGAGTCTGCAGCCTGTGGCTTGTTTGCACAACTGAAATTAGAATCATAGAGTCATAGAATAGTCAGGGTTGGAAAGGACCTTAAGATCATCCAGTTCCAATCCCCCTGCCATGGGCAGGGACACCTCACACTAAACCATGGCACCCAAGGCTCTGCCCAACCTGGCCTTCAACACCGCCAGGGATGGAGCATTCACAGCTTCCCTGGGCAACCCATTCCAGTGCCTCACCACCCTTACAGTAAAGAACTTCTTCCTCATATCCAATCTAAACTTCCCCTGTTTAAGTTTGAACCCGTTACCCCTTGTCCTATCATTACAGTCCCTAATGAAGAGCCCCTCTCCAACATCCCTATAGGCCCCCTTCAGATACTGGAGGGCTGCTCTGAGGTCTCCATGCAGCCTTCTCTTCTCCAGGCTGAACAGCCCCAACTTTCTCAGCCTATCTTCATACAGGAGGTGCTCCAGTCCCTGATAGTCCTCGTGGCCTCCTCTGGACTTGTTCCAACAGTTCCATGTCCTTTTGATGTTGAGGACCCCAGAACTGCACACAGTACTCCAAGTGAGGTCTCACAGAGCAGAGCAGAGGGGCAGGATCACCTCCCTCGACCTGCTGGTCACGCTCCTTTGGATGCAGCCCAGGATACGGTTGGCTTTCTGGGCTGCAAGCGCACACTGCAGCCGCCTCATGTTCATTTCTCATCAACCAACACCCCCAAGTCCTTCTCCGCAGGGCTGCTCTCAATCTTTTCTCTGCCCAACCTGGAGCTGTGCCTGGCATTGCTCCGACCCAGGGGTAGGACCTTGCACTTGGCATGGTTAAACTTCATCAGGTTGGCATCAGCCCACCTCACAAGCGTGTCAAGGTCCCTCTGGATGGCATTCCTTCCCTCCAGCATATCAACCGAACCACACAGCTTGGTGTCATTGTCAAACTTGCTGAGGGCGCATTCAATCCCACTGTCCATGTCACCGACAAAGATGTTGAACAAGACCACTCCCAACACCGATCCCTGAGGGACACCACTTGTTACTGGTCTCCAACTGGACATTGAGCCATTGAGCACAACTCTTTGCGTGCGGCCATCCAGCCAGTTCTTTATCCACCGAGTGGTCCACCTATCAAATTGATGTCTCTCCAAGAAGTAATCTATTAGATGGAAAAGGCAACTGGGTTGCAGACCTCTGGGACTGGGTCAGGATTTTGGCTTCTAGTAGCTTTCACAACGCTGTTTGTACCTGGCACATCTTCAGGGACCTGTTACCTGTGCACTGACACCTAAACCACCCAAGAGCTCAAGGCAAAGTTGGCTGCAGAGCCATGCTCCCCCTGGCCCCCCACTTTGTGGCAGTAAGAAGCCATCCTCCTCTGAAGAGTGGCTTCAGGCTTGATGTAAACGCCACATTATTAATACCGAATGCTGTAGCTTTAGCTGGGTGCGCACATGCGTGTGGGCAGCTGCTGTCAGCTGCTGCAGTGTGCAGTGTGGTGCTGTGGAGCCTGGACCTGCCTCCTTCACCTTCAGTGCCTCTGTGCTCTCCTCTGTAACTCTTCCCTTCTGCTTCCAGAGCTCTGTGTTTTAATTTGTTGACAACAAATCTATGAATGTATTCATGAAAGAACAAAAAAGCCATGTTGTAAAAGTGTAACACTGTCCTGTCTAAACACAGGGTTATTATTTAGTGTAGTTGCATTTTGTAGTCCATTGTTGGTGGAGAAGCCAGGTGGTTATGTGGAATGTAACCTAGCAATGAGAGGCACACCTCGGTGGTGTCAGGCAAATAATACGATGATAATAACAACAATGTTCAGGTAACCTCTGCAAGGCAGAGCATCCTCTACAACACCAAACACTGTTTTGTCTCCTTATTGAGAAGAGGAGCCTGTAAGATACACTAACGGTGTACATTAAAAAAACCCAGCCCAACTCCGTCTTAAACCTTAACTGGAAAGGAAAGATTGCTTTGGGAAGGCTGGAAACTGCTTGCATCAGCTGCTTTCAGGCAGCTTTGGGCTGATGTGGGTTCCCTTTTAAAAGCATCCATAGGTTAGGCTAAACTATACAGCATCAGACTTTAGCCTTACTCTCAGGTTTTAGTCAAGGGAAACCTTTGCCAGCTTGGAAATGCTATAAGGTAGTTCAGCAATGCGCAGTACTAAGGGGTGAGAGTTTGTAACTTACATGAGGCTTCCCGAAATGTATGCACATGTTTAACTTTCTGCACTGTAAGTAATCCCATTGACTTCCATGAGTGCTCATTTTTGTCACATTCAGCTTATTTGCAAGCCTTGACACTCCTGACGCATCAGATGCTTGCTTTTAACAGTTCCTTTGAAAGCTAATAGAGCTGTACTTTGAACTTCGCAGTGATAATTCCCTGTGTTGAGCTTGTGCAGCCCCATGGATGCAGAAAATGATGGTCAGAGACTTACTGGAGTGAAGACAAAAATGCTGAGAACATGGCAAGAAACATGCCCTTTCTTCCCAGAAGAAGTGGGCTTGCTTCTTTCCAGTAAGTGCTGTTAGAGAAAATTGGTCTCAAATCTTCAAAGACCTGGGCCCAATTCTGCTGCCTTTTACTAAATGTTTGGCTTTAATCAGACCAAGATTGGGGTTACTGTGTAGTTTTGAAGTTTCATATTGTTATACTGATAAATCATAGAATCCCAGACTGGTTTGGTTGGAAGGGACCTTAAAGTTCATCCAGCCTCAACCCCTGCCATGGGCAGGGGCACTTTCCACTGGAGCAGCTTGCTCCAAGCCCCTGTGTCTAACCTGGCCTTGAACACTGCCAGACACAGGGCAGCCACAGCTTCTCTGGGCACCCTGTGCCAGCGCCTCAGCACCCTCACAGGGAACAGCTTCTGCCTAAGAGCTCATCTCAGTCTCCCCTCTGTCAGGTTCAAGCCATTCCCCTTGGCCTGTCACTATATTCACTTGTAGAAAGTCCCTGTCCAAATTTCTTATAGGCCCCTTGAGGTACTGGAAGACTTATATATGGTTATTTTCTCATTTAAAAAATGGAATCTTTGCTTTAAATTACAGTATGTATTCCTTTTCCTATTTTAAGTTAGTCTTCAATATTTTCCATAAGCAAAGCACCTTCTGAGATGATTTGGAGATGTGTTTGTGTGAGTGCCATAGCAGGGCTTGAGCTGTGCTACACGGGATGCTTCAGATAAAGGGATAAAACTGACTTGTTTCCTAGCAATGTCTTCCTAAATATTGAAATGAAGTACTTACTACTCCAGTGCTGCACTTACCATGTGGGATATATCACAACTATTCCTGAGCCACTTCTGAGGCTACTTTATGCATTAAACAGAGCAAGAAAGTCAAAGGTGTGCATTATATTAAGATAACATTCTTTCAGGGTCACTGAAGGCATCTGGCTGTGCCTTGTATCTCAGCCTGCATTCCAGACATTTATCTCTGCAACGTGTGAGTGTGTGTTTGTTTTGTTACCTAATCATAAAGTGGCATTTAAAAATGGGGCTTTCCTCTTTGCTGATGAGGTATCTGCTGTGTGTGCAGCTGCTAAGGAGCCCACGGCCCCTCTGCAGCTGGGGAGGATTCAGCTGCAGTGGGGATCCTGAAGACCCTTGGTGGGTCTGGGGTGCAGAACACACTGCCCAGATCTGAGGTGGCTTTCTGGGGAAATGGCTGTAAATGCACACACTGTCCACATGTGGGTTGTCAAACAGGCTTGTGACATGGTCCTGTGGCATCAGTCCTGTTTGGTGGCATCAGCAACAAGATGCTCTGCTTACTCCCTGTCTTCTGTCATTAATGTGTTATTCCTCTGATCCAAACCTTGTTATCTGGACACAGGGTGCCCAGAGAAGCTGTGGCTGCCCTGTGTCTGGCAGTGTTCAAGGCCAGGTTGGACACAGGGCTTGGAGCAAACTGCTCCAGTGGAAGGTGTCCCTGCCCGTGGCAGGGGTTGGAGCTGGAGGAGCTCTAAGGTCCCTTCCAACCCAAACAGTTTTGGATTCTCTGATACAGGCTGTATGGCATCGAAGAATATGATAAGGGTTTGGAAACCAAAAAGGATGCATAATCACAAGGAGAGCCTTCCTGTCTTCTGCGTCAGTTCTGTTCTAACTCATCAAAAGCCAGTTTCCTTTTTCTGGTAAGATATTAGTAGAGGTGGTTCGTGGTCAAAGGCACCGATATCCATCTTGTGAGTAACAGTCTTGTGAACGAGTGTCAGCCAATGTGTAAATATACAGAGAATGGGCAAAAAGTCCCAAGTACCCTTTCATCCTCAGGGATGGCCCCAGCTGCTCCTGGGTGTGCGGCGCTGGCACCGCAGTGTCACTTGCAGTGCCTGGCAGAAAATGGTGCTGAATACCTGGATGGGAGAGGAAGGAAATGGTGATGGATGAGGCAAGGGGGAAGACAGATTTGAGAGGGGCCAGACACTGCTTATATATAGGGTACTGAGATACACTGCTGTGTATGCTGCATGCAGCATGCTGGGCGCTCAAACCTGAATGATACATGTGGGCAGGAGGACCTACATGTGGTATTTTCCTTTTAAAAAGACAAGATTCAGAGTAGCTTTGTAAATTCATAGTAATCAGTCACAGAAAAGGGGTGATTTCATTGAGAAATCTCTGTTTAGCAAAATGGGATAGTTTTTTTGGAAAGCTTTAAAATGGGCTACATTAGAGTTTAGAGCCTTTTAAGATCCTCTCCTCCCTGGTTTTGAGATGCGTACAGTAGTCATTTTATTTCTAAAGCTTGCACATTTTAGCAACACTAGCTTTTAATTCATTATACAGCAGTATGGAGCTGTTGAGAGAGACATAGCAGCTTGATTCATTTGAAATCCTAGGACAAATAGGCTTTAAAAAGCAAATGCATTCATTCTGACACTAATTATGTGTCTTTCCCACATGTCATAGTATCTTGTGTCACAAATTGCTCTCATTTGCTACTCAGTGCAAAATGTCTGAGAGATGAAGAGTGCAAACCAAGATGTTTTAACCAGGTGTAGGACAGCTCTAAAACCTATGGAGAGTCCAGAGCCAAACAGGAGGAGAAACTTCACACTAAAGGGATCAAAAGACCTTTGATCAGGTATTAATTTCAGCTAGATTGTAGCTACAGTTGCGTCTTTGCAGTGTGCGAAATGAACCGCAACATGCCCAGCAAGCAGAGATGAGCACCAAGATCTTACCTGGTTTGTTTGAGGTTGGTGGGGCTGTGAACTCCTGTCAGTGTCCATCTTGCCATGTAAAGTGCTGATGCCCTCACGAGCATTTTTACTACATGAAAATACACCGTTCCATGTATGTGAATGCAAAGGATTTGATGTATTAAAGTGAATTAGAGAAAAACCTTGTGTTCCTGAGCCAGTGCTTGTTGCTAGATAATGGACAAGCCTGGCATTGCTCTTCTGGAACTAATCCTATAATAGTGTCACAGGTTATTTGGTGCCAACTGGTGTTTCTGCTCTCCCCAGTAAAGAGCAGCCTTTCCACTTGGAGTGCCACTGTGAGAAATTAGAAGTTGACAAAACGAATGGCAGCAAAAAGAAACCATTCAAATCAATGCAAGTTTGTTTCTTGTTTTAAATAACCCCATCCCCGTTTTCTGTGCTAAGCAGAGGCTTCCTCATTATGGCAGAGGTTTAAGCAGCAAATGTCTCTTCACCTGCGCTGCACTGTTCAAACCTGGCATGCTTTACACGTAATGCGGTTTGACAGTTCATTTGAAATAAATGTGCCGATAACCCTTAAAAGTGGTAATAAAATACTCTTTGCTCTACTGTACAGATGATTAATACCACTAAAGTAATTAAATTCCATTAGGCTGGGGTTCACATACCCAAGGAATTGGTGCCAGGATTTAGCAGATCTCTAGTGAGGACAAAAGACTAATGCCTTTTAAAGCCACGTTTCACAAGTAAAATCCCCGGAAAGTCTATATTAACTTAGGACATCTGCTTGGTGTGATTGTTTGAGCTATTGATGCATTGGATCATTAGCAGGGTGGTGTGAACTGCTGTTTTCCTGTTGACAAGGATCTCTCACCAGGAGCTGCTGGCTTTCTGCAGAGGGAGAAAAGGCAGAACGGGGCGGCCAGGCTGGGTCCTGCCCACGGGCTTTGACTTCCAGAATTATTGCCAACTGGAGAGTCTCTGATGGTAGGAAACAGCATTTTGCCCCCAGCCATTTTTCCCAAGATCAGAGCCAAAGTAACTCTGTCTCCTGCTGTTTTGTAGCTGTAGATTCTTAAAGACTGGCATTATTGTAGTCGATGAACAGTTTGCCCCCTTTCAGATGGCTGCAGTAATGACCCACAGGGGAGGCAGTGCTTAGGCAATGCTGACAATGTGACCAGGTGCTGCAACATAAGCATTTCATTAAATATTGAAGCAATGGGTTTCAGTTACAGTGGCAAAAAGGAAATCTGGGCTGTGTCCAAATATGTGGCTATTTTTTTTTCCCTTTCAACCTCTTCTAATCACATTATTTTTTGCATGACCTTTCTCCTGCTAATTAGCTGCAGCCTGGAGCAGCATTGTGGGTAACACATCGAAGGTGATTCCACATTCCACTTTACATGCTGGTAATCATTCTTAATGTAGGAATGATTTATTTACTCCAGGTTTTGTCATGATCTAAAATATGCAACCACCCAAAAATCCTCTCTTTATTATTGCCATACTTCACATCTACCAAAAAAAGGAGAAAATATCTTGAATTTCTGTTTGAAAACAAGAAAAGATTTGTGCTATAACCTGTATTGTTTCAATACGAGCTGTTGTAACCGTGTAGGAAGAGGTGGGTGCAGTGAGTGTTGTCAGCAGGTGCTAAAGAGGTCTAAAGGCTCCTTCCTGTCTTGAACACCTGGGCGTCCTGCCTGATGGGTGTAGTACAGTTCCTTACTCTGTGTGCTCACCACAGATAGCAGCACTATCTAGTACAAGGTGGTACAACTTGGTACTCAGAGCAGGGGATCAAACAGCACCTATGGCTAAAAAACAAGGGAATAACTCAAAACTCCACCCTTTGAATGTGGAAGAGCATTTTGAAACCAGAAATTATCAAAACACTATGGGGGTGTTCACCTTCCCCTAGGAGCTTGGGGGCACCCCCTCGTTGGGTTTTGGTTTGGTTGTGTGCTTTGGTTTCAGTTTCTGGTTTTAAAAGGCAGGGAGAAGGCTTCAGGAAAGCTGGTTTTGAAGGGCTTCGTATTTTGTGTTTGTGCAGTCGTGTCCATAACTTTATAAGAAAAACTTAAGGGCATTATAACATTTTAATCTCATTTTATGGTGTGCTGCAATACATAGCTGAATAGTACTACAGTGCTGAACTATATATGCTATAGCATGTTTTCTAAGCAAGTTGGCAGTTTTCATTGTGCTACCTTTGTCATTATTAATTGTTTATGAAACCAGACATAACATTAAATCACTTAAAATACCATCATTTAATTTTCTTTGTACAATGTATATTCTTTTCTTTCTGCCATGTACCAAATACATTTCTATTGAGTACAAACTGTTTCTCTAAATATGATCCCAAATGTCAAAGCTTTTTTTTTATCATAGCTGAAAAATTATTTCCAAAGATGCAGGTGCCCAAATAGACAGAAAGATATTTACTGAAAAATCCTAGTGCTCTACTATGACCGGTGTTTTCCATGTGCAGTGTTAGAGACTGGAGTAAGCAGGTCCTGTTCAGCATTACAATTGTTTGTAGTCTGATTTCAATACTTCACATGGTAAGAGAATATTCTTTCAGTGATGGTGTTAAGATGATTTTTAAGAACAATTCTCTGTTTTCTTTTTCCTTTCCTTGAAAGGAGCTTTTTTAATTTCTGTTTTTAATTTTAGTCTTATTTTTAAGAAAATGAAACTACTACTCAAAAACCCCCAAAAAGGCAGAGAAAGGAGAAAGACTGCAGTGAATATATCTATATAGCAAGAAGGGAAATGTCGTATCAAGACTGTTTTAATCCATCAGTTCTTTCTTATTTATACTGAGCTAGTGTTGTGATGCTGAAATGTGGCTGTAGGCATAAGAAGGAAAAGTAGAAATCATTTAAAGCTTCAGGATTATGAAATGCACAAGGCAGCATCTTCTGTGCTGTTGGAAAGAGTAGAGGAAGCTGGTAGTGTATTAAATGTTTACAGTGTAAGTCTAACAATATTATGCCTGTGAAATTGCTATGATTATGTATCTTAAAATATGCACTTTTGAGAACTGGCCTAGTTCTTCACTTACAAGAGCAAGCTAAAATTGGTGAAGTGTCAACAGTCAAATCAACAGTTATTTCAGTCAGAGATCCCGCTTAACTACAGGGATTTGGGAATTTCAGAGCAAATGGCACTTGCAGAGGCTGCATTAAAAGATGCAACGAGGCCACAGATGAAGTAGCCTTATAGTGAAAAAAATAAGTGTGGGATGAAAGAGGCAGGGTTCAGCTCTTGCAGCAAATCTGCAGTGGTAGCTATAGAGGTATTTTATACCTGAAGTTGAACCAAATCTAGCTCCTGTCCACCTCTTCTGCAAAGCAGGATTTATCATTACAGAACAACTTTCAGATAATACTTGGATATCTATTTTTTATGTATTTATGTTTTCATATTCTATTTTATGTTATCTTACATTTTTCATTATAATTATTTTTGGTGATTCAGAGCAAGAATTTAGCTTCCAAGCATGGTTTATCCCCTTACCCTATGTCAAAATCCATTCTGGGTTAGATTAAGAGTTTTCCTTTACAATTATAACTTGATAACCACTCAACTGATTCACTGCATCACTGACTGTGATTCTTATCTGAACTTTTTGGGTGCCTGTCATTTGCTCCGGCTTTTATCTTTTGAACAATTTCTGCAATGCAAAGATTCAATATTCTCAATTACTGCTCAGTAGCCAGAGGACTTCTTTTCCATCACTCCATCAGGGAAGAAATGTTCTAATACATATATATGTGTGTGTATATATAAACATTTATATTCATGTTTTTTAACTCCCCAGGTAGGCGGCAGGAAATAGAAAAGAAGAAGTTGGCTTATATGCAAACTAGGTGCTCTTATTAGAGTTATATATTATAAAGGTATTGGCAGGTCAGCAGAGGGACTTGAGAGATTGTGTGAATATTGTGGAAATGCTTTTGGCTGAGCTGCCGAACACCATGGCAGCTCCCTCATCAAAATGAATGGTCCTGTCTACCCCAGGCACAAGGCAGGGGGATCTGCTGTACTTTCTACCAATGGCTTGTACTCTTGAGCCTTGCTAACTGGAGTATTATTGTTCGCTCAAGAGGAGGATTTGAGTTAGTCTTTTCTATTAATCTGAATAGAATTTACTAGCCGTAAATGGGTGTCTGCTTTAATGGTGGAGCTTTGTTATCTCTTTGTTTTGTGGATCTTAAGTTTTTACAAGCCATTACCAAGGTATTTGCACAGTAATGGATCAATCACCACCCTGTCCACCTGCTCAGAATTATCTATCCTTTTAATATATTATTAATGTCTTTGATTCGCAGAGTGGAAGATTGCAGAGGCTGTTTGTAGCTGTCTCTGTTGTACACTGAGGGGGAAAATGAAAAATAAATGGCTTGATAGAGACACATTCTCCATGAACAAATATTTTTTCTTATTGCTAGATTTAGGAAACAGAAAAATCCAATTGAGGACTTAAAGGAAAAAGAAAAAAGGGGGGAGATGGGGCGAGGCAGTGAAGACTGACAATACTGTAAAATGCCAAAGCCTCATCTTAGTTTTAATGTCTCACCTTGTGTTCATATGCCTTTTTAGCTCTCCTGTAATAAACTTTCAACACTGATGAGTTATGGATGCAGAGAAACCAAGGGGCTGTTTTTTTGTCTCAGGGTGCACGTTTGCCGCTTTGCCATTCTTTTACATTTTCATTCTTCATGCTGATGAGTCAGTACAGATTTATATTACCATGTTATTATGGATAGTATAGACTGAGTCTCCTTGAAAGTAATGGCATGTGATTGCTTACCCCATTACTTTCAATGGGACTAAGTCTATGTCATCCTTAGGGACTCTATCCCATTGAAAGTAATAGTCTGAGACTGCCCACATCGTTACTGTGCTTTAAATTGGATTGAATTTATACTGATCTGCAGAGGCCAGCCACAAAAAGTCTCATTTGTAAGGCATAAAGTTGATAAAAGTTTTTTGCCAGTGGTTGGAAAGTTTAACAGAGTGTCAGAAACTCTGTTTATAACATTACAAAGGTGGGTTTATGTTGTTCAGAGTCCTCAGTGTTTGACCTTAATGCAGTCAGAAGAACCCCAATAGTAACACATTGATGGAGAGTTTTTTTTCTTCTTCTCCCCTTTAATTATTTTCTGTATATTTGCATCTTTTCACTTTAAGGAAGACTTATGCTGTGTTTTAATGACTTCTGTATTATATTCAATTGGACCTTGGCAGTGCCCTATTCCTTTCTTACATCTCTTAACATAGTGCCAATATATAAATACTTCAAATATATAAATGATAGTGCTTTGAGGGAAATTGCTCATTTCTACATCTCATAATGAAAATACTGAGTGAGAAGTATCCCTTCCTGAAGCAGCGCCTCTTTATCCTTATTGGCATAGAATCTCTTTTTTGGAAAACAATAATCAGTTAATATAAAAATAAAGCATCCTCATATTATGGCTCTCCCTCTTGTGCCAGCATGTCTGTTAGATTTATTTAGAACAAGAGCTTTACTTCTACCCTTACTAATGTTAGGTGCTAATGTTCCCTTAGAAATTCCAAGTGCATTTTTTATACTCTTACATTGCCATGAAATGCAACCAGATAAAATGAAATCCATTCCAGAAAGATTAATGTTACAATGATAATGCACTGGATGAAACAGAGAGACTAAACCCCTGGTTTTTCTTAAAGCCTTGATCAGTCCTAAGAAAAGGAAATGTTGACTGATGAAATGAGCAAATTTAGCATAGGAACCAAAAGAGTATATGTGTGTCCTTCCCTGTAGATGTGCAGATGGTATAATAGAAATGACACCCGTATATCTCAGCTGTATATTCTACCCACTTCCACTAAATGCAAGCTGTAGAATAAATACGGAGTATGCAGGCTGTTTAATCTATAATGCATCATACAGCATCATGTGAGAAATGCACCTTTCTTTTTAGGTAATCGCCGTGACATAATTTATTTCAAAAGAGATCACAGTGCTACAGCTGTTACTTGTGATTTAGTAATTGAATCAGCAGCAGCATTTTATACATACTCATATTTATTAAAACCCTTCAGAAGCATTAGAACGCATTTCAGTCTATGGAGGGAATGAAAATCATGTCTTTAAAGGGGCAGTATAGACTTTGTTTTATGTTTATTGGAGACTGCAGCATGGTCAAATGTCACAGCCAGTCTCAACTTGCTGTAACTCAAGCAAATAAAACATGCATATAGCCCTCTACCCACAGCATAATATACCTTCTTTCATCATCATCATTACGGTAGCATTCCCACATGTCACTTTCGGTAATGATCTGAGCACGTATACATGTACGGGGATAATATGCAGGTGTATATTTTTAATATGTGCTCATATGTTTGTATCCCTCTCTTTATGGAATGCTGCTGCAGTAGCAGGGCTGGTGTAATATTTGCTTTTTCCTATATTACTTCAGCACCATCTAGATATTCAAACCAAAGTGGAGGTTGATTGTCTTATGGGCACTACGTATGGGAAGAACTATTTCCTGCTGTGTATTCCTTATGTGGCAGGAGCATAACTGACAGCAAACTGGTTTAAGAGGAGGGGTTCAGTAAGGATGTACGCACTTTTACGGTAGGGCTGCTGCTCTAGTTGCCCTCTGGATGTGAGAGATGGAAGGATTAGGTAATATCATTTATGAAATAAGTTGATCCAGCCAAGAAATGAACATGTCCACGTTTTCAAACCATATCAACTGGTTAAATGAAACATACTCTTTCTCCTTATGAACCCTCCTTCCCTTATTTTATGCACATTTTATTTAAATAAATATTTTATATGTGTGAATGCAGTAAAAGCCAGATTCCACCCGTATGGCTGTGAGGAACTAGGTGGTTGTTTATAAACAGTGTGTCAGAGTGGGATCTGAAGGAGGGATGTGAGAGAGGAGATTGTGGCCTTGCAGTTGAAGAGTTGTCACAGCTATCAAAGCTGCAGAGCCTGCCAGCAATGCATTACAGCGTGAGTAGATGGATGGGGAAGAGCCAGAGTTGTGAAGTTCCATCAAAGAAAGGGCAAAATGCTTTAACTCCTGGTGATGATGCCAGGGAAGCTGCTGGAATGATTCAGATAAAGCTTTAATGAGTTGATAATGATGGATAAGAACCATGATCTCGAATGCCATGCGTGAGCTTTGTTTCATGAGTTGGTAAGAACACTGGGAGTGGCCAAGACTGGTCCAGAGATGCTGGAAACCGTTGCAGTAACCTGGAAACCATTGCAGTAACCGCAGCCCTGTGGAATGGCCGATGTGTTCAGTCTCTTCAGGTTTGGGACACCCAGTTTGAGTGCTCTCAAAAGGTGCCTTTTCCTGGCAGCACTGACCCCACCTCAGCAATCAGGAGCAGTAACAGCATTTTTGATGGTGCCCCTAAATTTGGAAGTTTGCGAAGTCAGTAACCACTTAAAAAGGTTTAACCCAATACTCCGTGTGAGAAGTAACGCTGAGGACTGTTGAATTTTGGGGCTGTATCCAGAAGGAGATGCTGCTATGTGTTTTACAGACTAACACTCCAGCGTGTGCATATGTATATACTTACTCACAGATGCATCATTTTAGAGTCATCAAAAATTTATTCTCTACCCTAAATGCACTATAACTTTGCTTACTCTCATAAACTCTACTCCCAGGGACAAGTGCTGCTTTCAAACAGTAGCAGTCACGCTCTGCAGCAGCAGTTGTTGCCCTAGATAGAGGGGTCCTATGGGGCCTGATCCTGCTGGACTTTTTCTGGGAAGATTCAGTGTTATTTCACACATGGTCTGTTTGGAAGTGAATGGCCCAAGATGAAGAAAACTATTGGTATTGGTAGAGAACCTCTGTCTGCAGTCAGAATATTTCTTGTGCAATCCCATTGCTCTCTCTCTAAAACTAATTAGTAATATTTTAATAGCAGTAGAGGTGTATTTGCTTCACTACCATACAGGCGTAGTGTCTCCTCATGTCCATTCGTCTTTGGCATAAGCTGTTTAATTCCTCTGTAGTTGTCATTCTCACTTGTGACGTGGGACCTTGGTTTAACTCACCACTAGGGTGGAGAGAATCCAGTGGGGCATGGTGTGGAACTGGAAGAACTGTTCTTTCAAGGAACGCTCTATTACTTTTGATGTAAACAGCTGCGGGGTAAACCCTTTTTCTGCCACATAACCTGGATTTGTAGTTGGTGAAATACTAAGCAAGACTAAGTGTGTAATGTAAAACTTGCAGCAATGTGAAGAATCACCCTCCATGCCAGGCACAGGGGCTGCCTGTGGTGGACAACAGGACATTTCACCTGACTGAGTGGTCATCATCTGTGGTGAGCCTACACATGGCATGGTCTGCCATGGACCTCTCCTCTAGGTGAAAGACCTTTGTATTGTGAGGACCAGTGCCTTTAATGGTTCTCACTAGTATGTCTAGGTTCTGTGTATCTCTGAGCCTTATTGTGGCTGTATGGATCATAAATGTATGCTGTGCCATTCATATGTATTAGTATCACAAACAGCAGGTGGAAGAACTACTGCTTGTCCTCATGTTTCTGGGGGTCTCAGGATGTGACTGGTGTCTGGGAGCTGCTGCCTCTGCTGAGCCTGTGCACCCAGTTTTGCAGTCAGGATTGATGGGGACCATGACTTGCCCCAAATGGGCTGGGGCACCTCCTCTTGTCCCCATTCTATGTCCTGGGTTGGACCTGGAGTGTCCAGGAACACTGACCACTCCCTGACCTGACTGTTGTAAACACATGGTGCTTTTATCCTTTGTCTCCTCTGTAAAGGCAGCTGAAAGAAACAAGTGTGAGGAGGATCAGTGCCCACAATTAACATGAAAGAGTTTCCTGAACTGCATCCAGCAGTAGCATCGCATCCTAAAATGATGTTAAAATCACAAGATCTAGAAACTGTATTGCAAAGCTATGGAAAAAAACCCAGCCATTGCACTGTCTTCACTTTTAGGGATTTTAACTTTTAACTCTATAGTTACCAAATGACATCAGCCAGAACTGTGCAACCAGTGTTTAAATGCTGTGCTGATGCATGTGTCAACCATGAGAGAGGGGTGGTGAAATCGCATTTAGAGAAGCTCATTCGATTGTGATTTTGCTTTGTTGTTGCTGTTGTATATGTGTATGTTTTATATATATATTAGATATCTTGATATATAATGGTAAATTGTTGGCAATTTTAAATAAAGGCAGATGTTACCTTTAATTTATTGCTAGGTAGAAAGCAGACTTATTTTTGTACTCAGAGGATGTATTCAGCTTAACTCTGTAATTTCTGGCAATGTAGGAGCTCATTATAGTACATTTTAGTACATTTAGCACCAGCTGCTATGGAGTTAATGGCAGAGCTGGTAGAAAATGACATATAACACATAATCCGTTTAACATGGATTTAATAATAATATGAAAAACCTTTTTTTTCGGAGGCATTGTCCATATTAAATTGTAAAATAGCATATAGTTATTTGATCAGTATGACACCTAAAGGAGGACCCACCTGCTTTGACAGGGAACACTGTTTGATGTGAGAGGCTCTACCTTAAATAAGCACACTCCTTATGTGTTTTAACAATTTTATAACAGGTTTTGAACCAGTTTGAAGGTAGCAGTTCTTATGGAATTTCTCAAGGCTTTGTGAGTAATGTGGGGGGGAAATATCCAAGTGGGGCTTTTCCTTGCCTTTTTTTTTCCTCTTGGCACACTAAAATACGATTGACTAATGGTGTATTTTTAATGGACAAGAAAAGTGTATCCCAACCTTCATTTACGGCTCTGACAGAGATTAGCAGAGAAGAATCTTCTCTCTGTTCTACCTACTGCTGAAAAGTATCAGAAGTAAAGACTTTTTCCCTCAGATCTTTGTTCATATGGAAAGTCCCCATCAAATGTAGATGAACAAGCCTTTGCAGATGAAACTTCTAAATGCATCCACATTATTGTCATATATCTTGTGAATGTGAACTCATATTTACGCTGCATGCTGTGGGTTTTTTTTGGGGGGAGGATTATATTAAAAAAATCCAATCTAGAAAATCTTAAAAAAGGGTAGAATTGCCAAAGATAATTTTAGCAAGTGAGTAATAATTTTACTGATGTGAATATATTTGCTTTGAGAAAGAGAGAATGGATTTCATTTTGTTTTAAACCCTCCCTAGCAGTCCTGTTGAAGGTCCCATCAGTTGTCACTCGCGTGTGCCAGCAGAAAGTAACCAAAAGAAGGCAAAGTCACAGCAAAGGAAGGTATTTAATACCCAGCATCGAGTTTATTTGGGAGGAGTAGCAGTGCTGAGCAATGCCTTAGGTATACGCTTCACATTTAGATGGTGACTTCAGTGTATGTATATGCATAAGATGAGTTAAATTTAAACAGTTGAAATGCTTTCCAAGGTGGGGAGATATTTGTAAGGAAATGTTATTTGTTAAAAAGGGAAGCACATGGTTTGTGTTTTTGCACTATCTCCTCTCTGTGAGAAGTTGCAGGAGATGGTTTATCTCTGTTTCTCTAGAATGATTACTTAGTCCCTCAGCTGAACTATTTAATTTACTTAGGTGTTCTATTTCTCCTTCTTATGTCTTCTTAGAACCACAGAATCTTACCCATGTCCTGGAGGTATTTGATGCTACAGTGAAGCGATGGGTCTTACTGCCCTGAGTGTGGCAAGATGGGTGACTTTCCTAATCAGTTGTGACAGTGCTTTCCATACCCGTGGCCCTTCTGCCAAAAAATCCAGGTTTCCTGTTCTTCACAGGCATCACTGTGGCTGCTTTAAAATGTTATTATTACTCATGATAGCATTTACATTGTTGGAAACCCCGGCATTAAAAGAACATGAGGTAGGGCTGCAAATCACCTGAATATATTGTTGGTGTTGGGTGTTTTGCTGCTTTTATTTAATCATAAAACACATGTGACATACTTCCAGTTTTTCCATGTAACCAGGAGGGATGAAGATTTGCCACTTCTTGGTTTCATCTTTTAAAGGAAAATTATAATTTCATAATATTAAACAGATTCCAATAAGAAAATACAGGTCAATGGGATATCTTGCAGAGGGACACCAGCTGGGTCTTGCCCATGCTCAAGCAAACCCTGTGCAAGGCAGGCCTGAGCTGGGTGCTGTGACAGTGCTGAGTGAAGTACTGTGGAATCCCAGCCTGGTTTGGGTTGGAAAGGACCATAAAGCTCATCCAGTTCCAACCCCTTGCCACGGGCAGGGACACCTTCCACTGGAGCAGCTTGCTCCAAGCCCCTGTGTCCAACCTGGCCTTGAACACTGCCAGACACAGGGCAGCCACAGCTTCTCTGGGCACCCTGTGCCAGCACCTCAGCACCCTCACATTTGCCTAATGTCTTATCTACTGAGCCCAAGCAAGTGAACTGCTCAGCCTGCAGTGGGACGGACAGTCATACACCAGGAAAACTGCAAGTGTGGTGAACCCATGGTTTAGTCACAAGAGTTCACACTGATGCATTCATTAGGAGAGGTGCTGTTTGGAAAGGGCCAGTGTTCTTCTCTGCAGTCCCAGCCTGCCATGTTACGATTGGCCTTGAAGATCAAGGCAGGGACACTGCATCTGAATCTCTCTCCAGAGGAGATCTGGGATGCTGCATTCATACCAGCTTGTTCTCTAAGCAGGCAGGCTGCCACATTCAATGCAAGCTGGAGCTTTTTCCATATGAAGAAGTTTTCAGTGACATGAAGTCATATCATCAGGATTAAAAAATGGTCCTTGCCAGAGACTGAGGGGTTCAGTTTGGCTTCTGCTAAGACAGATTTTTAACTATGTTTTAATTAGCTTAGTACATGTTTTCATTTATCATATTGTGCCGAGTACATCTAGTATTAGAGAACTGAGGAACATGATGTGAGCCTGCACTTAGGTTAAAACAATGAAAAGCTAATTAGATGAAATAACTATAGTGTATTAATATTTATGTGTTATATTATGTAGGTTATGGAAGTTGGGTTAATCTAAAATGGTGCTTAATAGAATTGCAAGTGCTGTCTGACTCCTTCGTACTCTGTATGGGGAATCGACAAGGGATTTTGCTGGAAATCCAGGAAATCTGCATTGAAGTATAATGTTTCCTGCTGAGAGGGATCCGGTAAAGGGGGGGAAATACTCAATTCTTCACTGCCATTCCCTGTTATTTACATAGGGATGCTGGTCCCTGCCTGTTCCAGGTCACTTGGAAAAGCCTTTGTCAGTAGTAATTTTTTCCTCTATCCATAAATACATTTTTCCCTCTGTCCATGATTACAGCACTTGTGGAATACGGGGGGGGGGGGGGGGGGATTTCAGGGGAATTTCCCTCTAGAAAAGGCAGGATCCTGCACCACTGAAGACAATAGGAGTTTGGGGTTTAGCAGCATTGAGAACAGGGTTACTGAGGCACTGGAAAGGGATCCTCTCTTCATATTTCCTGGTTAAAGTTATTCTGGATGGGGTTCAGCTGGTGCTTGTGAAGTTACACCAGGCATGATGTGCCCGCTTCAACACCTGGTCTGCCTTGTCCCAGTCCATAGAGAAAACTTCAGGAGTGTGGAGGCGATTGCATTGATGTATGCTGCGAGCCAGTTTCATCCTTTAGAAAGAAGAGCTATTCCCAGTCACAGATTGTGTTGCTCCCTTGTTTGAATTCTTAGGATTGTGGGGTTTATTCTTTTTCTTTCCCATAGCTGTATTCTCCCAGATGACTAAAGGCTGAAATGATGAGTTTTCCCAAATATTTATAACCCAGCAGTTGTTCTCTTTCTTTCCAGGAAAAAATCCTGCAAGTCACCTCCAGCTTTCCTTTACACCCTGTGCCCATCCTGTTCATGGGGATTTACATTAAAAAAGGATAAAATAAAAAGATATGCTTTTCCTTGTTTTGACGCTGCAATTCCCACCCTTGAAATGGGGCCATTTCTGTAACTAAGTGATAGGAGCCTGACTTGAGAATTTTTCACTTGCTTATAAGAATGAAGCTTTTCACAGCACTAGTTAGACGGACACTGCGCGTGTTTATATCTAAATGGCTTCATTGCTATTCATGTTTGCAGCTTCTTGAGCATTTCTCAAAGATGTTCTGCAATATCCCTTTGAAGAAATAGGACTCTCCATACAAATGTTGAGGCTATAAATGGAGATAATCTTCCCCAATTCTTGTTTGGAAAAGCGCAGAGAAAAGAACGCTGTGTAAATGCAAGTCTGCCTCAGACCTTTGGATCGCCTCGCAGCTCGGCAACCTTCACCTCTGCCGAGCACAGCAGCAGTGATTTGGAGGGGTATTTTAATTTTTGGCATGCACATCATCACACCAAGTGAAGATAAAGAAGATTCAGATCTTGGCTATTATATTCTAAGCAGGCTACCAGTGTGTCTTTGTGAATCGGGTGCATTTGGAATTGTTTCCCTGCCAGCACATATTCCAAGCATGTATATGATTTCCCTGACATTTGTAAAAAGTAAATCTTCTGGGTTTGTATTTCAGTCTCAAAAAGATTTCTCCTCTAAATTATTTCTTTTGCATATTGTTCCCATTCAGAAAAGGATGGAAGCATTGTTTTGCAAACCCAGGCTTGTGATTTGGCTGCTAAAATCAGAAATAGTATTTTAAAATGGCTTTTTTTAATAGGCTGTAGGATAATTTTCCCACCCTGTTTCTCAGAAGATGAGAATATTGTTACAAATCAAAGTAATAGAAGCCATGAGCAGAAAAGGAAGTTTCTTAAATATACTACCTAGCTTGCATTTAAAAATGCAAACCACTGCTTTAGTTAGAAATACATGTTTTGGGATGCGTATTACTTTAAACTTCAGAGCGCTAAATTATAACGGAGTACCTGCCCATATCCAGTGTATGGCTTTTGGGGCAGAGCGGACACGTGCACGGCTTTATTTCCCATATAAATGATTTTAAAGCAATTAAAAAACAAAGCAGAAGTGGGTGCCTTTGCCTGTGTTTGAGCATGCAGGAGTGCAAACAGCATATCTGTAAGCAGAATTATCTGTAAGGTGCATATATGCAGACTGCAATTTTATCATCAGTATTCAGATTATAATCTAAAACGTCCGTAGTCTCCATGCATCATGCAAATATGTGTGTGGATTCTATATCAGCCATCTATAGAATAGTCTCCCTACGAAGCAGAAAGCATATGGCATCTCGGCTCTGCTTAATACTGTCAGGCTCAGGAGTTAATTTAGGACACTTGATATGAATGCTTATTTTTTTTCTTGCTTGTAGCACGTTATGTTTTAGATGATGCATAACCACATCGGCAGGAAAATCCATGGAAATGTTTGGGATATCGTTGTCAGTGGGAGTTTTGGCAGCTAATAAAGATGGTGTGGTTTGGCCTTAACTCTCGTCAAAATCAATTGCATTTTGTGTCTCTGTGTGTGTGTGTGTGTGTGTCTAATGTAAAATTAAAATGAATAAACATCATAAAGCTGAAGCCTATCCTGGTGGCTGCTTGAAAATTCCAGAGATGTGGCACAAGGGAGCGACCATCATTCCAGTGCAAAATGCACCCAGCTCTTTTCAATGGAGACTGAAGAGCACGAATAGAAGGCTGAAATAACAATAGGCTGATTGCTTTCATTTTTTGGGGTGTGGAGTTTAACATTGCGTTAAAGAGAACAACCGAGTTCCTCCCTGGTTTTTTTTGCCTATTTTCTTGTCATGGCTATATTAGCATTACATGATGCATACTAATTATAAAGTTGGCTGGAACAAGAGTTCCTCTTGTGAATCCATTTAAGAACTGATTGTTTACTATCTTTTTCTGTAAGTATAAAATTTTAATTATGGCCCTGACAGGAACTGTGCGTGATACAGTGCTCTACATTTATCACTGGGAGAGGGCCAGTTGCAGAGCTGTTTGACTTTGGAGAAATCCTGATGCGCTTGCAATGTTGAGCAGCAGGTGCCACATTATTATGTACAGAAAAGCAATTAGGAAGCATATTGGATGAATGGGGAGTGCATTAATATTAGCAAGTACATTTGTCAGTGGTTTTGATGCGAGTCTTTTTCTTTTCTTTATGCAACATTAAGATTGTGGCTCTCATAAATTCTCCCCTTAAATTGCCATCTGTTCCCTTGTCATGCAGTAGTGAGGTAGAGAAAAGTTTTCTTGACAAAATGAAAAGAATTTCTTTTCTTTAAAGTAGAAGCAAAGGAGCCTACACAAAGTGGGAGAATTGTAGGTTATGCAATTGAGCTTTGTGTGTGTTAAGTAATTACTGTTGAATGTAACATTAACCATGGAGCAGTTTGGGGTTTATTTTTCCCCTCCTTCCCTTCTAGATTTCATCTTTTTTTTTCAGTGACTTCATGCATTTTTAACGTAGGGCATGAAAAAAAATCTTAACTAAATTGTACAAAATGCTGTCAGCCCAACCAGGGTGTCTCTGCTGCAGGGCTCTAAGGAGGATCAGCAATGTGCTCTTCAAGTGCATCTCCCATTGGCCCCTCAGAATCACAGAATGAATGGTTTGGGCTGGAAAGGACCTGAAGATCATCCAGTGCCAACCTCCCTGTTGATTCACAGTGCAGAGCAATTTGGACCGGCCATGAACCATGTGGACCCACGTCCAAAGGTGCGCTCCACTGATAGACAGGGACGCCTTCCACTAGAGCAGGTTGCTCCAAGCCCCTGTGTCCAACCTGGCCTGGAGCACTGCCAGGGATGGGGCAGCCACAGCTTCTTTGGAAGCTTGGAATCAGCTGTTGCATCCCAGATTGCTGTGTTTTGTGGACTCTGGTACCTTCTAATGTCGATGTGGCTGCTGTGTCCCAGTCTTGGAAGACCTTATGTAAAGCTCTTCAGATAACTTAAGTATGTATTTTACCTGAACAGTCCATAGAACAGAGCATACAAGAGAGAATGATCCAGCATTGCCCTCTTCAAAACCAGGGAGACAAAAGCATGTCGGAACTGTGTTCAGTCTGAGCCAGTGATGTCCGAGTCTTAAGTTGTTGAACTCTATATCAAACACTATTTCTTTTAGAGCAGGTTTTATTTTATGGCAATGTCAAAACTTCTACTTATTGTCCTGGCAAGGATGTTTGTCTTGAGGGAAGATTGGCATCTTTCTCTCTGAGAAAGTTGCTACCTTAGCAGAAAGGTTGGAAAGCATCAAAAAAGAAAGGCACAAATTGTGCTTTTCTGGAGGGATGCAGGAAAGATAAAGCGTGTATGCGTCTTTCTTTTCTTCTCCCCCAAAAACTAATGCAAGAGGGAATACCACTCGACTATGTATATTGTGTTTCTTTTGCCCTTTGCTGTAAATATGTTTGTTTTGATCATTGCAGATTGATGTAAAGCTGAAATGTCTTGTGGCCAAGACAGGTCAAGACAGGGCAAAGACTCATCTCCTGGGCAACTGCCATTTTGATGCTGCAGTTCAGCCTTGTGTGTGTGTCCACATGTTTGCATTGATGGAGAGAGTGGCTCAGCCTGTTTGGGCTACCTGCTCCACTTCCATGTCAGCCAGCGCTGATGGGGAATAAATTCCCAGTATGATACATTCATTACAAAGTGTGGTATTGATTCCAGCAGACAAGTAAACCAGTCTTACTTCTTAGCCCTATCGATAGCTGAACTATAACATCTTTTCCTTCTTCTTTGCTCGTTCTCCCTGTTGAGGGAACTCTTCAAAGCCCAGGGCCATATATTTTAGCATTACCATGAAGTGAAGAACGAGCTGCATGAGCTACACGTGGCAGCAGCAGCAGCAGTTCCAATGGTACTTCATAGGGTTGGATCATGGCTGCAGCCTGGCTGGGTACAGGATTAGCCCAATTGGCAGCCACTCTGAATGAGAAGTAGTGGTTTTCTATGGGACTAAGCCCTGACTCGTTGGCTCTATCCTTTGCTATTTCTGCTCTCTTCTTGGCTAGTTGTGAAAAAGCCCAGGTTGTTGTTCCTGTGTGGCAAACCTGTTTGATTTCCCAGAGAAATTCCTGTTACGGGACACTAGCCTGGTTCTATGCTCTCCTCTGAAACAAGAGTTTGTATCTGTTTCTGCCATTTTTTTCAGTCCTTTTATTATCTTTATCTTTGCTCACAATTACTCAGCCTTACAGATTGCTTTTTAGCATGTCCTCAGTCACTACCTAATCTTTACGCAGCATCTTTCTCTTGTATTCTGGTGCATTGTTTCTCTCTCCTGTCAGAACACACTAACAGTTCTTATTCTTTGTGTATGCATTCCTGGTGCTCTTAATATCATTGCTAAGATCTGATTTCCGTCATCTTATGCAATTGCTTTTCCCCTCCCATTTCACAGAACATACACAGGCTTCCTGATCTCCTTATGCTGCCAGATTAAACCTCTGATGGCAGTTTCTGTATTTTCCTTGTTCCCAGCACACCGCAACCCCTTCAATTCAGCTATAGCTCATCATACATGAACAGATTGCATCTGTTCAAAAAAGAGCCCCAATCCACATAGTATTCATTTAAACAGCATTGATAGTAGTAAATTCATTTGAGATTCATATGGTTGTCATATACAGTGAGTTACAGTGTAAGCATCAGTTAATGGACACTCGCAGTAAAGTGTTCCCTATCAAATAATACATCACTGAGCTACATGAAGTGGTTTATGTATTTTTTTCCCCTCCTATGATTTCATCACGGCTAAGGAAGGTATCTCACGCTACGATTGCCCCACCACGTATTTCTTTAGCGACCAGCATTGCTTAATGTTTTATTGATGTATTTTTAAATAATTTATCTTTAAGCCTTTGTTTAATGGATGTATTTTCACTCCGGATTGGGTAGCAGGGAAGGTGAGTCTGACAGGTCCTCTTTGCGCTCTCGCCCTGTTTCTCTTGTGAACTTTTCCTCGCAATCTTAGCTAAACAGTAATTGTACATTATTTTATCTCTGTTTTAAATTGTGCAGTCTATCATTTCGAGCGGCCTGTATTGATATTTAACAAGTGTATTAGGCAATGTGAACAACAGCTTTTTTCTTCAGCTGTGTTTTCAATCCTTGCTAAATGTGATAAAAATAAGCCATAGTTGCTCAGGGCACTGTCGTTAGATCCTGGGCATCTCCTAGAAAGGGTGTTAATGCCTATAGTGAGATATTCTAGAAGTGGGGTTTGCAAAAGCAGTCGTGGTTTCCACAAGCCTGTTCTTGCTGAGCTCGGGCCAATGCTGGAAAGCTCTGGTAGTGGTTAACACTTGAAACTCATAGGTTAAAGTATGTTCAAGGTTTTTTTGAGTGCTTCTGGGGTTTATATATATTATATATGTATGTTACATATATTATATATAATTTTATATATATATTTATATATAATCTTTATATATAAAGCTTCTTCTGGATTATATATGGTAAGCATTTAGTCTTCCATTGGGTGATGTCCCACTTTCTTTCCAAAGCACCATTGTTGGCCTTGCATAGCTTTTCCCCAGGGTTGATGCAACAATGGGGACAAGGTGGGGGGATCATGGGGTCCCCATCCTTGGCAGTGGGATTCAGAGGGAATTAACTCAAGCACAGTGAAGCTGTATTAGCAAATGGATATACAGAATAGGCAAGATGAGAGAGAATTAGACCGAGTATCATCTAGAGGAAATCTCTTCCTTAGTGATGCAGATCTGAATTCTCATGTTTTCTACCTTGAAAAATACACTGAGAATAAAAACTGTACGTTGTGTATTTCTTTGGAGGTGTGAGATTCCTGAGCTTTGGCAGTGTTTCTGCTGGGCTTCTGTGCATTCAGCCTTCTGAACATTGCAGGCAGGATTTTAAATACAAGTAGGAAGTACAAGGCTGAGCTGATGTTTTGGGCATAGCACACTGTAAAAAGCTGAGCACACACTTACTTATTATCCCCTCTAAATTCAAAACCCTGAATCAAATCTAACCTGTGCTGTCCAGCCAGGACTTTTTGCCGTATTTTTATTCAGTGTAAAAATAGTGTAGACGTTCACCACATCCTCTATTGTACAACTTGGCTATGTTTGAACTAAAGCCCCACCATCTTAAGACAACACTTTGATGTGGGTGTTTCTTTAAGTCTTAAAGGCACACACTGCACCATCAAAGCCCCATGTGAACTTTGGGGTATTTACCTTGCTTAATGAGAAATGTTTTCCACGTTTTTTTCCGCCGTGACATTTTTGTACCTCACAATGTTTCTGTGTCGTCTTTTTCTATTTAAAATTTAAAGAGCTACATTTGGGAGAGGAACAATGTAGGTAAAAGAGACCCCTGGAGTGTGTCTGATGTGATAGTTCTCTTCTGTGGCACCATTTTTCCTCCTGCTGTGGGAGAGCTAAATGATAGTGCCTTATACCTTACTGAATAAAGCCGAACACTGTTTCCAGCTGTGAACATGTGATCAGGTTTTGTGTTTGATTTTTGCACACAAGTATACTACTGCAGAGCATACCCACACACTCTGCAAACACTCCCGATCGGGATTATTGTTGACTCAGTCATTAATCTCCCCTCAATTAATCACATTAAGTATTAAGGTGCCTTTTCTGTGCAGAGAGGGATGACAGCCTTTTGCTGTTTTACCTTAGTGGAGAATGGCTCCACGACCAATTTACTTCTTGGCTAAAGATGTTGAAAGATACGTTGAGATATGTTGTTATATGAAAACTGAGCAGAGCACTATTGTCTGATCCTGAAACCCTCTGAGGATTACTCAGTAATCCTATTGAGATTGTTGGGAATAAAGGCTGTTAGACCTAGCTCCTAATTGTTGTGTATGTACCAACAGTAACATCAGGGTTATTCTGGTCTTTCATGAGAGGGGGACTTTTTCGTTGTGTGGTTTTCTTGCCTTTTTTAAAATGGAGTTTCTCTTTTCAACACTGCTCCTAAAACATAACATAGAGCATGACTTGTATTGCAATGCTATTATGGTGGCTATCACTACATTTCTTACCCAAAAGACTAAGCACATTAAAATAGTGCCTTTTCTTTTTGTCCCCCCCCCCCCAAATGATACCCATTGTTGTGAAAGCTGAGGACCTGCACTTGCATTCTTCAAGAGTGTGGCGTGTCATGTTGTTTGTTAAACACCCAGAACTCGTAATATCAGTCTCTCTGGCTCACTGAACAGCAGAAAAAAATGGCTCCTGAAGGAAAACACTGAGAGACAAAGCAGAAAAGTTATTTTAGTTTTAGTGATCAGATGGCATAATTGTTGGTTGGTGTTAAGTGGCTCTGAATATGAGGGGAGGGAGGCTTCATTTCTGAGTAAATGAGCAACATCTGAAATCACCAGAGGGGCCTGATCCTTTTAGCACCAGCCACGGTGCAGTTGTGCCGTTGTATTGATTTGGATTTGATTTGGATTTGATTTTAAGAGAAGGAAAAGCTGGCAGCTGGCATAGAAAACTTTATGCTCCTCAAAGTGAAGCAGTTGCTCTCTGCAGGCTCACTGGATCTCAGGGAGTGTGACTACTTAGAATCATAGAATAGTCAGGGTTGGAAAGGACCTTAAGATCATCCAGTTCCAACCCCCCTGCCATGGGCAGGGACACCTCCCACTAAACCATGGCACCCAAGGCTCTGTCCTTTCAAGACTGATTGCAAGGCTTTGTGTTATTCACTCATAGGCAGACACCCCTGAGTTCAAGTAATGCTGAGAACGTAATGGATCCCCATCAACAGAAGATGAGGTCACTCACAGCAAAGGACAAATGAGCCTCCTGGTTCCCAAGGTCTGTTTGGTTTTGTGGTGCTGGCCATTAGCATTGGTTAAATGTGGGGTTTACGCTTTTTGTGTCATTTTCCTTTTGTCACATGATGAGGATGGGAGGTTTTGAGCTTTGGAGCAGTTAGAGATGGCTGTAGGGGTTGTGTTTTGAGATTGAAAGGAGGGTTTGCTCTTGTGAGAAAATCCAGGTTTGGAAAGCTTCTGATGGAGGGAGCAAGTGTAAAATGATCAGCAGGTCCACAAAGGTAGCAGCAAGGATGTAAAATAGCAGCAACTGCAGATGCCTCTAACAGAAGAGAGGTCACAGTGCTGCAGCAAGGTCCTGGTGGAGTGCTCCATCCCTACATCCACCTGGGATGGCTGTGGGAAAAGAATCTGGTCCTGGGGAAGCTGGAGCTGGGCAAACAAACCAAAACGTGGCATGGGCTCTCTAAGCTGCTGACCAACACTGCCCATTCTCCACTGATTAAAATGATGAAATATTCCTGCTGCTGCTGCAGGAATGTGGTAGGGACTTCAGGCACGAGAGGAAATAACGGAATGAAAGGAAGAAGCAGCTCTGGCGGGAGCGGTGCGAGGGCTCTGGGCAGCGGTGCTCTTGGAAAGAAGGTGGGAAGAAAACGCTCTTCAGTATCTGCACAATATGTGGTGAGGGTAGAGCCGGTGACAGACCATGCCTGGAGCATGGAACACAGCAGCACTCCAGTGGGAGTGCCCAGTGGTTCTCTGAGTCACCGTGGTCTCTTTGTATCATCACGCACGTCTGTGCAAATGAGATGAGGGGTGATGGTTTTAAACTGAAAGAGGGAGATTCAAGCTGGATGTGAGGAAGGAATTCATTACAATGAGGGTGGTAAAACACTGGCACATGGTGTCCAGAAAGGTGGTGGTGGACGCTCCAGCCCTGCAGACATTTGGGGCCAGGCTGGATGCGGTTCTGGACAACCTGATCTAGATCAAGATGTCCCTGCTCACTGCAGGATGGTTGGACCAGATGAGCTTTGAAGGTCCCTTCCAACCCAAACCATTCTGTGATTCTATAAAGAAGTACTCAGCGGATGCAGCGCCGACACAGAACAGTAGTTTTACATCCACTAATTATGGGTATTTCTGTTACATATATGCTGTTACCTGACAGTCAGGCAAGAGCAGGAGAAAGGATGATTGAGGACATGCAGGGCAAAAAGGCTGTTCCCCTCTCTTTTTTTCCCTCCTTCCCCTTTCAAAAGGGATTTGCATCTGTGCTTGGTGTGTTATTAGTTGGTGAGGCTATCTTCATTCTTCTAGCCTGAGCTCAGACATTTGGGAGGTTTTGGAAGGCTTCCAGCCGAAAACTGGGACTTCTGGATCTGGATCCAGTCCCCACTAACATCAGCATTAAGACTCTCATCCACTTTATAGCAACTGACTCACTCTCTTGACCTGTTCATAGCTGTCAGCACTGTCTGTGTCTGGCAGATGCAGCCTTTATAGTAGCAGCAGCAAGATGATTTCAACCAAGACTAGCTCTGAAGAAAGCAGAAGCAATGGAGCCTGAGAACAGAGGGACAGTGTTTGCATTCATAGTCATAAACCGGAATGTAGTGGAAGAAACAAGACAGATGTTGCAGGAGGTAGCACCAATTGCTGTATGGTCAGAATTAAGTGTTTTCTTTCGTATGAAGCAGCAGTTGGCTGCAATTTTATTCCGATCACCTCTGCTCTTGAGAGACTTTATTCCAGATCCCAGACTTCAGGAGTAGTGAGGTATACGTAAAACATCATAACCCCCCTACTTTGCTCTGTCCTTTGGATAAGAGATTAACTTCAGCTTTCGTGCTGTTGTTCGGCACAGAATTCCCTACTGCAGAGCAGCTGGGTTAGGCTTTGCACCATTTGGCCAGTTTTGACACGTGGCACCTCATTTTGGGGTTTCCTGATCATCTCCAGTTAGGTTAAATAGAGCTGCTGTTACTTGGCAAGCTGCTTGTGTCCCAGAGAAGGGAGCTCAAGGCAGCAAGCACTTGGTGTGCAGTTATTTCTGAGCTGCAGTTAGTATCATACACAGATGATAACAAACTTTAGACAAACTGTTTCACATGTCTCAGCTTAAAAGATTTTGTGTGTTTGGCCCAGAAGCAGGACAGCAGCAGTGCTCTTTGTGAGTTTTCATAGAATCAGAGAGTTGCTTAGATTGGAAAGGACCATAAAGATCATAAAGTCCATCCATTAACCTACTACCTCCAAGCCCACCACTAAACCATGTCCTTAAGTGCCACGTCTACACATCTTTTAAATACCTGCAGGGATGGCGACTGCAGCCCTGCCCTGGGCAGCAGTTCCAATGCTGAGCACCCTGTGAGGAAGGAATTGTTCCTCAGCTCCACCTAAAGCTGCCCTGGTGCAGCTCGAGGCCGTTTCCTCTTGTCCCATCCCTTGTTCCTTGGGAGCAGAGCGCAGCCCCCTCCTGGCTCCATCCTCCTCTCAGGCAGTTGTAGGCAGCGATCAGGTCCCCCTTGAGCCTTCTCTTCTCCAGACTGAACCCCCCAGGTCCCTCAGCCCTTCCCCATCACACTGTGCTCCAGGCCCTGCTCCAGCTCCATTGCCCTTCTCTGGCCCCACTCCAGCACCTCAATGTCTCTCTTGTAGTGAGGGGCCCAGAGCTGAGCACAGGATTTGATGTGCAGCCTCAGCGGTACCCAGTGCAGGGACGCAGTCACTGCCCTGGCCCTGCTGCCACACTGGTGCTGATACAGGCCAGGATGCCATTAGGCTTCTTGGCTGCTTGGGCACAAGCTGCTCATGTTCAGCTCTGTCAATCAGCATCCCCAGGCCCTTTTCCATGAGCAGCTTTCCAGCCAGTCTTCCCCAGGTCTGGAGTGTTGCGTGGGGCTGTTGTGTCCCAAGTGCAGGACCTGGCACTGCCACAGGACCTGATCACAGGCCTCAGCCTGTTGATCCAGCCTGTCCAAATCCCTCTGTGGAGCTTCCTACCCTCCAGCAGATCATCACTCCCAACTTGGTGTTCTCTGTAAACTTCCTGAGGGTGTACTTAATCGCATCAGATCATTTGGTGGTCTCTGGACTGCAGCAGATCCACACGTGCAATCCTGGCTTGCCATGCAAATCCAGTTTATTGAGGAAATAGCGGTACTTAATAATTACTTCAGAGGGCCTCTTAAAACCCCTTCTGAAGTCCTCATTTAAAGCTGGCACAGAACAAAATGGGCTTCTCAAGAAAATCAGCGCCTTAAAAAAGAAATCACATCTGTCAAGAACCCAGAGCATTAATTTGCAGCTCAGAAGAATGACTGTCTGGCCTGCACATGTGGAAACAGTCTTCAGTGTGTGTGTGGTCACTAAGAGTTGGTGCCTGACAACGCGACTGAACTCCTGCCTTCTCCAAGGGTGTTCTTTAAACCAGCCTTGATTTGGAAGCAAAGTTCCATACGCTGGCTGCCAACTGAAGCATTTTGGTTGCCTTCCATCTTCATAAATAACATATAATTAGCAACAAATATCCTTCTAGAACTTTTAAGGAAAACCTGTAGCAGGGACGTTGCAACTGGTGAATTTTGGTCATTAGATTTGTGTGCTGGGTTTTGCTCTAATTTAAATCACTTACAAGACTTAGTGAGACTATGCTAGGTAAAAGAAAATAAAGACCAAGTCATTGAAGGCTATCAGAGAAGTGAGAGGTTTAACTTGTGTTATCCTGGGATTGATGAACATTTCCCAGGCTGGGGACCTCATGGATCCTGATGCCTCTGTATCACTTGGTGGATTGATGAAACAGGCTTTGAACTTGCCAACACTCCTCCTAATGATTGAACGTCTGAGTTTAGTTTTGGTTGAAGAAGTCTGTGTCTCTGACAGCAGCAAGTGGGACAGGGAGGAATACCAGCCTTGTGATCTGAAGAAGCTGGCAAACCTTGTTTGTCTGGAATCCATTCTGTGTCGTTCCTATGGAGCTGAAGCGTGCAATGTTTCTGTTCTGTATATAGCCAAGAATTTATGTCATCAAGTAATTATGTGACTGTATTAATTAAAGTAATTCTGGTGGTATTTGGAGACCGGAGAGAAAACGGCAGAATTTGTGTTACATCAACTTTAACTCTTTCAATACTCAGGACGTTGGACAACAGGATTTAGATGCGTAAGCATAGACATGAGGCACAAAATCAATACTTAAGCCAATGGAATGATGGCAGCAGCTGAGAGTTTGCACTGAGATCATCTCACTGCTGGGCTGTGGGATCAACTCTAGCATGGAGCTGTAGTTAATGAAAATTATTACCACCTGTGTTCTGTGGGCTGAGTGAAATAATGTGTGAGAGTCCTTCTGTCTTGCAGTAGGTACACCTCTACCTCATATCATGCATAATTTCCACCTAAATAGAGGTCAAGACTCAACATGGAAAGAAACTGAACTCTTCTTTTACTGGCTAGGCTGTGAATAAGAGGAATTTGCTCCTTAGCAGTATGTATTTTACATAAAAGTCCATTTTCTCATAAAGGAGAGGATGTGCCCTTGCAGGGGTTTAGAACAGGGTGTTCCAGGGGCATGGAATATGGTACAGATGGTGATTCTGCTGACCTACGCTTGTACAAAACTGGAGCGAAAGGTCATGCAACGTATCTGAATAGTTGGAGGGGAAGAATCCTATGGCTTGAAATGTTCTTTACCCATTATTGTATTTGTGTTAAAGCAAAGGGGATTGTGAAGGTTATGCAGAACGTGCTTTGACCTGATTTTCCCCCGAGCAGCCTACGATGTTATCTCCGCTTGACAGGATTTCCTTGAGAGTTTTCAGAAGGTTTAGTTAGGTGCCGTTTGTATAATTATAACAGCAAGAGTGCAGTTAGGCTCCCTCAGTTGTGTGGCTGGGTAAAAATGAGGAGAAATGATGAAGACGAGAAGAAGGAAAGGTGATGACAAGCAGTGATGGATTCAATAGGCAGGCAGTGGTACCTTCCGCAATTCCTGGGTTGCAGTCATTCTGGAGGGAATGGGTTTGCTAGACAAACCAGCAGAGATGGTGTGAAGGGTTTAATGCCTTTAAGAGGAGGATGACAAAGTGAGCTTGAAGGTGTGGCAGCAGGCCAGGAGGAACGGAGGGAATGCGTGGCTAAATTGGGAGACTGAGCAGTTTCTAGAAAGAGATGAAAAGTACCAGCTGGTGACTAGAAAAGGTAAGTAGGAGAAAGTGTAGCAAGGAGCTTCTGTAGGGGAATGCTAAAAACAGTATGAAAGAGCCTGAAATAGCAGGGAAGGCCTGTGCTGAACCACTGAGTTGCATAGGGAAAATGTCATTTAAAAGCAGGTGAACCCAGTGAGTGTTAACTCCTAGAAAACAGAAGCAAACTCAAGATGCCTGAGTCTAGTGAAATCCCTCTGCGCCCATAGTCATCCCTGGCTGGCTGGTCAGTGATCCCTGCATACAGGGAAGGTCAGAACTAGGGATGGGGATGGTGGAGGGGAGCTGTCAGGGCCCCCTGTACCAAAACAGGGGTGCTCTTATCCTTTGGGGTGTGGAGTTGGTTTGGGGAATGCAGGCACTTTATGCCTAAAGTGAGAGTTTTCTTCTGTAGAAGAGAAAGCTGCTGAGAGCCTCCAGAGCGTGAATTGAGTGATGCTGCTTCTGAATCTGCAAATGGTTTCAAACAATAGCTCGACAAGGCGCAGGCATTGTCCCCTCTAATCATAACAGCCTGGTAACTATAAAACCTAATTAAGCAGTTCAACAGTTAATAACAACCCATCAGTTAGCGGGAACATCAAGATAATGTGTTTGTCCTGCTGTCCCAGACTACCTTCCAGGCGCTCTGGTAGGGAAAGCCTCAACACTATTTGCTGCTGGGATCTGCTGTTTCTGTTATAGGACTGGTCAAAAATCAGTGCAAGAACTTTCTGGCATATTGAATATTGAAACTGTGGGACTAGGAGAAATAAAAAGGAATTTGGTTCCAAGATGAAGGCTGCCGGGTTTATGATGTTAAGGTTTGAACTTACCGAATTCAATAAAACTTAAATTTCTTAATTTTAATAGGATCATCCTGGAGTTGAAAGCATTCTGTTTCCAGGAACTGTCCACTTCAAAGGCACTGCAGACAGAGCATGTTATTCCAACCTGGGAACTTCTGTTTTCCCTCTAGCGCAATGCTGGCACTCTATATGACAGGTACATTCGGTTCCAGGAATTATGTGCCCTATGGTCATCCTTCTAGCACATCTCCTTGGGAGCCACCTGAGTAGCGAACTCACCCCTACACAACCATCTCTTGATTTCTTTTCTGACCCTCCTTTTGTTCTGCCCTGATTTTTCCAGGATCCATTTCGCTGCATGACCAGCTCCCTAATTTATTTGATTCTAAAGCCTGAATTTGCCACTGACTTGATCTCTTCACATGCATTAATATCACCTCATCAGTGCCTTCACAGGTGGTATCATCACTCCTACAGTGAATAGCATTTTGATGGTTTGAATGTACATGTTCCAGTGTATCCTGGGCATCCTTCCTGATAAAAGACATCTTCATATTGGCATGTATCTGTTAGTGTGTATCAACACTAAAACAGGAAAAGCATTGTATATAAAATCCCATGTTTGAAAACCCAACAGTAGTAAGACCCAAAAGCAGCTTTGTAAAGGTTGGGTGAGAGCAGCAGGGCAAGTCAGTGCTGTTTCAGATCCTAAGACACTTTTGTCTGCTTCTAATGCAGAAGTGAATCATGTCCAGCCACAGATCAGTTAATTTTTCTCCACCAACTGCAGAACACTTGGGATATGGCATAAGCTTTTCTTCCTCTCCCTAGATATACTGGTTGCTTCTGCTGCATGAGCATTAGCTAGTTTTATGTCTGTTTTCATAGAGTAAAATAGTGCCTTTTGGACTTCAGATTCTCATTTAGTTTTCTACTTGGTGTAATTAATACCGTCCATACATTGATGCTGTATTGCTGTTACTGACATCCATGTGTCTGTATGAAGGATGAAAAAGGCCAACCATGGACTGCTTTTTGGTATGGAATTAATTTACAAGTAATGAAGAAATGGGCTTCTTTGTCAGACCAAAACTTGCTCTTGAGGTGGGTGGGAAAGACAGATATACCAGTAGGGCAGTCACCTATGGCCTTTGAAACTATTCCTCAGCAAAGGACTTTGGTCTACAGCTTTAAGTGCTATTTGCTTGTGCATACTTTAGAAAGCTTGGCAAGAATTGGAATGTGAGTTTATCTGCATGTTCTTGGTCAACAAGAGGTAGATATAATAGGAGAAGATTTCACTGAAGCATAGCTGTGAAGAACTGCACTCTCCTTATAATGATCTAGGAAGAAAACTCCAGTGAGTGACTGCAGGCCAGGTAAAATGCATGGTGTGATGTAGGCTGTTCCGCTGCTTTTAGGGTAGAGAGCTACAGGGGGCTTACGTGTACCAGCCCCCTTTGGAAGTTGAAGAGGAATCATATAACCCCCTAAATCTAAAAGTCAGAGGAAGAATTCAGTGTGGTAAATGGCTTCCTTCTGGATAGTAAAGTTAGTGATGTTAATGGGAGCTAAATATTCCAAACACTGATATCTGAGTCTTTCGTGTGCTTCATGTGTCACTGGAGCAATATCACTGTAGCAACCATAGCTGGATCTACAGTCCACTTTGCAGACCACCTCTCCCAGGTCTGGATTTGCCCAGGCCTATAGTTATGGCTGCCTCATCCCTGGCAGCGTTCAAGGCCAGGTTGGACAGGTCTTGGAGCAACCTGCTCTAGTGGAAGGTGTCCTTGCCCATGGCAGGGGATTGGAACTGGAGGAACTTTAAGGTTGCTTCCAACCCTGACCATTCCATGATAACACATTGGCATAGCTGGACAGAGGGTCTGTAGGATCTGCAGATCTGCATAGGGTTTGCAAGGACATGGTCTTGATTGTATAATTCAGAACGTGATAGGGAGCTCTCTGCTTTCTAGGCTATTCGTGTCCTACTGAGTCATAATATTAGTAAATCACTGAAACCAGTTTTGCTGGTTATCCATTCCTGAGTCTTGGTATCTCTTTTTGGCATAGAGGAAAGGCTGCAGCATGATATAAGGTGCATATTGGTTCTGGTGCACATGAATTCTGGTGCATGTGCTGTCCGTTTATACCATAAAACCACCATGTCCTATTTCAGGTAGTACCACATGTTGCTGTGACCTGATGGAGCCATATCGCATAAGTGGTCCAAAGAGAATTTTCTCTTCCGGAATCCTCCAAAGGCCTGGAATCAGCAAAGTGTATTTGTACTTCCTTGGCTTTAAGCCAATGAGTCGTCCTGTTAACTTTGATGGAGCAGCTCTTGGGTTTGGTGATAAGCAGATGCTTCTGTGGTTTGTTGTGTCCAGATGAACTCCTGTTGTAGGGTACAGACCCTGTTTATTCTTTGCTGGAGGAGAGCTGATGAGTTCACAACCAGAGGTGGCAGAGCTTCAGAATTCCCTGTGAAATTATTCATAATCTAATGCAAGCAAACAGCAGCCAATAATTGTAAAGGACAACTCGTGCTCTTCACAGAGAGCCCAGACGTCTTGGGGCGAGAACTTGACATCTCCACTAATTTCTGATGAATCACGATCTTTCACATCAGACCATGTCAGTTGTCGGCAAGTTCTGTCCTTACAGATTGCCCCGCCGCAGCTGAGATAATGAAGTGTGATGTTGAAGATTTCATCCTAAAAACGACAACAACAAAATGCCTTCGTATTGGGTCACTGCTATCAGCTGAGATTGATTGCAGTTGAAAGAAGCTGGGCAGATGTTAGAACACTCGTGCTACCCACGAGCCAGGGGGTTCCTCTGTTTATTATTTCCCGGCTGCTTGGCACGTTCTTGTGACACACAACAAACCCCCATTATGAAGGATTATATGATGAGGCAACAAGCATGTGAAAGATAGCAACCAAATGGTGACTCCCAATTACATGAAAAATTACTATAATCACCCCTGCTGTAACACCCGTCTGTTGGCAAAGTGGTTGATCCCCTTGAAAAGCTTTAGAAGACCCACTGTATTAAATAAAAATCTCAGTTCTGTGTGTAATCATAAAAATTAACACTGTCACTTTAAAAAAATCAAATTGCTGTCCTAAAGGGAAACCTACTAAGCTGTGTAAAGTAGCTATTATGAAAATGTTTAGTCTTTTGAATGTATTTCAGACAGCATCTTGTGTTGCCAGATTTGTCAGCCAAAAACTCACTAAGCAGATTTGTCAGTAGCTGGGGCCATAATCTGTAAAACAGACATTGGCATAGAGATTAAAGATCAAGAGAATTCTATAGTTTTTGTTACCATATGCCAAGATTATTCTTCTTCTTTTAAAAAACTGTGGTTTGTTTTGTGCAGGCTGTGTCTTAAGGGCTGCTGCTCTTTCTGTTTTGTTGTCTCAACCCATGGAATTTCCTGTCAGAAAGGGGAAACTGTTTTTATTCACATACTTGAGGCTCTGTGGAGCTGTCACCCTCATGCACTGGGGAGGTTTGCCACAGAATCCAAGTTACCTATTGAGTTCTTTTGCTTCATGCCTGCGATGTTTGTGTTTCTCTAGGCCTGCTGGCCTCTCCAGCAGAGGAGATGGCTTCCCAAGCTGTAATCACCTTGGGGGTCTAACAGGAGCTGCTCTGCTCTGCAGGCTGGCTGGGAAAGCTGGGATTCTTCAAAATAGGCCATGAAGAATGAGTAGCTCATTGTAACTGCCATACACTGATGGGTTCCTGCTTTTGGGATGGAAGAGGCTCCTACTTTGGGGATGGAAAACTCTGTATTGGGGCACCATGTCTTTGTGGGCAGGACTGGAATAAATTCATGGCCCACTTAGTACTTGGACCTTCACTGAGTTTTGTACCTGCATAATAGGCTGGAAATTGGGTCTTTGGGCTCTTTCTGCTCAAAAATACAGACCTTGACCGCTGTGGTCACTTGTATGGTACTGGTGAGGTGGCACCATTTGTGTCCCTCAAGGGTCACTCTTAATTTACACACTGGAGACTGTTTTATGAAGGGCTTCAAGGGCATCAATGTGAGAAAGGGGAGATGGCTTTTAAAAACTCTAAGCTCTTCAGAGCTCTTGAACAGATACTCCATGTGTACATAGGTAGGCAGCTTTGCTGCTGGGGCAGTTCCAGATTGCCCTTGGAGGATTGACTAATATTTAGGTTAGCACTGGATAAAGTACCTCTTAGATGTACTGTCTATGTGGAAACAGTCTGCTCTGTTGTCTTCTGAGGATGTATCTTTCTGCTTGGTCAGAAGATAGGGAGCTGGCTTTGCGCTGGTTGTTACCACTTCATGAAAGTTATAAAACGTTCTGAGCCCTACCTGATAAAGTTCTTACCTACTTTATATTGCTGTAAAGAAATAGCAAATTAGAACCTACAAAGCATCAGTTCAGGGTTTAAAAGGAATCCGGTGGCTTTCAAACACAGCTTCAATTAAATCAGCCAAGGTGGAAAAACTAAAGAAATGTCTATGCACAACTTGCTTTGCCAAGGCTGAGTCTGGTTGTTGGAGTTTCATGTACATGTCATCCAAATATGTGGTCTGTATGGGGCATGGGAGCCGAGGAACAGTTTGAATATCTGTGTTCTCTCTTTTTGGGGTGTTACAGGCCTTCCCCATAACAAAGCTCTACTCTGTAATGGTCGTATAGGTAGGTCATTGCCAAGTGCAAGGTTTTCAGTAGAAAAGCATGTATAAAGTATGAACTATTTATATATGTTTACATACAGTGCAAAATGAAGTAGGGTGGCTTATGACTTTCCCTTTGGACAATCCAGAAGCCTAGCAGTACCTGGGAAAGGTTCTGTGCTTTCTTATAACTCTTTGGGTATACATGCCGCATGTATGCTGTTATTGCTGTGATTTACAGTATTACATGCTGCAGTCCTGTAGGCCAACAGGAAAATCCCTGGTTTGTCCAAAAACCTGCCTTTGTGTGTTATATGTTATGTGTCATATGGATGTGAGTATAAAACCAGGGTGAGCTCTACGAGGGTTTGAACTGTTCCAGGAGGTAGGGCTCAGTCCTCTGTGCATGCTGAAGAATCCCACTGTAGGATTGGGATCTCTGTGGCTATGCAGGGAATGGATATAGGCTTCCAAAATCTGCTGCTGTAGGATCTCTGCATTCCTCCAAAGCTTGTTGCTCCAAAAAGGAGGTGGTGCCACTGCAGTGTTTGTGCGTGGTGCTGTTCTAGTGCTATAGAATGGCTTTCTGTTGTGTGTATTCCACCTGCAGAAAAGGTATTCCTAATGTAAGCAGTGCCCTGTAGGCCTTTCAGAGGGCAGACACCACACTGCGCTCGGATCCTTTGAATCCCCGCAGAAAAGACTAGGCAGAGTGCGTCGCAAGTATTAAAATAGTAAGATAGGAGACTTCAAAGTTAGTGTAGTGACTTGTTCCGGAGTGTGAAGTGCCGAGTTCTCTTTTAAAAACCTTTAATCAGTACAGTGTTCATCACACACATGTGAGCAGCAGCGCTCGAGCTCTCTAATTGTAATTTAAGTTATCCCTGCCTAAGGGCTTGCAATTAAATTATTAGACTGTTGCAGTGAGTCCATGGATCCTGGTTGCACCTTGCAAGGGGGTATTTTCTGGTATGATGAGAAACAGTGGGTTCTCCTGGGAAGCAAATGTACCATTATGCACTTATTAGGTCCTTGATGAGATCCACTACTGATTAGCAAACAGACTTTGCAAGAGGAAATATTACAGTAGTTGCTGTTAGCTTCACAAAGCCACTGTGCACTGAAGATGAAAACAAACCAGGTCTAATAGTAGCCAGTAAGTTTGGTGCTCAGTTTAAAACTTGTTCTTTTCAAACTGATCGCATCATTAACCCTTAATGTACAGTGAGGGAAAACATTGGGAATTCATACATCTGTGTGGAAATTCCTTAATGTGTGTGTATCAAACACACTTGGAATGCAAACATGGGTTAAACATTTATGCAGACAGTCTGTATGTATATACACACGCAGACAAAACCCCTCACATATTTATATGTAGAATCATAGAATCATAGAATAGTCAGGGTTGGAAAGGACCTTAAGATCATCCAGTTCCAGCCCCTCTGCCATGGGCAGGGACACCTCCCACTAAACCATGTCACCCAAGGCTATGTCCAGTCTGGACTTGAACACCACCAGCAATGGAGCATTCACAGCTTCCCTGGGCAACCCATTCCAGTGCCTCACCACCCTTACAGTAAAGAACTTCTTCCTCATATCCAATCTAAACTTCCCCTGTTTCAGTTTGAACCCGTTACCCCTTGTCCTATCACTACAGTCCCTCATGAAGAGTCCCTCCCCCGCATCCCTATAGCCCCCCTTCAGATACTGGAAGGCTGCTCTGAGGTCTCCACGCAGCCTTCTCTTCTCCAGGCTGAACAGCCCCAACTTTCTCAGCCTATCTCCATACAGGAGGTGCTCCAGTCCCTGATCGTCCTCGTGGCCTCCTCTGGACTTGTTCCAACAGTTCCATGTCCTTTTGATGTTGAGGACCCCAGAACTGCACACAGTACTCCAAGTGAGGTCTCAGGAGAGCAGAGCAGAGGGGCAGGATCACCTCCCTCGACCTGCTGGTCACGCTCCTTTGGATGCAGCCCAGGATACGGTTGGCTTTCTGGGCTGCAAGTGGCTCACGTTCATTTTCTCGTGGACCAACACCCCCAAGTCCTTCTGCGCAGGGCTGCTCTGAATCTCTTCTCTGCCCAACCTGGAGCTGTGCCTGGATATTGATTGTAACACCCCCCCCCCCCAACCCCCCCCCGTGGATATTAATTCTTAAAGACCTCTATCTTCATTTCACTAAACATCATCTTCTGTTTCTTTTCTTGAGAATCTCATTTCTGGTTATGGTTGTGGAGAGTCTTGAGGCTCTTTATCTCTCTCTTGTCACCATGCTCAGAAATATCTGCTGATGAAATACAGAACCATACTTCATCTAAGTGCAGACAATTATTGAATCAGTTGTTACATTATTACTTTGCATTGGTGTGTCAGCTTTTGAAGTAAGTGCCTGCCTGAGTAATAGTTTTAAATTCACATTTGGAGGTTTAAAGCTTTGGAAAACAAAGACATCCATAGATCGTTTGGAGGGGGATTGTTTTGCTCTGTGGTAAAGCTTCTTATAGGTAAACTCTTTATTTCTTTTTGTTTGAATGTTATCATTTTCATCAACTTCATTTCCTGTTCATCTCGGTTTCACTAGTAAGTCCAAGAATTCTCAGTACTCAGCCTTTGCTCACTGTGGAAGGTACCAAGTATGTAAGGAGAGACAGTTAATTATAAATTGCCTTGCAATACTATGGCACTTGGCTCTGCCTCTGCTCCAAATTCATCCCTTCAGCTCAATTTCCTTGAAATCAGTGGAGTTAAACCAATGTTAGCTCTTGCCCTCAGATATTTGAGAGAAGAGGGAACTTCATCAGGAAATGCATCCCTACAAGCTGTATGTTATGTGTAACACATAAGACCTGATGCGTTGCCAAAATCAGGGTCCAAGTGGTAGCCTGCCAGGAGCTATTCTTTAAGGGACTGAAAATGGAGCAGATTGCAGTAACTCTCTTCTGTGGCACAGGAAAAAGTCCTGCAAAGATCTCAACAATTATTCCTAATTTTTCAGGCGTTGACAGTGTGCTCAGTATGTTCAGAACATGTGTTGCTCCAGACTGAGCCAAGCCCAAGGCCTCTAAGATCAAAAGTAATATTCCTTCTGATCTTAAATAGCACTCTGTCCACAATTTAGAGTGTAGAGTCTCCTGGCCCTGGAGAGTGGTATGTGAAGAATAATGTAATCTGGGTTGGCTGAAATTCAGACCCTCTCCTGTCAGAGAATCATAGAATGGTTTGGGTCGGAAAGGACCTTAAAGTCCATCCAGTTCCAACCCCCTGCCATGGGCAGGGACACCTTCCACTACAGCAGGTTGCTCCAAGCCCCATCCAGCCTGGCCTTGAACAGTGCCAGGGATGGCCAGCCACAGCTTCTCTGGGCACTCTGTGCCAGCGCCTCAGCACCCTCACAAGGAAGAGCTTCTGCCTTATATCTAACCTGAACTTCACCTGTTTCATTTGGAACCCATCACCCCTTGTCCTATTGCTACAGTACCTGATGAAGTGTCCTTCTCCAGCATCCTTGTAGCCCCCTTCAGATACTGGAAGGCTGCTCTGAGGTCTCCATGCAGCTTCTCTTTTCCAGGCTGAACAGCCCCAACTTTCTCATTCTGTCTCCATACGGGAGGTGCTCCAGCCCCTGATCATCCTCATGGCCTCCTCTGGACTTGCTCCAACAGCTCCATGTCCTTTTGATGTTGAGGACACCAGAACTGCACATAATTGGAAGGATGCTTCTTGGCTAGTGTTGGGATCAGTAGTATAAGTATTCAAACTTTCTGAAAGGGGCTTAGCCAACTAACCACCCCTACAGTCACATCCAACTGCTTGTTATGTTTACTTACCTGGATAGAACTTTTAGTGTGTGAAGGCTATCTAGACACTAATTCTTGTTGTTTTCTAACACATAGTTGCTCTTTATTTTCAAGGGGGATGGAGAGAGCTTTGTTGTCTTTATTCATATTAATTTTGAGTCACCAAAGGGCACCTGGATAATGCCTTTGGGTTCGAGCCTTAATTTTAAGACATGTTGAGGTATATCAATCTGCTGTGGCTTAGACATTCCTCCTCTTACAATCTCTAATGTGCTCCCAGGAAAAGTAAATATATCATCTGTCAGTGTCCTTTACAAGCACGTAATTTAAGTCCATTAGAAAATTGTTCACAATTGTTACGTGAGTGGTTTTCACATTGTTATCCTGATTAAATTGGATTATTCCAGTATTCAAACCATGGACCTTTTAGCTTGTAAACTGAATGAATTTTATTAAGGTAATAACAGTCTTGTAATCATGGCACTAAAATTAATACTTTAAGGACAGTTGAATAGATTTTTACTACTTAGTACACTAAAGGATTTATTGCAGCAGACACAGCTACCTCCTGCGATGGTTTAAAGTGGGGAATACTTTTTGTCATAACTCCCTGTTTGCTCTCACACTTGAAACTTCCCTAAACATACATCCCTTGAGTTGAAATATTCTGATCTCCTCAAAACCAACCAAACCCCACAAAACCAGTTTGCTGTGAGCTCAGTACTCCCTGCCAGTTATAGCTAAAAGGAATTCAGTTGAAAGAAGCTTAGAAGGCAGTTTTACTGTTGTGAATTTAGTCTCAGGAAATTAATTAATGGTTCCTAAATGTTTGTACTGGACACAGTTTTCAGGTATCCTGCAGTTTGAATTTGATGGTATGAGCATCCCCTTTGAGAAGTCCAGGGTTTCTGTCCACACAGATATGCCGGTGTGCAAGCAGGTGTAAGTAAAGGTGCCAAACCTGAATTCCTGCTCTTTTGCTTTCTGTATGCCATCAGCTTCAGTATCCCGCTGGGACATCAGTTGTAACAGTCAAGTGGTGCAACCTTTGGGAAAGAAAGTGGAAAAGGACTTTAGATCTTCCCACTGCTCTGAGTTCAGAGTGAACTGAGGTGAGTCCATTGGCCGCGCAGGCTTGCTGGTGCACAAGTGCAGCTTTGCCGTCTCCGGGGCTGGAGGAAGGAAGGACAGTGTTTGCTTTAGGGCTTTATGTGTGTTACACTTGCTGCATGTTTGCAAGGGGCACTGGTGCCACACAATGAAACACGGGATTCAGGCCTGTGCAGGAGGCAGCCTGCGACTCCTCCTTAGGGCTTAGCTTGGTGCAAAAGATGGGTTGAGGTTGAACATCAATAGGGGTTCAGTAACCCCTCCCTGAAATATGTAGGGGGATGGATGTTTGTAGGTTATATAGTAAGGCCTGCTAGGACCTTGTGAGAGCAGTGCCCAGACCTTCTCAAAATGAAAACACTTCTAGAATCTAGACAAGTTTTCCAATGGTGGGAGGTGAATGTGAATGTTATATCATGGTTTCAGAGGATCCAGTCTTTTTGGATGAATAATACCTTTCATGTTAGAAAAGAAACGGGATTTAGAATAATGTTCATTTCAGATGTCTCTTCCCGTATTTTTCTGTGATATAAATTTCCAGGAAATAGTTCCTGCATTGAAATTCTACTTTGGGAATGAAAACCACTTTCTGACTTTGACCGGGGACTTTGAAGAGAATAATCCTGTCCTTTCGCCTTTCACAGAGCTAGGAAATGATACTGTTCCTTCTCTTGATAGACCACTTTGGTAAGGATAGTCGGCAATAGCCTATTTAAATAGATGCATGCTGAGGAAGGAAGTTAAGAGCAAATGTGTCATTCTTCCTCTCCTCCTCCCCATTTTAATACTTTAAAACATTTCACTTTTTCTGTGCAATCATTTTTCAATAAAAATCTCAGCTTTGGTCTATTCTATATTTTTAGCCTTTTTTTTCCTCTCTGCAAAGAACTTTTCCAGATGTATCCTCCCTGCTCCATCATCTCCAGGCTAATTAATGAGTAGATTTTCTTACTTGAAGCATGTTTTCCCTGCCTTGAAATAGCGTAATTTTATCAACGCTGATCTATCTTTCTTCTTTTTAATCCTGACATGGCTTAAGGTATTAATAAGCTCTTATCGAATGTCTAGAGGAATCATCAGTTAAAATTAATTTTATAATGTATAATGAAGCAGAAGAAGGAGGAGGAGGAGGAAAGCAGGTCACTGCGTTGAACTGGCTTGTTCGGGGAATCGTGTGTGATACAGATTGAGGATGTTGTAGCTTTGTAAGATGAGACCAAGAACTCAATTCTCATGTTGAATATCCTTGCAAAAGTTAAATTGCAGTATTGAGCTCTTAATGGGCACTAGCACCCTACCTGTTGCTTGGAAAAAGCCATTGGCAGTTGATGTTATTATCCATATTACAGGGAAATTCCTGGAAATGTTAGTAAAAGCCCCTAATTCTTAGTTATTTCACAATGATTTTTGGGTTTCATTTTAACCTGGGATTTTCATTCCCTTTTCAGACCACTGCCTCATGGCATGGTCTAGTGTGAGGCATCACTGCCTATGGCAGGGGGCTGGAACTGGACGATCTTAAGGTTTTTTCCAACCCAAACCATCTGATGATTCTGCAGTTCTGTGTCATAGCATAGTTCTGCTTATGGTGATGATGAAATGCTAATGAAAGTGTTATTGAAATGTGCTGTGTTCTGTTTGGCTAAACTTGAGAGGAGTCAGGATGTCTTTGGTTTGTTCAGTGTGTTATTGCTGAAGAGAACTGTGACTTTTAATATGGTACCCAAACACACAGAAAACCAACCCAAAACTCCAAACCGAACCAAGCCAACAAAAACCCTCCCCAAACCAATCAACCCCCCCCCAAAAAGCCCAATCCCAAACCAATACACATTTTAATGTATGAAGTTTTCCATCACCCTTCAGCCCACGTTTGAAACACCTTGCACTTTTGCATAGCCTTGCTGTTGAGCTCAGTTCTCTGTGATACTGAGTGGAGGTGATAAATTCATATATTCTGATGACTGCAAATGCTTGAATTCGCCACTGTCTTAACCCACTGAGACTGGTCTATAATGAAGTCTCCTGGGCAAAAGAGCAGGTGAGGTGTCCCTTCTGCCCTTCACAGTTAGAAGTGGAAGATTTCGGCCTTTGTTCCTCAGTATTTATCTGCCTGAGTTAATGTTTTCTCAAAGCATGGTAGAAGAGCCTATGCCAGCCCCGTGTTGCTCAGATGAGGTGGTTTCTCTTCATCTGGTAGAGCTCTACGCTGCAGCCCAGCCACAGAAGTAGATGTGCTGTACATTTTACACCTCTGTTATAGGGACCTAAGAGAAGTTCTTGAATATCCTTGATATCCTTAGACACATAAAGAATCTTCCATATGACCACTAGACATCTGTGACGAGCTGTGGGAGCCTGCCTGGTGAAGAAAGGGGAGTAGGGACAGGCATGGAGACAAGGTGATGTTGTGGAAGGGAAGGAGCAGGACCTGCAGCCAGAGCCCACTAGTCTGGCTCTTTTTTCCCTGTGTCCTGTGCTACTATTGGTAGTCTGTAAAGGTGAAGGACTTGGTGGGAGGGCTGAGGTTTTGAAACTGATTGTGCCTTAGGCACCACAGATTGCACCAGCCGATCAGCCAGGGTCTGGGGCTGCCAAAGAGTATCCTGTGGAAGTCCAATCTGTGACAATATCCTCTGCCCAAATAATAGAATCTTTTAGGAGGGAAAGGACCTTAAAGGTCGTTGAGTCCAGCCATTAACCTGGCGCTGCCAAGCGTGATGCCTCCAGGCCTCTCAAATAGGGATTCATTTCCCAACCTAGTTTGTGCTTACCGAGACTCTGAGTGTTCTTCTCTGTGAGGAATGGTGATACGACCACAGCCTCACTGCAGGCAACTGCTGTGGTTTGGTCTCTTTGGGGTTCTGGTTTTGCTTTGATCTTTTCTAAATGGAGTTTACATTTGTGTCTGATTATGTTTAGACCAGCATGTCTTACACTTTGTAAAGCCCTTTGCCTTCAACTGTGTGACCCTGACTGAAAACATCTTTCAGGTAGACTGTAATTTCTGTTATTCATTAAAAGCATATTTCCTGATGAACATGACTTAAGATACTGGTCTGTGGAAGAAAGGTGTCTTCTGAGGGAATACTGCATGTACGGGCATGGATCCAGGCATGTTCTGAAGCCACTTCTTAGAAACTCATCAGGATAGATTTTTAGTGTGACCTCAGCCCCATCAGCAATATTCCCTTGTTTGTGGATGGAAGTAACCTTTTTTACTCATGTACACATGCATATGCTTGCAAATATTTGAGTTTCTTCTGATGCAGGAAGAAATGAACAGTTCTGTTTGGTCATTAGGAGGTAAACAAATGCATCTCCACTGTTGGTCCTTCTCATCTTCCTGATTCCTAGAACGATTTGCAGTTTCTGTTGAAGCAGCAGAATTTCCCCAGGAGTAGGAATTATGCTCCAGCAATGTTCATTATTCACGGCTTGTTCGCTCAATGGTTTAGTTTAAATGTTTGCCTACCAAACTAATCCACTGCCTCTAAAGTTTAGGCTTTGTCTTGGTTGTGTTATCAGACCATAGGCTGAGCTTTGGGCTCCTCTTGATTGATTTTGAGTTACTTGTCTGAGTTGGGCCATCTCTCTTTTGCAGTCCCAAGCAGTGTGTGGCCGGGGCTGGACCCGTATCCATGTTCCTTAACTCTGCAGCCTGTACTGCTCGTCAAGCTCTCCCCAGTTAGGCACAGACTAACCCAAGTGTTCAGCAGCTTCTGTATGCTGTAAATTGAAATGTAATTTTGGCACGTGCCTGGTTGGTTGGTTGGGTTTTGTTTTGGTTTCTCCTGCTGGGAGTGCAGGATGTCTTCAGGTTTGGTAGTGCCAATTCACAGTTTTTCCTTGCTCACTGAGAAGTATTAAAGAACGTATTTGTGCTTCAGAATTTGAGTTAAAAGTTGGGGGTTTTTCCTTAGTGTCTCCTTTGCTTTATTCCTGAATGCCTCTTCATTGAGTGGATGAGGACTGTTGGATGGGATGGGTGAGAGGGATGAGGATTAATGTTTGGATTTTTGTCCGTAATCTTCCCCATTGCTGTCAAATTTCAGCTTTTGCAGCTGTTCTGACCTACTGTGTCCGTGTGTGTGTGTGCACAGATGCATTTTTAAGGAATTTTTACTCTTAGTGTCCGATACTCTTCAGGATTCAGACTGAATCAAACAAACCCCATGACAAAGATGCGCATCCTTTAGTGGCCCATTTTGAGTTCCCGGTGGGATTAAAATTAAAACAGAACCACAGTTCTTGATATCAGAATAGGAACAAGTTCTGTGCCCATCTCCTCTCTCAGTTGTGCATTTGGAAACTTTAGCCTTGCCTTCTTGTTTTAATTTCTTTCACTTTCTTCAGACCCTCATCTTTTCTACAGATTCCACTGACCTTTAAATACACCCGTCTCCTTTTTCTGTAATCTTGTGAGTTTTGTTTTTAATGCTTAATAGTTTTCTACCGACTACTAATGCTTTTTGATAAATTCTATTTTTCTTACAGCAGTAGTGTTGCACATCACTGCATTAGTTTTTCTTTATAACAGCTGAGTTAAAAAGAGTATGAACTGGAAGAACCGTCTGGGTGCTCTTGTGCTATTTTTCTAACATTATCCATGATTGTATAATGCTAAATTTTGTCCGCTGAACTTTAGAAAACACTGAAAGAAAAAATTCTAATTTATTCTAATTCTTCATTTATTTATTTCTTTTAAGTCAGGGGACTCTAGAATATGAACATGGCATTAACCTGAATAACGATGGATTCTCCGGTTCCATCTGCATAGCTGATTTAATTATTCTCTTCCGAAGGAAAAGGCAAAGAGATATTATCAGAACAAGTGAAGTTTTAACTTGCACAAGAAACATTTTCCCCTCACTACCCTTTAAATAGCTATTTCACATCCCCTGGTGCGCACAGGGGGATGGCATTTGCCATCCCATGGCAAAATGAATCTGTAGGAGTATGTATGTGAAAGCCGGTCCACGTGTGAATTAGCTTGGAGTTGTATTGTGTTCCTTATACTAATACAATATTGTTCTAGTGCTTGCCCCTGATTAAAGACATACATAAATAAATAATTTATAATTTAATTAATAAGGTATAATATGCAAAGCACAGTCATTTCAAACAGCTTGTAATGTCTCTAATGTACTTTCAATTTTTTATTTTACATAAGGGCTATATTCATTATGTGGTTATGATAAACATACTAATGAATTTTATTACAGGAACAAATTTAAACATGTAAATGAGATCAAATAGTATTAAAATGCAAACGATGGGGGAACTTACTACAAACTAACCTTGCCAACATACATGGAGGGGTGGTACAGAAAGTACTCCGGGAAGTCATGCACTGGATACAAAGTCAGTGCAGTCATTGTCCAAAGCTGCTGAACCCCAGCACTTGTGAACTCTTCATTTTTCGTGTCATGTAAACTCTCCTGAACAAAACAAGTTCAGCAGAATCCTGGGTTTTGCACGCAACTTTGGGTGGCAATTAAAATCCCTTTTCTTGTTCCAGTGAACAGTAATCTGTGCATAATTACATTCAAATGAGATATTAGCATTTTTTGTGCTTACTCTTTGTTAATTGCAGAGTTCACTCACCATGGTGATGCTTTTGATAGAATCAAGCAACCTTATTGACCTGATGCTGCAAGGCATGTTTGGAAATTCTGCTGCATTCTTCTTCCTTTATTCTTCTTATTTTTTCCTCTTATTTTGGCATTTTGAGGACTCCTGCTGCTTTTATTACATTCCTGACACTTTTGTTAATAAATCATTGCAAAGTTAATGAAAATTGCATTCAGGCATATCCAAAATAATTGTGTCCTTTGTCATGCTAATAAATTGAAAGATGTTGATCCAATGGGTGACTGCGTGCCCATTATGGCCAAGTTTGTGATACGTGTGCCTGTTGAGCTTGGACTTTCAGGCTTGGAATATCATTCCGGGTAGGAATGTGGATGGGGAAAACAAAAGTCCATATGTTTTGTTTCAAAAGTTAGGCAACCTACCTCTGAATTATTTTGGGAAGGGGAAGAGGATTGAAATGTTCCTATGAAGATGGACAGTTGTGGTATTATCTGCAGGAATCAGCAATAGTTTTACACCAGAGTAAGTTCTGTGCTGAAAACAGTTAAATCTCTTTCTTTTTGCCTCCTGAACATTCATCCTTATTAAACCCAAGTGATAAAAGATACAAAAGAAGTCTCTAAACCTCAATTCTATGTAGAGCTGTGGTGCATGTGAAAGGAAATAATCTCACAGGGCTTTTTGGGGTAGGAGGGAAGTGGTGGTTTGTGAGTTAGTTTCCATTCCAGGTATAAAGCTAGAACTGTAAAATGCATGTATTTCATTGTGATTTTTACTAGTGACTTGATATCAGTTATCACAGAATCACAGAATCATGAAATGATTTGGGATGGAAGGGACCTTGAAGCTCCTCCAGCTCCAACCCCTGCCACGGGCAGGGACACCTTCCACTGGAGCAGCTTGCTCCAAGCCCCTGTGTCCAACCTGGCCTTGAACACTGCCAGACACAGGGCAGCCACAGCTTCTCTGGGCACCCTGTGCCAGCGCCTCAGCACCTTCACAGGGAACAGCTTCTGCCTAAGAGCTCATCTCAGTCTCCTCTCTAGCAGGTTCAAACCACTAATTCCCCTTGTCCTGTCCCTACAGGCCCTTGTCCAAAGCCCCTCTCCAGGACCTTTTACTTATTAAAGTGCCACACTGAAAAAAATGGGCTTAGACTTTTGTTGCAGAATGCATTTTTATACCTTCTATTATAATTAAAAAATAGGACAGAAAAAATGTCAAGAAAATGTTTAACTGGAAAAATCATATTTCATCCTGCAATTATCGAATAAAATTGTGGATGCTATAAAGATATAGATCATTTTAGTCAAGAGTACTTAGTTTCTGCACTGGCCCTTTGTGCTGGTGTTAGGTGGGTATTTATTCTGCTCCTCAGTCAAAATGTGCAGTTAACCTAACTGCCACATTGGATGCAACATGCAGTATGTGCTTTGAATGAGCATATGTTAGAAGATGTCATTTTGTTGCGTGTCTGAAGGTGTATTTTTCCTCTCCTAATTAAACGAATGGTGTATTACTCAGAGAAAGGCAGCTATCTTTTTTCTTTACCATTAACAACAATTTAAAGCTCCCTGAATCACCATAAGGACACTTAGTGTCTTAACACAGTATCTTGCAAGGCTTAAAATTGCCAGCTCTTAAGTTTGCTTCTAAAGTTCAGCAAACGCAAGAGTGTATAAAGCCCATTGACTTCAGTGGAGGTGTGCATGTGTTCTGAGGGTGAAAAATGGCTGAGAAAAGGTTGTATGTTTTGGAGACTTAAAAGATTCATTTCAAAATGAGCTTGGAAAAAGGGTGTGGAGTGAGGGAAGGAGGGATGTGTAGCAATAGTGGAAGCATCATTACAGAATTAGTGCTTAGTTAAAATCTATGACTTCTATAAGTTGAACTGAGTCTTTCCTTGAGAGCCATAATCACCCACTGTGATTTTGGTAAGCATGTGACCAGTGTTGAGGACTGGAGGTGGGATTAAGCAAAGCGATAGTCTGATCCAGTTTGGTGAGTGTGCTGCAGAGCTCTGTGTTTGTAGCAATGTCGCTTACTCCATTTGCTGCGCGTTTATGGCGTTAAGAAACACGGAGTTACTTGACAATCAAGACAGTGAAGTTTCAAAGGAGGATGAAGGGATGTCTCATTGCTCCTTTTTATTTCTCTGTGACAGAGATGGATGGGCTCTTTCCCTCCTAAAGAGCCTCTGCAAAGATGTATATTTACTAGACACAGGTATCAGGCATCAAGTACCATGTGCATGTCAGGGTATTGACCAGGTCATACCATCAGCCAAATGTATATTGAGGGGTTTAGATCAGCGAAGGGCAACGTACAAAGCTCATCTTTCCCACTTGGACCCCTTCAACTCACTGGTGTGAAGACTGACTCCAGTCAAAGGGTAGAAATCCATCCCCCTGCTTCAGTGTCTGCGTCCAGGCTTACTGTCCTGTTCTTGTGGCCACCGAAGAATATCCTGCACTATTCCCACCCAGCTCCATCCCTGTTTTGTACCAGATGTTGAATTCGTATTGCAAGACACCGCTTTGACCTCCTCACAGCAATTCCATGTGATCCTGACCTAACTACAAGATCCTAGTGATAGCACATGGTGAAACATTATGCCAGCCCTGCCTGTGTTAGCATGATTCCTAGGCAGAGTTTCACCATGGTGATACTTGCTGGAAAACAGCAAATCCCTGCCATTTATGCTTTTAAAGCAGTGCTAACACTTCAGCAGATAGTGCTGTAATGTGTATCCTGAAAGCATTCAGTTAGTCTGAATGAAGTGACAGTAAAACCCTCGCTGGAGTATGAAAAGGTTACTGCAATCCTCTTAGAGCTGGAGTCTGGCGAGTTTGCCTGAGTTTCCTCTTTGTTTCTTGTGTTGCTCTTTCATATTTAGACAATTGTCATGATAAAGTTGTTAGTGGCTGTTTTGTGGTGACTGAATTGTTGTGTTATGTGGTGTTACGCGTGTTATGTGATGTGTTAGAGATGTGTTTCTGAGGGTCAGGTCATACTACACACACTGCTGTTCTCCCATAACATAGTGTTCTGTAAAAACAAGCCCATTTGGAAACTCATTTTATACAAGGAAATGTTGCTTTGTAAAAGTAAGAGAGATCACAGCCAAGCTGCCTCCAGTTCAGGCTGTTCCACAACTGCAAAGGGAGTTTTTTACATGAGTGTGTTGCATATATCATCGCATGTGTATAATGTTTATATCACCATATATATAACATAACATATAATGTTATGTTATCATCATATGTATAATGCTTATAAAGTTTACAGTTTGTTTTACAAAGTGCTTCCATTATAACCCCCAGTTTTCTCATGCAGAACTTGATACAACTTTCCTGGAGATTGAGCTGCTGTGCTAAATGCTTAGCCAAGCTCTACTAGAAAAGCAAGCAGTGTAGAAACCTTTCTTCTTTTTCGGAGGAAAGAATTCCAGCTGGATGTCATTCCCACTGAATACTGCTGCTGAGTATTCCTGGTGCTCAGTTTGGAGGGGAAAATAAAAATAGAGCCAGGTAATAAAGTTAGTACCTCTTTGACAGCTTTACGTTTGAGGTACGTTTACAAGAGGTTTACTTTCAGTCAGGCTAATTTAGAGAGTCAAAAGGCTCCACTCATTTTTCCTATAGAGAATCTTGCATGAAAGGTGGAAAACAAACAGGAATAATCTAGGAAAAAATCTATCCTCAGAACACTTGCTAATGAGACTTTTGGGGCTGATAATGACTTCCTCTGACCTAGTACTGAAATCTCAGTTCCTCTAATACATATACCAGCATCTACAGGTGCCGCTTTGCTTTGAACTTAACAACCCAAGGGCTGACTCAGCCCTTCTTGCCAAAGTTGATGTTGGTCTGGGCTCGGACCAAGCCGTGTCAGTAGCCCAAAGGGAGTCCTCATGCAGTGCCAATGAAGGGGCAGACGAGGAGACTTTTCCAAGGCATTCGGGGCCACTCTGTGGGAAAGGCACAGGAGCTCTGTCCTCACTAGTCAAGGTCACTGAGTCTTGTTGATAAGCGTAAAGCTTGTCAGATGGTATCAGCACTTCCCGCTGAGAACTTCCACAGCAGGGGTGCCTTGGGTCAGGAGGAAGGAGACCTGAAGAACAGGGAACTTCTGAGCAAGAGATGTCATAGTTATTTTTTCCTCAATGGAGTGAAGAGAAGAAGCCAGAATATGCTGGAATGGAAGAGTCCGAGCCCCCAGAATGATTGTATTGTTTGAGAGAACATCACCAGTAAAACTGAGATGGTTGCCGCCTTGTACGGGTGAGTCGTGTGCTCTCAGGTCTGACTGTGGGCTAACTTAGAAATAAAGATTTCTAGGCAGTCATAGAAAGCAAGAGACAATTCATCATAACTTACAAGAACTGTGGCATACAGTGCACACTTCTGTTATTCCTGCCCTAATTCATCACATACACCAGCTGGTTGTAAGAGGTTTCCCCTCCCACCATTTATTATAAGTACAGGCCCTCTCATTGCCCCTCATTTGAAAGTGTCTTATAATTCCCTGCAAATCTTTTGACTGAAGAAAAGCCGTGTCATACTTGGAGGAAGTCCAAGACTATCATAAAAAGAGTCAAAATAAATATCAGTTATTATAGAATTAAATGGATAGCATGGATAAATAACCCCACCGGATCTTTGGCACTCTGGCTTTAGAAGATTGAAGTAGCTGAGTTGTCATAGTCCTTCAAAGAAAAAATAATCGTATTCTTCTCCTACATAAAATTAACCAGCATTCTGGATGTCTAAAAAAGACAATACCTCACCCTTCAGACCTTGGCTTCCTTGAAGACTTACATGCGCATCACTTCACACCAGTGATCTTCGTCTTTTCTAATAAGCTCCTGTCCTTATTCCAGTGTCCACAGACAGCAGTTTAATATTCTTTCTAAGCTGTGATTGCCTGTTTTCTTGAGATGTGTTGGTGCAGTATCTGATGTTTGTGGAGCTATGGGTCCTGCCTCCTGGAGTCCAAGTAAATTCATCCTAAAGATGGTTCCTCTTGTTATCCAGTTCTTACCAGAGGAAGTATCAATGAAAGACAGAACTAAAATGTAGAGTGGTAGTGATAGGCTGAGAGCAGAGCTTGTTCAGCTTGGGGAAAAGAAGGATCCAGGGAGACCTTGTAACAGTCTTCCAGTACCAAAAGGGGCTCCAGGAAACCTGGAGAGGGGCTTTGGACAAGGACCTGCAGGGACAGGCCAAGGGAAATGGCTTCAACCTGCCAGAACAGGGGAGACTGAGATGAGCTCTGCGGCAGAAGCTGTTCCCTGTGAGGGTGCTGAGGCGCTGGCACAGGGTGCCCAGAGAAGCTGTGGCTGCCCTGTGTCTGGCAGTGTTCAAGGCCAGGTTGGACACAGGGGCTTGGAGCAAGCTGCTCCAGTGGAAGGTGTCCCTGCCCATGGCAGGGGTTGGAACTGGATGGGCTTTAAGGTCCCTTCCAATGCAAATCAGTCTGAGAATCTATGGTTAGAGGCAATACTTTAATATTAATATAAGTCTCTAATACAGCATCCTTTGCTAGGTTGATTTGTTAGGGCTGGATGTTTATATTTCTGCCTTGACCTTTATTTTTTGTGGTCACATGAATGCAGGAGGGAAGATGCTTCTTATTCCCCATGCTCTCTATGTTCTTTGAGATGGGGTAGGAAGTTTGAAATTTGCCCTTTTAGCCTTAAAAAGCAACGTGGCTCCAGCCCAAATAAGCACAGACGTGCAGTCCATGTGATGATAACCGTGATTTCTCTGTGGGACTCAGTGTATAAGCAGAGGTGATGGATCGCTGGCCCTGGCTGCTCCGAGTTGGGAAGCGAAGCAACACTGGAGCAATACCTCAGGGCGCTGCCAATTTTTGGGGTTATAATTAGCCATGGCACCAGTTTTTTCCCACTGGAAGGCATGGCACAGGCCTCCTGATCGGCTGTGAACTAGCAGCAATGCTAAGCTGTAATTTCTGTGTGATTTCATGCTGCGACATGCTAACTTGAAACCCCGCTTGCTGTTGAAAGTTCTGTAATTGCACAGTTGTTTCAGTGAGGTACTAAAAATGTTACGGGTGCGCTGCCGTTTTATGGGTCACCCACCATAACCGTGATGCTATTCCACCTAGCCTGGTACATGCAAATTGCAGCAGTTGCATGTGATTTTATTCTGATTGGCATGTAGTCTGTGCCATGTGTTATAAAGCTGTAAAGCGTACTTTGGAAGTTACATAAAAGAGAAAAACCAAGCTGTGGGTTTGGTGCACGCACCTTTTGTAGTGGAGTTTCAGGTTTTGTTTGTCTCTGATCAGTATAGTAATATCTGTAATTAAAACATGAAAGGTCATAAACTGTATTCCAAACGTTACTTATGTGAGTGTCTTCCAGTACCTAAAGGGGACCTACAGGAGACCTGGAGAGGGCCTTTGGACAAGGGCCTGTAGGGACAGGACAAGGGGAATGGCTTTAACTGCCAGAACAGGGGAGGCTGAGATGAGCTCTTAGGCAGAAGCTGTTCTGTGTGAGGGTGCTGAGGCGCTGGCACAGGGTGCCCAGAGAAGCTGTGGCTGCCCTGTGTCTGGCAGTGTTCAAGGCCAGGTTGGACACAGGGGCTTGGAGCAAACTGCTCCAGTGGAAGGTGTCCCTGCCCGTGGCCGGGGTTGGAGCTGGAGGAGCTTTAAGGTCCCTTCCAACCCAAACCATTCTGTGATTCCATGATTTTATGATTTCTGTATATTCTCTAGTTGTTACTGTAGTTCATGCATTATATTATGCTCTCTGACATCCGTGTCATATCATGTTTGCGCAACTGTTTTACCACTAGTCAAAACTAGTTGCTTTTTTCTTGTTTTTCTCCTCCAATTCTCTCTCTGCGGGGTCAGCCCAGCTTAAGGAAAATGAAGCTGTCTGCTCACAGCTTATACATCATCACCAACAATAAACATGCCAAGTTCACAGCCTGTGCTTCGTTATCTGACTATTGTTGAGAGCAGAAAAAAGACAGCTTGATTTTCATTAGCGGGGTCAACCCTATGGGGCAGGAGCAAGGGGGAAGAATGCATTTTGACTTGAAGTAAACTGAGGAAACATGACACGGAAGTCAGAGAGGGATTATGTATGCATCCGTAAGGTGTCATTTTTAACAAACAGCCTTCTTTCACTTGAGGAAATTCCGAGTAATCCACTGGAGAGGTTCCTGTGCTGTCCAGTCAGCAAAGGCTGATAATTCGGACCCTGAATTTGGCATTCTCCTTCTGTTTTTATGTTACCTTTTCCTTTGGTAACTGTTTCTCTTGCACGGATTTGGGACAGCAGCGAAAATACATAGGTTTGAAATGTGGAAATTCAGACTTCTTAGCTCTATTGCTCATGGAACTCATTCGAAGAGAGCCTTTCATAAGCTTGTGTAGACTTGCCTTTAAAAAAGTGTTTAATTTTCTTCATCCAACATAGATTCAAATAAGAAGTTTCTCTTTATGCTTGTTCTAAGGCCAGGCACTAGGCTGGGAGGACTATTTCCTGCTGTCCCATTTACACCGTGTTCTTTTTTATCCTTCTAGCACTACATGTATTGTTTGTTATTCCTTTCCTCAGTGCTTGTGTGTGTTAAGGACAGCAGAGATGTTATAGAAAGCCTCGATTCAGGCAGAGAGCTCCAATTCCAAGCTGTGGGTTGGGGAAAGTATATAAAGTGATGTGTTCCCCGCCCTTCTACTCTGTGAAGCCGACTGCTAGGCAAGCCTGGAAGCTGCTGAATCCTTCTACTTTTGGGCACTGCTGGAGTTCCTCTCTCAGAGTGTTTGGGGAAACGAGGAACAGTTTTATAAGAACAAAATTTGGCCCTAAATCTGAAGCGCTGTAACCCTGTTTGGGAAGTTATACCAACTGTTCTAGGAAGCAGCCAGCGCTGTGCTGTCAGTTTTGCTTTTAAAGCACAGGTCCAAAATAGAGGCAGAATTCTCAGGAGTAGAAGTTCTGCCAGAGTTTTCCGAGGCAGTTTAGGAGCGTGGTCTGTGCTGTGTACCACCAGGAGATGCAGCAGGCATCCCTTCTGTGCTCTACCTTTGCCTCCTTGGTATATCTGCCCAGCTCATCTGTGCTGCCCAAAGCAGAAAAGTGGGTTTTCCTCTGCTTACAGTGTGCTGAGGGGAATCTCTTTGAATTTGCTCCAGAAAGAAAAAGCCAGTTCCGGCACTTCTCAGAGCGGTAACAAGGCAGTAGGTAAGGGAGAGGTCTCCAAACAGCACAGTCAGGTCACAGGCTTTCTGTCTCACCCCATTTGCAGGTGAGCTCTGGCCCCAGGAGAGTGCTTGCCCACTTACCATTCTCTACAACTACCTGAAAGGACGTTCTCTTCTTTTCTCCCAAGGAACAAGGGATGGGACAAGAGGAAATGGCCTCAAGCTGCACCAGGGGAGCTTTAGATGGAGCTGAGGAGCAATTCTTGCCCCACAGGGTGCTCAGGCATTGGAACTGCTGCCCCGGGCAGTGCTGCAGTCACCGGCCCTGCAAGCGTTCGCACACCGTGCAGACAAGGCCGTTAGTGCCATGGGTTAGCGGTGGCCTTGGCAGTGCTGGGCAACGGTTGGACTGGAGGAGCTTAAAGGGCTTTTCCAACCTGGCTGATTCCATGATTCCGCTGCCTCCTGCCATTGGCACTGGCTTTCGGGAGCCAGGCGGGGTGTTGGAGTGCTGTCACTGGTTGCAGTAGGTGGCCTCCCTGTCCTTGACAGTCCTCAGGCACAGAGCGAGCAGACTTTCCCATCCAGGGTTTCTATCAGGTGAAGCTGACCTGTCTGGAAAGCTGCTCAGCAAACTGGCTATTAAAATGATGCTGCCAGCTGTAATCTGCTTGGGTTGCATTTCGATTTTAGTGCCAAAAAGTTGACAAAGTCCAGATTGTAGCTTGAAAACTGCCAGGCAAGCTAATCCTGTATAATTTTGTGTAAGCATAGGGGTGCCTGGTAGTTAAGAGATGATACTTGACATCTCTTAGCTTTAGTCTGTTTTATTAAAGACAACTCTTTAAATTTACTTGAAGGCAAACAGAGATCTTAATTGTCATGTAGAAGCATTTACATGATAAGATACTGTTAGTTATTGAAGTGGTAAGAATTTCAGTGCAATTATGGTTGAGATAGCAGTAGAAAATGGTGATCTATTTTATTTAACTTTCTCATCTATTAAAAACATGAAGACATTCTGAAACCTCAGGCTCCTAGACTGTATGTGCTGAGCTACCCCAATACGGTATATCTACAGCAATAAATAGTAACAAAGAAGTTTAGGAACCAAAGGGACGGTTTTATTTTAGTGCCAGTGTTTCTCTGAATGGTGCAGTATTATTTGAATGGTGGAGGAAAAGATATCGATACTTAATACTGCAAAAGCTTATAAATACTAAATTCTCTAAGTGTAAGATAGTGTCAGCCTTTTCAGGATGTTGGTGAGAATATTCCTTCTTCTTCAACCTACAAACCCTGCAGAAATGCCCCTTTTCTGCCATTAACATAATGTGACATATTTGACTTTTGCATTCAGTTGTTTATCCTAAATAGTAATTGTTTGCTGATATAAATCAAACCAAACCCCATGGAACAAAATAGCTGCTGTGCTGGGAAAGAGGCATCTTGCCGAAATGCTTTTGCACTGTAATATTCTCCATCTAAAGCACAAAGGGACCACTAATTACTTGGGGATTATGAAGTTTGTTTTAGTAAAGACATACTTTCACTCCTGTCTTGCCACTTAAACTGAGGACCACAGAAGCTTCTGCACAGATATGTACCAAGAGGCCAGTTATAAGGAATTAAGTAATGCCATTTGCTCATATTGACACAAGCTGGAGACAGAGTTTTGTTAGACTGTTTTAGCTTGAATTCATGACAGACTGTAGTGGCCTTACGGGCTAAGCTGTTTGGAAGATGCAGTGCTGATGCAGAAGACCATTACAGCGATGTTCCAGATCATATGTGGACAAGGCTGTGGCCGGGAGAGCAAGTGGCAATGAGCAGCCCCCACAGTAGCCTCATTCTACCCCTTAGGTGTTTCTGTTCTCTAAGAGGAGAGTTGTGCATCCGAAGATGCCCAGCACCTTTCTTCTTCGTGTCTGCTCTGTACTCTGAGCCTATGCAAGGCACAGTGGGGAGGAAGGTGAATCCTTTATTGCAGTGAAGTTTGTGAACAGATTCATTGTATTTGGAAATTAGAGAGTGTGATGGGAGTGAGTGGGATTAAAGCCATGTGGCAGGTTCTTGGCTCCAGCTCCAGCTGCCATGCACTGCTTCAACACTGCTCTTGAGGTAGAACTTGGGTTTTCTGACAGAAAAAGAGGCCTTGGGAAGTTTAAGAGTGAAGATACTACTTCCTACCTAACAGAAGGTGTGGAAAGGTAGAAAACGTGATGGAAACAAGAAGCTGGCATGACCTGAAATGTATTTATGAATGGAGGTCACTACATTTCTCCTCAGCAGAGCTACCTCTGCTGTCTGCTATAAAGATGCCACATAGTTTTACTTTTTAATTCATAGGATTCATCTGTCTTGCCCCTTTTTTTAGGGTAAGGACACAGTAACGTTCACCTTCTCAAATCAGAAACTTGCACTGATGTGCAGTTTTAGTGTCTAGAACAGTTTTTGCCTCTTCTAAATGCGAATCTCCGAGCCTGTTGGTTTCTTCCCAAACTGACACAGCCTAAAGTATAAAGCACCTCGATAGATACCAGTAAACATATGTATAAATCTGGGAAAGCAGTAGTTTTTGCCCCATCAAACAAGTTCTGGAAGAGTTTGTGCTTTATAGGTGACCTAGCTTTGCTCCTGAAATGACTGCAGTTGAATCTGGTGAAAGAGATTGTCATTTTTGTGTCATATTTGTGAAATGTATGATTATGTATGGTGATACATGATGACAAAGTATGATAATATATGGTGAAAATATATGATGAGCTAGGTGATTGATCCTTCGCGTGCAGATCAAGGAGTATGCCCAAACTGTTGGCTGTGGTCGTGATGGCACTGCCGGTTTTGATGTGCATACACAGCGAGCAGTCACTGTCTGAGCTTGCATCTTTTCAGCCATAGAAAATCAGCAGCCAAATCCCTGGGTGAAGTTAAAAAGGAGAGAATTCATCTCAAGAAAACAGGTTTTTAACTGCTCCAAAAGGTGATCCCTGCTTCAATGGAGAAGCAAGACTTTTCAACCACCAGCCATTCCATTGAAGGAATTACTTTTCCTAGGACAGAATACTTCAAGGCAGGCTCCATTCTGTCTTGAGACCAGCCAATCTGTGCTCTTTGGTGATGGGTGTCCAACCCTTCATCTTGGAATGCTGCATGAAGCAGTGGCTGTTAGGGGTTGAAAATGCCTTCAAATATCTCTGATCTTGACACTGAAATCTGTTAATACACATATCATTGATTAAGCTGCCACCTGCATTCTGGCCTTAGAATATATGTATGTATATATGTGTGTGTGTATATATATATACACACACACTGGAATGGGTTGCCCAAGGAAGTTGTGAATGCTCCATCCCTGGCACTGTTCAAGGCCAAGTTGGGCAGAGCCTTGGGTTGACGTGATTTAGTGGGAGGTGTCCCTGCCCGTGGCAGGGGGTTGGAACTGGATGATCTTAAGGTCCTTTCCAACCCTGACTATTCTATGATTCTATATGTGTATATATTTGATCAAATGTATATATTTGATTTTCCTGCTACTGGAAAAGGGTTTTGTCATTTGTTAGGATGAGCTTGTTTTGACTCTGACTTGCCAATCTGATCTTTTGTTTCAACGGTTTTTGCACCGTTTCCCACTACACTCCAGGTACAAAATAGCAAAGGACCATTGTGAATTAATATGTGATACTTCTGTTGTTGGTGCTTCATCCTGTGTCAAATATGTAGATACTGCTACTGAGAGACTTTCCGTGACCATTAATTATTTATTACATAGTGAGAACAAAGTTGGTTTTTTTTTAAATCTTTAAAGAAATAAGAAATACGCATTCTTGGAGAGTTTGGAAATTGCTGGAGAAATTCCTGCACAAAATGGCTTGTTCACACTCCTGTTAGGCAGCTAACGTGACTGCTTAAAGTCAGGGCATGAGCTGTTTATGAAAGTCAGCAGAGCATCCACGGGAGTCTTTGAGAGAGCCCAGCTGGGACCCTACTTACTTTTATTGATTACATAGGAGACCTCCTCCTGCTCAGGTAGATGATGTGAATATATCTCTATGGTACTTCATCAAATTAAAGGAAAATAAAGCCATTTGAAATTTAAAAAGAGCTATGCGGTTATTAGTGTTAAATCTGGTTTCTGTTGCATTGAAGAGAGTAGAAGCTGGCCTGAAACTCAAGGTGTGGTACTGGTTTGACATAAGCGCACACTAAGTAGCTATAGCTCTATTGAAATCAGTGTAATAGAAGTTGATACAAAGCAGTTAGCTGCAGAAGGTAAATTTTCATACACAGGTGACAACGCAAGGTAAACTTTTTTCTTCTGAGAAGCAAAGTATTTTTAATGTTGTTTTCTCTGCAGTGGTGCCACTTCTGGTGTATGATTAATGTACATCCGAATTAGTGCTGATAAATAATGCAAGTCACTTTAGTTAATTTTTCTTGCTGAGCATATCTTCAGCATGAGCAACTCTTAATCAAAGATGAGCATAACGCAGCGAAATCAAAGTTGTGAGTTCATTTCACGATGGAGTTTGAATAGTGATGTGATGACAGTTTCCAGCTCAAATGAATATTTAGGTTTTAAAGATACAGTTTATTCAGGAAGACAGCTAAGTCATGGGAAGAGCTTAAAAGTGACAGGATAATGTTAGAGAGACTGAACTAAGTTGGTGGCCTTGCTATTTTTCACCAGAAATAGATATACATTGTCCCATTTACTTAGCATATACATAGTCCCGCTGCTTAGTGTATGCAAGAGAATAGGCTCATAGAATGGTTTGAGTTGAAAGGGTCCTTAAAGCTCATCCAGTTCCAACCCCTGCCATGGGCAGGGGCACCTTCCACTGGAGCAGCTTGCTCCAAGCCCCTGGGTCCAGCCTGGCCTTGAACACTGCCAGACACAGGGCAGCCACAGCTTCTGTGGGCACCCTGTGCCAGCACCTCAGCACCCTCACAGGGAAGAGCTTCTTCCTTATATCCAACCTGAACTTCCCCTGTTTCAGTTTGAACCCATCACCCCTCATCCTATCACTACAGTCCCTGATGAAGAGTCCCTCCCCAGCACCCCTATAGGCCCCCTTCAGATACTGGAAGGCTGCTCTGAGGTCTCCATGCAGCTTCTCTTTCCCAGGCTGAACAGCCCCAATGTTCTCAGCCTTGTCTTTGTATGGGAAGTGCTTCAGCCCCTTATCAATAAAGTCCCACTGCACAATCCCGCTTGCTTCAGGAGTCTAGCAGCTGTGTGGCAGAGCAGCCACCAGAAATCACGGTGTCCTTCCTTTGAAAGACTTAATAGTTAATTTTTTCCATGAGTACTTTTGTTGTTATTTGGAAATGCTGTGGGAAGTGGATGGGAACTGGTGGTGCATTCCCAGAGGGCTGCTGGAAACACTGATGTGAGGTAGTTTTCACACCTGACTAGGACTCCAGTACTGCGTCTTCAGGACCGAGTCCAAAGAGGAGGGGGAAATGGAAATAAGAGGAACCGAGGAGCTCACATTTTAATTCTCTGTAGGTGTAAAAATATTTCATTTTTATTTTTTCTTTAATGCCTATTAAACTTATAACTGTGAATACTGGGATTAAAAATTATATGTAATGACTATTTTAGACAATGTCCTTAGGGTGTCTTTATAACTCCGTGATTGCCTGCCCTCTCAAGAGGCACTGCACATCTTAAAATGGAAGCCAAGGTGTCTGGGTAGTTGCTTGATAAATGTTATTAAAAGCATGGAATCCCTGAACTGGAGTCTTCATTACCTGATGATATTTCTGTGTTAAGTGTAGGACTATGGTAAAAAGCCCTTTTAAAACACACGGTAGATGATAAGGATTAATTGATCTTAAAATATACATTTAATCTACAGCCTGGTTTATGCATGCGTGGTGATGCTCAGAGGAGAAAGGCAGGGGCTCAAAGGGAAGTTAGAGGTTGGTTTGATGAGCTGTGAAGGAAGCATGGCACATTCCCCTAAGCTGCCTTATCCCTGGAACTTGGAGGGAAACCCATGTCCACCGCCTTGCTAAGGCATCTTTTACACTCTGCTTCCCAGCATGCGAGCTATAGCTTCCTGAGAGGACATTCCTTATTTCCATGTCATGCTGCAAAAAGGGGCAGTGCGAAGCCCAGAGGTAATAATTTGCATGGAAGAATTTCATCCAGCTGGGAAGAAAGTGAAGTCACGGCCTTTTGGTTTTGTCTTCATCCCTGTTATTAATCAGAGAGCAAAAGAATCTTGCAAGACATTCAAGGGAAAAAGAAGGCAAACTACAGCATTGCTGTATCCTCCTTGTGCTTCCCAGTAGGGTTTTCTCTGCACTTCTGTCTGTCCTAAATGTTACATCCTATTTCTCGTAATTGCCTCAAAATAGGTATTTTTTTTGCAGAAACTAACTGCAGGCAAAGGGTAACTGCTGCCTGTGCTGGAGATGGGAGGTGCTTTGTGAAAACCAGGAGAGTGGACATTGATGCCTCTGATGCTGATTCCTCTATGGAGTTTATACTTGAAAACCAGAGGAAATCTGGTTTTGTACGTTGCTGCCTCTGTAGCATCACTCTTCCTCATGGCTTGGCAGAAACACTGGGATAAATTTATATATTTATATATCAATAACTCCGTGATTGCCTTTATATATTATATTGCATTTAGATATTATATTGCATTTATATATTTACATATAAATTACATTACACATAAATATGATAAATTATATAAATTTATATATTTATTTTGTAGCAGGGAAGTCAGTGGGAGCTCTAGTATTGACTTTTTTGAGCCAAATGAAGTCCAGTGCTTGGATTTCAGCGCAGGCCTGATCCCAAGCCAAGTAGATCACTGCAACACATTAATCCATGTGTGACTTATTTGGTTTTCTCAGGTTCTCCTACACCTAAAGATAAAGCTTTGCAGCTGACTGTATCAGTACTGACAAGGGTCAGGCATGAACCACTAGTTATCAGCACAGCATTTAAAATATCTAACTGTAGGAATATGCTTTCTTGTGGCATTTAATGTATTCTAGTAGTACAACAAGCATTTAGTCATCTAGTTTATTTAGTTGCCTTTATCTTAATTATTATTTAACCAATAATCTACTTAGAAAAAATTGTTTCCCTAAGGCTGTCTTCATATATAGATACAGATGTATATGCATATATATGTATTTCTATAGCTCGGTGTGTATGCGCACATCTGTTTATTCTGTAACAAGAAATGCAGACCCGTTACCTTTCTCTTATCTCTCTACATTTCTTGATAGGAGTTTTCCTCTTCTAAAACACTACTGAATTGGATTCCCTGGTGACCATTGTTGGTGCAGACAAGAGTGGTCATGGATGAATTTTTCAAGAAGAAATGTAAATTTAGATTCCTGTATTTCTATAGCTATATTATATATATTAATGTACAGTTACCTGTAACTTCAGTGTGTGTGTGGGGTGTACATTCAACACCTTGGAAATCAGGTCACTCTTTAAGGGTTTAAATATGAATAAGGTGCCTAAGGTCCAAGATTTTGGCTTTAGTGAATTGCCTGTTGTCGCAGAGCGGATCAATGGCAGAGTTAGCATCAGCAGTCAAGTCTCTTCAGTCAGGCAGTTTGCTGTGCCGTAACCAACCCATAAATATGTCTGTATCTGCCTCAATATGCATCAGTAATTCAGTCCACAGCATCTTAGTGCTTAGCTCTGCTACATAGCATCATGGCGGAAGGCAACAGTGCATTTTATTCCAGCCTCTACAGCCCTTCAGTCAGCTCACAGCAGCATTGCTGAGAGTCACATTTGATCCCAAGTACATTTCCAAAGCAGCATCTGCCATGTTCTGCTGCTCTTTCCTCCATTTGTGAAGTATTCAACTTTATAAGAAAACCAAGTATTTATGTAAGAAAAGTTTTGGCGCTGGAGGAGAAGGCATTGGTGAAGTGCATCGCACGGCACGCTCCTGGAGGAAGGGAAACCAGAGTGTCTGTTTCACAGAGGAGTGTTTGTTTAACTCCTGGAGGTTATCCCAGTGGCAAGTTCATCCCTATTTGATAATAATGAAACATAAGTTGGATGTATTTGCTTGAGTAAGGTTGCCATCTGGTAAATAATATGTTCAGTGAGTGTCTATAACAATCATGGCTTCAGCCAAATTTGACTTATTGCTGCAAATAATCCTGCCATGTCCTGACTTAGCTTGATGGTTTTTCTGTGTTGAGTGGAGAAAATGTATTTTGAGGGCTTCTTGTGTTATATTTTGTGAAGTATTTCGTGCCGTGTAAATCCTGCCTTTTCAAAAGCAGTGATTATAGCTGATTGTTCTCTGTAGTGTAGCTCTACAGAAGAAAAAGGTTGTTTATATAATTGTTAAGCATTGTTATATGTATTTAGGCTTTTGCTTTTAGGTTTGACTGTAGATTATTCCTTTTCAATTTGAGTTTGGATTTTTAATTCCAGTGAAGGCAGAAAGTTCAGCGCTTTTCTGTCTCGGGAAGGAACAGTTCCATAAGGCATTGCCAGATCTGTGTCATTCCAAGACTGCCCAGGACTGTCATCTTCATTTCTTACATGTGGTGTAATCTGGAGGGGAAAAGAAAGTTTTAAGAAATTCAGTTCATTTCCACTTCTTTTACATGGTACAGACCGAGGATGTCAGATTGACTTGAGAAAGGGACACGAGTCCTGTCTCCTGCCAGCGCAAGGAAATACAGTTACCAATAGTACAAACTTTCTCGCACACATCTTAATGGTTGGACTCGGTGCAGAAGGCAGTGGTAAAAGATAGGCTCTTTCCACTCATTCTCTCTTCTCAGACTGTTTTCCAGTGACTGCCAACGATGGTGTTGTGAGATTTTGTGCAGCTTTTATTTTTGCAATGTGGACATCTGTCCAGTGGGAACAGAAGTGAGAATTTCAGAGTTTAATGGAAACCCGATAACTCACTTATGAAAATGCTAATGAAGGCATATTGAAATGAGGCCTTTACAAATGATAGTTTTTATGACTAAAATCCCTTCCCACTTATCATCTGCTCAAATGACTGATGTAAAAAATTAACTGTTAAATTTGAAAACAAAAAGCCTGTAAGGCTGAGGAATTGTGCACCTATTTCAGCGTCGCTGTAAGTTCTTTACATTTACATGTGTGTTCTATGCTTTGAAATAAGCGATATTAAGTAAAATGATGCGTTTCAAGGTTTGTCCTATTTCTGTGTTCACTAGGATGTGTTATCTCAGGCACTTAAGACTTTCATATAGTCAAACTTCCAGCAGTTTCTTCATATGGGGTATTTATGGTAGTGGGAATGGTATCCTTAAAAGGTGTGGATCCACAGATCCAGAAGTGTGGGAGAGAGCCACTGCGAGGAAAAAGAAGTTCTCTCTCAAGCAGAAGCTGTTGGATCTTTGGAGATGAATAAATACAAGCACTTTTCTACATCTTTTCCCCAGTGTGGCTAACAACCCACTGGTGCAGTGTGAGTTTTCTGAATTAGACACCATTTCACACTCCCCTTTCTGCCTGTCAAAGAGGCGTCAGCTTCCAATAGAGACTGATGCTACCCAAGGCGCTGCGGAGTTTTGAGTCCTCAAACTGGTTCTTACAGAAAGGTTTAAAGAGCTCTCCCAGTCTAGGGCATTCACTAATTCCTTCTGCATGGGGAACATCCTGAAATATGGAGCCTACCTACTGCATTTTGGTCTGGGAAGGGTGACCTGTATGCAGCAGTTTTGCTAAACAAGGATCAAGCTCTATCTCTTTATCTCTCCTCTTTCATCAAATGCTTATGTAATAAAGCCCCCTGCTTAGCACAGAGAATTTAATAGACATGTTCTCTAACAAGTCGTATTTTAAAGCTTTTAATTGCATATTTTCCTACATAACGAGTAGTTCTACAAACCAAATGGAACACGACCATGGACAGAATATAGGTTGCAAGTTTTAAAGCAGCTGTCTTTGTTTTATCTCTTTTGGGTATTCGTTCTATACAGGGGATGCTTTCTCTTTCTGATCAAACTTGTTCCTCTCACAGAGAATTATTGCTTTCTTGAGAACTTTTGATGAACCCCAGGAACCTCAATGTGTTGCAGCATCATCTGCATGTGATAACGGTTTGATACAGCTCCGATGGCATCCTGGTACAGAATCATTACATTGAATTTCAGTGCTTTAATTAACATGGTGAATCCATACTGGCATGACAGATGCCATAGGGAAGACGAAGGTGTGATGAGAGTTGAAGGAATGGAAGCTGAAGCTGGATAAACTCAAGTCAGAAATAAATAACAAGTTTCAGACCTTTTTGCAGTGCTCTCCTTCATCTCAAAACAGATGTCTACGTTGTGTGAATGCATATGCACAGGATAGAGAACCCTCCTATTTGTTTGCCTGACACTTGAGTGCAGTAGCAGTACTAAACCACGATCACTGCTAGTAATTAATGGGATTAGATGTGTAAGTCATTGTTGTCAGTGGCTTGGAAAACCAACACTTTCTATTTTAATCTCTTTTTAATATCAGAAGTGAGATTTTTGTATTACCCTAAACCAAAATGTACGACTAGATTAAATAAGGAAAGGCATTAGCAAACAGCAATTAGCTGATGTATTATTGCTAAGAACAGTGGGAAGATCTGTGGTGTGCACGTGTGTGTATATTCACCCATTACCAGTCAAGGAACAATAAGTATTTACAAGTCCTTAAACTCTTATACAGAGCTGTTCATGTTCTCAAACTAAAACTGCATGGAGTCGCATTTCTGTAGATGTCTTTACAGCAGTGGTTTGTTCTGGTTTGACCCAAAGTGCAGCTGGTCTTCAGTTCATCTCATGTGTTTTTTTATATCTGGAGTGGGAGCAGAGCCTGGCATGGCTCTGTATGAAGTCCCTTTCACTGTTGTTCTCACTTGCACCAAGACCAAAAGACTTGCGCTCAAAAAGGCGGCTGAAGTTGAAAGTGTAACCGCAAAGATCCGGAGAGGAGTACTCAGAGGGTTGGGAAATTGTGGCTGCTGATCAAGAGGGTTTTGATTAAAAAGCACTTTCTGTAACATCTTCCCTACACTGATAAATGTTCAGCTGTAAAAGCTCTCCAGGAATGAATTCCCCCTAATAATGTTTGTTTATTTTTACCTTATTTTAAGAGCAAACCTCAATTATACATCTGCCAAAGAAAGGGAGAGCATTTAGTCCACTTATTAGTGGCTTTAGGCTTTGATGAAGGGCTTTAAAGGGAACTTGAAAGCTAAGTTGCTCTTGACATTTGGGTTTCTCTCTGACCTGAACACATCTGCATGTTTGGAAAGGCTTGACGATGGGAGACACTTCCTTCCATCTCCCAATGTCTGGCTTCAGGCTTAGTTGCACCTTTAATGTGCAACTGCAGAATGTGAGTGTGGTTATTTAGAGTAGTAAATTAGTGATCATTGCATCAGACAAAGCCTCTGAAGACTGTAGGTCTTCAGAAAACAGTTGATTATCGATGTTTTATATTTGCCTCCCATCAACATGCCTGAGAACATCCCACATCTCATACACCGAGGTCTCTACAGAACTGGGTCTGTGAAATCACCCTGGGAAAGCATGATCTACACGATCCTGGTGTAATGACACCGCTGTTGTGGGTGATAAGTGAAAAGGCAGACGTGCAATTCTTAAGACTTGTGGGAATTTCACAGCTCTCTCTCCTCCTGTCACTCATGTTTCTATCCCATGCTGCAAAGTGAGTCTGGAGCAGGGACTCCTGACTGGACTGAGAACACAGCTGCACAAGTGCCCCCCTGTTTCAGTTCACCCTGACCTTCATATTGAGCTTAGGAGAGCAGGTTCTGTCTTTTCACCATGATCCTGAGGTCAAATGCCTGCAGCCACTCACAGAAGTCGCTCAGTACCTCCAGGTAGAGAAGAAGGTGAATTGTCAGATTGCATCTCATGGTGTGAGTGCCTGACCAAGTTTCCGCGCACTGCCCTGGGGCTGGTCTCTGGCTTCTAGGTAAGGCTGAACATGTTGGATTTGTGTTTTAAGCACCCATCTAGATAATGGTGTGCCATACCTGAGACAAAAGCTCTTTGCTAGCTAATACTGTTGCTGCTGGCATTTATTGAATAATAAAACAGCCAAGCTCAAGACAACATCGATAAAAAGTGTGGTGGCACCTCAGGTTTTGAATTCATTTACCCTTTGGGTCTAAAGTAGACTTAGTCTGTTTAAAGCAGACATCTACTCTCTTTCTGGCAATAAAACCTTATTGTTCAAGAAAAGGCTGAGTTTGAGGAAGATGAAGTTGTCCAGAAATCATAAGAGATGCGAATGACTCAAATGGATGCTTTTCCATTTTTTTTCTTTCAGTGAGAATCTGTCATTATTTCTTTTTTTCTTGTTTGCTGTGGGGTTTTTGTCCTTAATGATAGAGCCAGGTGCCAACAGCAGACGATTTGCATAGCTTGTGATGGAGCTTGATCAGCAGCGCAGCTGTTCTGCAGTTCTGGATCACTCTAGCTTATGCTAAACTTGCTGGGTTGAAATCAGCACAGCGTGCACATCATGCTGCTCGTATCTCTAAGGAAGCTGTCCCAGGCAATGATAGGAAATAGCTGCTTCCTTCCATCTTCATCTTTTAAGAAAGGCTGTTCATTTCTTTACACTTGCATTATTTCAGGAAGCATGGAATGGTTTGGGTTGAAAGGATCTTAAAGCTCATCTAATTACAACCCCAGTGCCATGGGTAGGGACACCTTCCAATAGACCAGGTTGCTACAAGTCCTGTCCAAACTGGTCTTGTACACAGCCAGGGATGGAATCTTCCATAGTAGACCATGATGCATATTTAAGCACAGGCAGCACTATGAATTTAACATATGTGATACAACCCTGTTCTGTCAATATCTGGTTCAACAGCTTAAGTCAGGTCTCATACAGGGTACTTAGTCCAGCGTGGTTAATCCAGTCTAAACAAGACTGCAGTTTCTATTCTGTATAGATTAAAAAGCTCAACAAGTCAACATTAGATTGGCAAGGTGGTAGTTCTTGTCTGGTCATAGAATCATGGAATGCTTTTGGTTGGGAGGGATCTTACAGCTCATCCAGTTCCAACCTCCTTCCATGGGCAGAGGCACCTCACACTAGATCAGGGTGCTCCAAACCCCTGTGTCCATCCTGGCCTTGAGCACTGCCAGACATAGGGCAGCCACAGCTTCTGTGGGCACCCTGTGCCAGCACCTCAGCACCCTCAGGGGGAAGAACTTGTGCCTAAGAGCTCATCTCAATCTCCCCTCTGTCAGGTTGAAGCCATTCCCCTTGGCCTGTCTCTACAGGCCCTTGTCTAAAGTCTCTCTTACATGGTCATGCCCTGTGTGACTTTTTGTTCCCTTGAATACATGTTATATGTTGTGGTCACCGTACATGAGCTCTGGTGGGGAGAAAATGTGCAGTAGCTACTTAGCAATTTCTTGTGTGTCTAAATAAATGTTGTCTCCTTAGTAAACTTGATTACTTCTTATGCTTTTACATAAGGAACTAGTAAAAACTGTGTCAACACTGTCTGTTTAGAGAGAAATCTTACACGGTAACCTTTTGGGTAGTGGGAAATCTCATGTAAAGCAAGAACATCTTGACAGGGTATAACGGTGTATTTATTCCAAATCAAATGATCATTTATTAAGAAAACAATGTCTGCTGGTGGTAACCCCGTTCTGGTTTGCTAAATTAGCCCTTCTCCAAAACAGGCTCATTATCTGGGAAACGTCTGCTGCTAGCAGAGTATCTACAGAAAACAGGCACAAGTACCACTAAGAACATTGTTAGTATTATAGCAGATCCCAGTAGTGCTGCTACCATTAAGGTTCTGTCAGAATTTTCATGGGAAAGCTCCTCTTTTCCAATATTCTGATGTTCATTTTCACACGACTGTAAGAATTTACACAGCTCCAGGTTGGGCAGAGATTGAGAGCAGCCCTGCGGGGAAGGACTTGGGGGTGTTGGTCGATGAGAAACTGAACATGAGGCGGCTGCAGTGTGCGCTCGCAGCCCAGAAACCAACCATATCCTGGGCTGCATCCAAAGGAGCGTGACCAGCAGGTCGAGGGAGGTGATCCTGCCCCTCTACTCTGCTCTCCTGAGACCTCACTTGGAGTATTGTGTGCAGTTCTGGTGTCCTCAACATCAAAAGGACATGGAACTGTTGGAACAAGTCCAGAGGAGGGCACGAGGATGATCAGAGGATGGAGCACCTCCTGTATGAAGATAGGATGAGAAAGTTGGGGCTGTTCAGCCTGGAGAAGAGAAGGCTGCGTGGAGACCTCAGAGCAGCTTCCAGTATCTGAAGGGGGCCTATAGGGCTGCTGGGGAGGGACTCTTCATGAGGGACTGTAGTGATAGGACAAGGGGTAACGGGTTCAAACTGAAACAGGGGAAGTTTAGATTGGATATGAGGAAGAAATTCTTTCCTGTGAGGGTGGTGAGGCACTGGAATGGGTTGCCCAGGGAAGCTGTGAATGCTCCATCCCTGGCGGTGTTGAAGGCTGGGTTGGACAGAGCCTTTGGGTGGCATGGTTTAGTGTGAGGTGTCCCTGCCCATGGCAGGGGGTTGGAACTGGATGATCTTAAGGTCCTTTCCAACCCTGAGTATTCTATGATTCTGTGAATTTGGGCTATACAGGAAACTTGCATCAAAGATCTTGAGGCTGGCACAGTGTGTTTGCTTTAAGCAGCTCTTGAAAACTAACTTGATGCCACAGAAGTAGATGTTCCTTGAGTCCCACGATCATTTTAAGGCATGGATTTTGAACAACCTGGTTTTACTTTGTGAAACAGAATAGCACAATTAATCTACCTCTTTTGTTGTCTTCATCTGGGTTTGATCTCTGCCTGTCTTTCGTATCTTTCTCTCATAAGCTGGATTCTATTTGTGTGTATGTTGTGAGCAGTGGCATAGGCAGGCTGATAAAGATGTGACCCTGCTGATATCAACCGGAGTTCACCTGTTGCCATCACTGGACATGAGGATTTTCCTCTGCTGCGGAAGTTTAGTGTCGATTAGTAGGATTCTGAATGACTGAAGTTGTTACAAGCAGCACGTAAAGCAGACAGAATACACAGCAAAAGTCTTCTTGCTTATTTATTCATGCAGTTCAGCTGGAATTAGTTACAGTGTTTCTTACTCTGCTAATTACAATAGTTACCCTATTTGGTAAAAGTAGTGAAATGTTGCTGTATTCTTGGAGACTGACACAGGCCCTTCGGGAGTCCAGAGTTGCAACAGCAAGACAGGCACCCATGGCCTTGTCGTATGTGGGGAGTGATGTTTGTGAATGGAAGTGTTAACTGCTTGCTGGCTCCTCACTGGCTGCTGGGAAACTATTTGGAGGTCTTGGTGCGACACCCACTTGTTGAATAGAGTTCTGTCGAGCAAGAAAAGCCCTTGTAGTTGATCTTCCAACCAGTGTTTTGGAAAACGAAACCAAGGGTTGAATGGATCTGAAAAGGAATCGTTCCTTACAGCTGCAAAAGTGACCCTTCCAAGGAAGAGGAGCACTGAGAAGATAAGAAGGGGGCAGGAGGCACATGCTGCCCCTTGCTCAGTGTCTGCTCTGTGGACAGACCGCAAACCCACCTCCATAGGTGGTCTGTGAGCTTCATATCCTTTATTCCATTCCAAATACTACCTGAATGGATTCTTAAGAGGTGCTGAGCAGGGAGCCAGGGAGCAGTGATGAGGAGCAATGCACCAAACCATGTGCGTGTGTGCCCGGGCACGGGCTTAAGGTTGAGCTCCTTTGGTGGGTATTGGTATGGAAGGGAGAAGAGCTGGCACTTCCCTTCTGTGTGTGCTGGGCAGTGTGTGCTCATGCAGGCTGTCTCCGATGGCCAACGTGGCCCTAAGGCATGGGGAACAGAGCAGCCTCCCTTTGAGAGGGATTTCCTTCCTGCTAGAGCTAGGGGAGAGTTGGGAATGGGATGGTGATGGTGAGCCCAGGCTTGGCTGTGCTACACAGAGCCATGCTGGGCAAAGCCTTTCTGGAGACATGGCCAAGCTCACTCACTTTCTCCTGGAGAACAGGAGTTCTGTTGCTGTATTAATTCAAAGCAGAGGCTCTCGCTGTACAGGGCTCAGTACATCCGGGTGGCGCTTGGATTACTGTTGTTTTGCAAAGCTCTAAAGCGATGCAAGTCCCAGCAAAATGCAAGTTTGTGTTTTGTCTAATTATGACCTCCTTAAGTTAATTTTTATGCATCAAAGCTATTTGACATTTGTCAAAACAAATTCAAGTCCCTCGGAGAGATTTTATGACAAACCCGCCATTGATCTGACAGCTTGCTCTCTTGGGAAGAAACAGTGTGGCTGGCATTAAAGACTCAATGCTTCCAAAGTTCTTTACTACTAGTCCCAAGGCAGAGTGGCTGGGCCCGGGCGAAGGCGGCTGCCACGGTGGCAGCTGGGAGTTTGACAGTGTCATGAAGAGTTGCAACTGTTGATCAGCGGATTGTTACTGCCGATGACAGCGCTGCAAATTAATTCTGAAGCGAACGGAGGGGACGTGAAGAGGTCCCACTGTTCCCTGGGAAGGAAGGGGGCAGCGTCGGAAGCAGCAGTGAAGCAGAGTGAAAACGGCTCCCTGCGTTCCGCCTGGCAGCTGGATGCCAGCGCGGCAAACGCGGCAGCCAGGGTTCCGTGTTCACCTGGAGCAAGCAGAGCCGTGGCGGAGATGACTGCGACGAGTCGCAGGGTGCGGGGAGTGGGGATGTTTGGGTTTCTCTATTGCTTTTGTAAATGATTTATTGCACCTACTGTATCGTCGAGATGAGAAATTAGTAGGCTGAGAATTCACTTCCATTCTTAAAATAACCTGTTCTTTTGCAAAATGAAATGATTTCTCATGTAGCAGCCTTCTCCCTGCCTTTGTCAGATATTATTCAGCCTAGAGTACTTCCAAATACTTCGTATTATTTCACCTACGTGTGCAGAATGCGGTCTGCTCCCAACCTGAGGTAGCATTTGCTGGTTTGTAGTAGCCATTAACATATGCTTTTCCCATGGTTTGTGTACTTATTCTAAGCATGTGCCTTTTACAATGCAGAACACAAGAGACTTGTTTTGTAAGATTAATGAAGGTCACCAAAATTCTCAAAAGTATTCTGATAATTAAGGCTTTGTTTATCAAAAACAAGTTATATTAAGAGCAAAAAGATTCATGGTAATTATTCATAATCTTAACAATTCAAGTGTAGCCACCTCATTTGTGCATTTAATTCTTCTTGTTAATGTTTTGCATAAATCTGCATAATTACTTGAGTTGCCTGTTGTAATTTTGACAGCTACTCAGTTCATGTGCACTAAAGTATATCAAAAGCTTGATGTGCTGAATATTTATAATTTTACGTATGTTCTTGGGATAATATTTTTTCAACAATACTTTTAGGTTTTGTAAAATTGACATGGTATACTGGGAAAGATTGCCAAACACAGATCTCCCTATTAGCACATGATGGAAGTAGAGCCACGCTTAAAGCTGCAGAGCCAGGTTTGCGAGGGGCTGACAGAAAGTACATGTGAATTGTGAGCAGGAATTGCTTTGGTGATTTGCTAGTAGGTGTGTTCCCCTTCAAGAGTGTACTTTGAATGAAAAAGGAAGTTTTCCAGTGTCTCCTCTGTATGTGGAAGCACAACTTGCTGCCGAGATTCTTCTTCCAAGGCACATACAAAAGGGTAATTGTGAAAGTCAGAAGCACAAGGGTCGTGTCGAATAGCATTAGTCGGGGAAGCCGCACATGCTCTCTGTCCAAACAAAACAGCATCCACAACAACCGAGTGTAACTTTTGCCTTCCCAAGTGCTGCCCATGACAGTTTTGTGGGTGATGGATGGAGAGCCCCATTCTTTGGCGCAATGTAAGACACACAAAAAGAATAATAGCGTAGATCAATCAACTTGGATCATCTTTCCACCCAGGTTTTGGGGGAGGAAAGGAAGTTGCAGGGCAAAAAGGTGCTCATGACCCCGTCTGCACCCTGCATAAACACCATTTCGTAAGGACAGCAAATACGGAGGCTATTTATAAATACCATTGTGCTTGTGAATTCTACAAGCAGTTGCTAACTAATTGCAGCAGTAAGTTTTCGGTGCATCTGACGACTGTCTGGCACCGGGCGGTGTGAATCTTCACTCGGCTGCAATCACACAAATTATTCAATCTCCTTTACAAACGCTGACAAAAAGCTGGGTTGAAAATCTACTTTGGAGCCTTTCGAAACACTGTCTCAAGACAGTTTATTTTTGAAAGACTGTGTTATGAATACTGGAGTTGTCAGGTTTTATGCTTAGGAATAATAGTCAAGTGTATGTGCTCTGGTGGGGAAGCGGGTACCCCCCATTCAGGCATATTTTGACCTTACTGAAGTAGTGCTGAGGGTTATAAAGATGTGGTCTGATTTTTATTAGCTCTTTCCTGCAAAAAATCAAATTTTTCTATGGAATCAGCTTCTTTACAACAGACAAAAGGAAGGGGGGTCCTACTTCAGACATCATAGCTTTGTTTCCCAGGAAAGAGATTTGATATGAATGAAACGCTGGTGTCCAACAGGAGAAGAAAATGAATGTGTTTGAGTGGTATCAAAAAGCAGAAGCAAAATTCTCCTTTGGATGTCAGTGTTCCAGCTGCACTGATTCCTCTGCCGTCACGCAGAGTCGATGCTGAACACTCCAGACACTAGAAATACGGGTTATCCTTCAGTCACAGACCCACTTCAGGGGTGCAACGCCACAGGAGGAAGGAGAAAGATTCAAACTGTTTCTGTGATGCTCAACATATATTGGGGATTGATTTAAGAGTCAAAGAAGGAAAAGTGCAGTTGTCATGCACTGCTATCTTTCACTTTAATGAGCACTCAAATGTAAGTGAAAAATTAAAAGGTTGTTATATTTAGAACTAGCTGGAGCCATACGCTCTGTATATGTTGCACGCAGTGGGGAACGAGCATAAAAAAATGAGGGGGGGAAACCCATCTTCTTTGCAGTTATATTCATTAATTAAAAGAAGATTGTTAAACTAAATTTGGAAAGGGGAGAAAAAAAAGGGAAAGGGGGGAAAAAAAAAAGGAAGAAAAAAAAAAAATACTTCTTTAATTGTGTTTACCCAAAAGCCTTTTCTTCCTAATTTAAATAGCATAAACATCTGGACTAAAGCAATATTAGAATCATGGCAGTAGTCAAGCAAATCTTGTGGAAAATAATGAAATTAGATCCCTGGTGTTGTGACAGAGTAAGGGCAGGATACATCAGTTCGATGTTAATAAAATTTCCATGAATGACTGAATACAATTAAGAAATTGTCAGTTGCGGCAATGAACTTTTGTAGCTCATAGATGTTTGCATCATTTGATTATGCTGGCAATTTAAAATTGTTTGTTAGTGTCTGTGTTGGGGTATTAATTATGACCTTTATTACAGCCCACAATTAAACTAGTCATATAGCAACAAGCAACCTGCGCTGGGACAGTAAAGGAGCTGAACTGTTCAGAGTGGGGTCTTGCTACATTCAGACCATTCACTGATCATTCAAACTGGAAATTATTTGACACCATCCACTACTTTAAACACCAATTCAGCTGGCTTGAGGAATCCCTTTAATAAAGAAATTTGGGTTTAATAGTGGTTTAACAGTTTTAATTGCTAACAACAGCTGTAGAACTGTTTTTAAAGAAGGGAGGGAGAAAGCATTTGTAACTGGGACTCCAAGACAAGCTTTCTCCTCTTTCAGGATGAGAAACCAATTATTCATGGGTTAAGTAGCTGTAAACAACTTTTTAAAAACACATCCATTATATATGTAATTATTAGGAAACAAGCTTTAATATTATTTGTGCTAATGCCTGATTATTAGCGCTTGCTAAAAGGATTAACAGTATTCCAATGACCACTATTGTTGGGAAATACCAGAGTGGAGAGATGAGATTAGCAGCAGAGGGAAGGGGCAGGAATGGAGCCGGTGTGTGCCTGCCCCCCTGCAGCAGTGACAAGGAAGAAATCGCACGCTCAGAAACAAAGCATTGCAAACTGAAACCACACACTTCATCTCTAATGGTTCTGTGATATGGGAAGGAAATACATCCCCGCCAAAGTATTTCTGTAGCCACTGGAATTCTTATTCCTCTGGTTTTGTTATTTATTTACTTATGTATTTTTAAACTCCCGTGGCACATTTGTCATCTTTTTCAGCACTGTGCAGTCCCTTTATTAGTGCGGAGCTGAGTGGCAACTTTACAATGCCCTCAGTACATCCATTCAGTAACTGTTGCAATACCTAATTTACTAAGAAGATGTAAAGTCCTCGTGAAATCTCTTTCAGCTTTTGTGCAGTATGGACTGGAGCACTGTTTGTAGCCATTAGCATATGAATGAAAGAGATCATATTTTAAACACTTAAATATTTTGCACATAGGTCAAGGGAAACTGCAGCATTTGTCATAACACGTTGCAAATTCCAACTAAGGCATCACAGAGACATGCTTCAAATGTAGGTTTGATTTGTATCTGTGTTTGTCAAAAAGGGTTTGACTGTGTTTACTAAATTTATACTGGAAGAGGCAATTCAGGGCCACGTTAATAAGAACTTGAGCATCTGAGTGACTTAGTTCTGACACAGCCATAGTTATGTTGTTCGTAAGTTGTTATCCCGGACATACCTAACAAAGTCATTCACATTACACAGAGAGCTGATATTTAATGTGCCAAGTGCCTGTATTTTCATGGGGGTACAATGTTGTGGAGCTGTTCAAGTGGCCTGAAAAAGGATGTAACAGGATTCCCCTGCGAGGTGCACGAAGGTGCTTGGGCCCTGCCCTGGCAGAGTGACCTGAGCAGTGGGAGGTTTGTTCACTCCTCATGCGTTTGGCTGCTTTTCAGAGCCTGCCAGGAATGATGCTAATTGCTGGCATCCGTGGCGGTGGGTTTAGTGATGCTGGCACCTGGACCACGTCAGGGCTTGAGATCTTTTTAAACCAAGAAAACAGCTCTCAATTCTCTTTTATGAAGCTGGAGGAACAGTGTTTGACAGCTCAGAAGGAAATACCATGGGTGATTTTAGCATTTCAGTTCATTGGGTATTTTTAATTCTCTGGAGTATATTAAGGAGAAATTGTGCACTTTCATTTCTCTGATTTCTTTAAAGCAATCAGTGTGTGGAAGCATTTGGGGGGTGGAATTTTTGTAACTGGTTTAGTTGACAAAGAAATTATTACATTTGAAGGGATTTGTGTATTTAAGCACAGATGATTGTTTAGAAGGTTTGGGGGCTGCAAATTGGAGGCCTTGTAGCTCAGTTTACTGATTTATTTTGTGATCTGTGACTACACTGAGTAAAAATGCAAATAACACAAGCCCCTTACATTTTATCACCAGATCAGTTTGCTGATGGGAGGAGGGTCAGAGGCACTGAACAGTTCAACATCTTGTGATTTCTAAGTAGTCAGACACTAAAAGCATCTATAGAGAAGGCTACAGGAAAGCTGACTTGAACAGAGGTTTTAACGGAATTCTGTATTTATTTGTTTCTGACTTGGAATGCAGAAGCAAGACTTTGTTGTCCATTGTAAGGAGGATATTTGTCTTTTCTCCCATCACACGTGGCAGCGAGCCAGCCTGTCGCGTCGCAGCACGCTCGTGTGCTAGGGGGGAACAACTGGTAAAGCCAGAGAGAAGCACTGAAGGCTTAAGTGGGTGTTGTCATTTCCTTTCGATTCCACCTCTTTTCACAGCGTTAAAAGAAAAATCATAATCTTTTGCTTCTGACACTTTAAACTGATGTTCCCCATGGTTTTAGGGCTTTTGTTGTTCCAAAGGATTACAGCTGTTTATTTGCTATGTATTTGCAAGTCACTCTTAGCAATGGTGTTAGCACCATTCTGGAGCCAGTGCTGGGGCACAGTCTTCCTCCTCCAGTGAAACCAGTTGTGCTCCTGCCTCTGAAGGAACCGGCCCTGGGCCTGGTAATGGGATTTCTGCAGCCCCAGCAGAGGGAGCAGAAGTCCACCATTGGGGTTGCCTTGGCTGCAACATTTAGGGTGGCAGATGGGTTGGCAAAACTTGCTTGTGGAGGTGGGGAACCGCATGAATCATTCCCCCCATATCCCTGAGAAAACTGCTCAATTAAACCAGTAAAGGTTGCGCTGTAATTCAGTAATTTTTCACGTCCTGCAAGTTCATTTTTGTCTTTAAATTCTCCATGAGTTGGTACCATAGTATAACAGCTGATTAAAACTATCTCCAGCACTAACACAAGTGTAGTGGTCCCAGTTAGCCAGCAGGTAATTGTTGTAGTAGGGAGTATCCCCCAATCATGTCTTTGCACATCACCTTCCCTGCCATTTTGCTTCATTTGTGACTATACATCAGAATTGGCTAAACTGATTCTGTGTTTGCCATAAGGGAGCATCAGGCTTTATTTTGTGTCCATACTAGCTGCAGTTGTGCTGGTTTGTGCAACTAGAAGTGCAGTCATTTGGTCAATCTTCAAGAGAAGGCAATTTAAGGGGGTCAGATTTAGAGGTGGACTATGATGAGATATCGCCCCATTAAAAATCAGGCAAAATCAGCTGGAGTGCTCCCGTGTTATTTTAAGGTGCATGAAATGGATACAAATCTTAGTGTTTGCTTCTGCTTAAAAGCGGTAGCAGGTCGTTAAAGCAGAAACTGGTGGTCTGGGGCCCACTGCTAAAGGTGGCACTGGGTGGATTATGATTTACGTACAACAGAGCTGGGAGCATTTGAGAAGATGAACAAAGGAGAATCTTGCGCTGACTTCTGAAATCAGTGAGACCAGGCAGCCCATCCAGCAATGGATTTGTCTCCTCAAGACGCATTTACTGCTTCTTCTAAAAGACTATTGGCAAGTTCAGTCTAGTTTGGTAAAGTTAAAATAACTTCTGTCTATTTAAGTGTATATGAATGCATGGCACATAAGCCTGCAGAATTTGCTGATTTCGGTTTGAGCTGGGCAGAATCATACGTGAAACAGAGCTGGGCAGAATAGCATATGTGGCTGGGCAGAATCTCAGCACAAAAGAACTCATCCCAAGATACCCAGCAGACAATATTCTCAACTGGTTTGCTGCAGTGTGAGGATTCACCTAACACTCAGACAGCCCAGAAAGCATTTGCTGGCTTGAATCCTGTTTCCTCAGTCACTTTGTCTTGAATTGCTTTGAGGCATAGGCTCGATGGTCCTTTCCTGAATTGGGACTTATGTCAGTTGAAATGACAGCCAAAAAAAGCCACTAGTGTTTCTTGGAAAAGTTCTGTCCAAAGTTCAGAGAGGTGGCAAGAAATACCTGGGCAAATGCACCACCATGGTTTGAGTTCCTTTAGGTAGCTCATTGCGTGGAGTGATGTGCATCACATTCAGGGAATTAAAAATGCCAAATGGTAAGTCTATATGAATGACTTTGATTTGCTCAGCAAGGCTGCTTCGTGTGGGTAGTTTTAGGATATGTATTTCTTTAGGGAAGTAGAGTGATGACTCCACATCTCGTGAACTAAGCCTCATGGGAACCTCCCATGCATCTTGTGGACTAAAACCGTCATGAACATTAACTAAAACTATTAAGGGTTCTCATTTGCTTTCTGTTGGCCAAACCTGAAGATCGTATCAAGATCACATTTCCAAATCTTCCTTTGGAACTGTGAAGGCTAAAAACTCACTTCTGGCATGAAAATGTACATTATTATATGGGTTTTCTTAAAGCAAAGATTATAAAACCCCAGGGCATTAAAAGCTACCCAGATACTGTGAGACTGATAATTGTGAGTTGTGACACGGCTGCTGCTCAGCATCGCAGACAGAGCTGTGAAAGGGGAGCTGTGTGCAGCCAGGGCTCATCCGGCACAGAGACAGAACAGTGCTGTACAAGTTTAGCTAAAGGAGTTTATGAGAAAACATCAAAGGCTCACTGGAAACCACCTTCCTTCAAATCACATTTTTGTGTTATAAACAGTTCTTCAGTGTTTTGGGAAATTTAGTTTAATATTTTAGATTTGCACCTATTTGATAGCTTGGGAAGTGAAATTAAAATGGATGATTTATTATTTTCTTATCTTTCTTTTTCCCCTTCTTTCATCTTAGAGAAGTGCAACAGTGAAGAAAAAGAAAAGGGCAATTGGGGGACAGGAGGTTGTAGATCCAATATGTCTTAGTTGATGAAGGGAGCTTTCTTTTTTCAGTTGAATTCATTCAGTGATAATATCTCCCCCTCCCAAGGGAAAAAAAAACCCCATAGAATCACAGACCGGTCTGGGTTGGAAAGGACCTGAAGATCATTCAGTTCTGACCCCCTGCCATGGGCAGGGACTGCCTCACCCTAGACCATGTCACCCGCAGCTCTGTTCAAGGTGGCCTTGAACACTGCCAGGGAGAGAGCATTCACCACTTCCCTGGGCACCCTGTGCCAGTGCCTCAGCACCCTCACAGGAAAGAACTTCTGCTTTATATCTAACCTGAACTTTCCCTGTTTCAGTTTAAACCCATTTCCCCGTGTCCTATCGTAACACTAACCAATGACCCAAAACATACACAAAGGAAAAAAGGAAAGAAAGTTCAAACATCCCACAAAGTAGCTTTTTTACTCTAGAGGATAACTGCCTTTGCTTGGCTACCTTTGTTGACAAGCAGATGTGGGGTTTAGCCTTGATTTAAGCCGTAAACCTTACAGCTAGATGTAAACCTGGCTCCTTACAAGAAGGCATCTAGAGATATGTTTTATTTTCCTCCTCACAGCAGGTAGGATTTTATGAAGATCCTGGAATTTCCTGGCTCTCTGGACTAAAAGCTTATGTGGGCAAATCTGCATCTGCCTCCCCCTTCTATCTTACCCCTTCCAATTATCCTAACGAGAAAATCTTGTGCATCATTAGCTCCTGCACAACACCTCCCTTCTTGCCTCCTAAAGCCTCCCTTGCCTGCTGGTTGGGAGGTGGGCAGGGGTGTAAGACTTACCCAACAATCTGGAAGGAACCGTGTCAGTGTTTTCAGTAGGTATCAAAATCTTAACCCTTTCTATGTGCAAAGCTTGTAACATGTGGGGACTTAGTAAATTGAATCATTTGAGGTGTTGATGAGCTGAAGTTTGGTCTCCTATAGGGTTTTATAATCTTTTTAGGAAGGAAAGAGGGAGGCCCAAATTCCTGCAGGAAGGTTAAGGAGACTGGAGGCTTTCTCAGAGTTGTAACTTGGAGTGGAGTTTGTTTTACCACCTTGCTGAAGGGGGAGTTTGAGGCACTGGCTATGGATACCATCAGGAAGGTGGACTGGATGGCCTTATTTTGCAGCTTGAAGTTTCATAACATGATCTTGGAGTATTGTGTGCAGTTCTGGTGTCCTCAACATCAAAAGGAACATAGAACTGTTGGAACAAGTCCAGAGGAGGGCCACGAGGATGATCAGGGGCTGGAGCACCTCCTGTATGGAAGATAGGCTGAGAGAGTTGGGGCTGTTCATCCTGGAGAAGAGAAGGCTGCGTGGAGACCTCATAGCAGCCTTCCAGTATCTGAAGGGGGCCTATAGGGATGCTGGGGAGGGCCTCTTCATGAGGGACTGTAATGATAGGACAAGGGGTGACGGGTTCAAACTTAAACAGGGGAAGTTTAGATTGGATATGAGGAAGAAGTTCTTTACTGTGAGGGTGGTGAGGCACTGGAATGGGTTGCCCAGGGAAGTTGTGAATGGTCCATCGCTGGCAGTGTTCAAGGCCAGGGTTGGACAGAGCCTTGGGTGACTGTGGTTTAGTGTGAGGTGTCCCTGCCTATGGCAGGGGGTTGGAACTGGATGAGCTTAAGGTCCTTTCCAACCCTGCCTATTCTATGATCTTCTGTTTCTCAGTGTTGATGGCTTTTTGCTGATTCAAGGAACAAAGGCAATCCCATCATAATGACAACAAGCTAAAACTAGATCAAACCCCTCCAAGTGTACACATTGATGGAAGGAGTCAGAGAATGGAAAACAAAACCAAAGTTCAAATATTCAGCATACAGTCTCACAATATCACTGGCATAAGATGCTGTGGCTTTTTAAACTCTTGTTTTTTAAACTAAACTTGGAGTTGTCAGCTTTAACTTTGATTTTATTGCTTTTAGAAGACCACGTTAAACATTAATGCCATTGAAAATAGCTTTTATCCATGTGTACTAGAGGTCTGTTTGCTAAAGTCTTCCTCTCCCTAATTGGTGAATCTCAGCAGCTAGCACATATCAAAGCAAGGAGATGTTCCAGCTCCAAAAGTTATCTTGAAAACTGAAGATCAGTCTTTCACTGTACGTTTTTGGTGAATAATTATTGGACTCTATAATAAACAGTCTCTCCTTATTGTTCTGTCTATTATATTGAAAGGGATATGCTGTGATTGTATCATTTTAATTAACTCTTGCCATGTTTTATGGAAGTTCAAAGCATTAAGCCTTGTTTATGTAAGCACCATGGCATTCAGGTTGCCTGAAAGAAGTAAATAAAACCGGAGGTCAAACCTGTATTAATGTGTCTTGCCAGCTATTGTTACATCTGCTTTTGAATAGCATTTATTCTCTAATTGATGGTTGTCAGCCTGTAATTTCCATCGTTGCATTCTGCACACTTGGTTTTCCCTAATTCTTGTAAGTGTTTACACCATATATAGCCCAAGATTAAAGTAACATGGAAAAATGAGTTACCATTTTGATTTGACCAGCTTAATATTTCTTCCTTCAGGGGGATCACTCCAGTTATTTGCCAAGTTCATATATCTGTAGTATTGTTTTAGATTCAATTTCTGCCCTTTACTTTTCTCTACTTCGTATTTACTTTCTTCTTTGTGGTCATCCCATCTAATCTGTCTGTGTCTACCTAATCGGCCTAATACATCCATATATAATTTCTTTAATTATTTTATTATTGAAATGACACTTAGCATTTGATACCTAAGCATACATTACAGAATCTTAATTCTCCCATTAGTGGCTCAAACTTCCATAGCTCCCACATCCGGACTGCTTCATGAGTTAAACAAGCTTTGTTGACTGTTGTCCAAGAGCTGTAATGCAGATCTATTGTTTTTCATCTCTATTAGGGAGTGGAAGCCACTGCACAGACCTGGGTCACTTCTTGTACTCCAGCATTGAGTAGAGGCTCTGGTCGGTGAAGATGCAGGACTTCCTTTGACTGTGCAGCTTGGATTTTATCTTTAAGGCCTTGCTTCTGCAAAGGAAACTTAGAATTTAAGCTCTTCAACCATATCTGCCATCCATAATGAGCTGCAGATCCTTTAAAAGCTTCTGTGGCTCTTCCCTATCCATTTTACATCCAACTTCACAAAATTAACTTCTCTTTCTTTCAGCTTCCTTCGAGAAAATAATGGACTTATCAGAAGTGGGTAGCTAAGGAGAGCATCTCACAAACTGCCTCCATTACCCTTTCCTCTCTTGATCTTTTCCACCTATTCCCCATCCCTATAACAGTGTGCCTGCCTTTTTACTCTCAGGTCGTCTTCCCATCGGTAGGGTTCTTGTCCTCTCTCTGGACAATGGTAGTGGCAGCATTTCCCAGACCTTGGCTGTTCATTCCGTTCCTCCAGCCTCCCTTGTTTCTCTAGGGGCTACCAAAGTTTTCCAGCCTGATTTTCTAGAACTTGTATTAATATTGCTGTAAGATAGCATGGATTAGCTCCATTCCATCCCTCACGTTATTTGCTGTTTCTCCATCACACCTCTGTGTCTTTATTCTCTATTTTCAAACTATTTGAACTTTAACTTGTTTTTCATTGTTGTTGTTATGAGCCCTCTGAGTCTGGGAAGAGTGCCTGACAAATCTGCTGGTGCAAAATATTCCAGATAGAAAGCCTAGTTTTGTGTTGTGGAATGCTTTGTATGGAGATTTCTGTTTTCTTTCTTTTTGATCAAGCTTGTGGTTTACGTAAAAGAGGTTGTTAAGGAGAATTCCATTGTGTTTGTCTGGTGAAGCAGAGCTATCCAGTTAAGCATGTTGTACAGGCATTGAATAGGATAACATTTAAGGATGTGGATTTCTATTTTGGACATGGGTTTGTATCTCTTTATTGTAGCAGAGCTTTGTGGTGATAGAGAACTGTAGTGTCCGGTTACATGCCGTGGTTAACAGTGGCCTGCGCTGAAGTTCCTTGGTATTAAGCTCTTCCCTTCCTTTCTTTTTTCCCCTTTATAAGCTTGATGGGCTGCAGTTGAAGTTCACTGGGTCGTCTTTGTGGTGCGCAGAATTCAAGTCAAATTAAAAATGGACATTACCATTATGTCTGTACTTGTGCAGTGCATTCGTCTCCTATGGAAAGCCAAATACCTCTTTGCATCTACTGGATTGCTGAAAGCAAAGAAACAAAGGAAAAAAAGACAGATTTTACTACTTCATAAATGTATTGATGCTGAATAAGGAGCAAACCTCCTTGTTCCTGGAGGAATCTGTTAAACAAATGAAAACGTGAGCTTTCCTCCCTCTTTTTTTGCCTCTTCTGTAAGAAAAAGGCATGATCTCAGGAGAACATCTTTAAGAGAGCGTAAGTGCACGGAATGACAGTTACAAATAATCCTATACAACAGACAGACAAATTGTGCTGATTGTCTGTATTTAAAACACAAAAAAAAGGAAGAAGGGGGGGGGGGGGGGGAAGAAAGCCTGGCCTAAAAGACTCCAGTAAATCACAAAAGTGATCTCAAGTGAACAGAGATGGATTTGTGGAATACGGTGTGCAATGAAACCGCTGACCTCTTATACACGGGTTCATGTCTTTTTCTACAGAAACAGATGGGTAATAGCATAATGCTGAAATCATGCTCTACATAATATGGACCTAGTGATTGCAGACCTGATTGCTTGCCATATGGTTGCTGAAGGGTTGAAGAGAAAATGGGATGATGTGCAAACCCTTAAAAGTAACATTTTTATTGAATGGCCATTACATTAAAACCCAAACTCTGCAAATGAAGGCAAGAAGTGTGGTGAATAATGATGAAATAACAAAGCAATAAAAGAAGAAACACAATAGCATCTATTTGTTTCCAATATGCAAAATAATACTCTCTTTTTTTGTTGTTGTTGTTGTTGTCATTTTGCCTTGTGTTATGAGCATTCAGTGGAAAGTTGGTGGGACATTGCTGCCTGCAGGGCACAAATACAGTATAGTGGAGCTTTGCAGCATGCACTAGGTCAGACAGGGAAGGAAAATAATCACTTGTCTCAAAGGAAAAACTTCCAAGTTAAACGCTAACTAAAACATGCAACTTGCCTACATGAACCATGTTACTGAGGGCTGGTGAAAGCCTTCATCACTAGCATCCAAGGCAGACTTCTGCAGCCTGTTTACTCTCTTTCTCTTGCTTTTATAACTGTTTTATTTTTGTCCTTGGTGCATCTTTGTCACTGGTAAATGCTATTTGTTTTATTGACGTCTGTCACTAAGTTTCTTAGTGTACTTAGAGGAAGTGGAAAGATCTAGGTGTAAGTCCTCACTTACTGATGCGTACTTGTCTAGAATAGTGTTCTTCATGAAAAGAAGATTGTACCTAGCATTCAGCAGTGTGACCACAGCTTCATGGCCATACCCAGCTGCATGCTGAGGCTAAGCGTATATGTGACGTGGTGAGAGTGATGGCAAGTCTTGGAAACTGATGTGAGACAGGAATGGGATCTGAAAATCCTGGTTTCCTGGGCTTTTATTATCCGGTGTTTGAATGGCAAGCCCTGCAGAGCCACTTCTGAGGCATTCTTCCCCCTGAGGGTGCTGAGGCGCTGGCACAGGGTGCCCAGAGAAGCTGTGGCTGCCCTGTGTCTGGCAGTGTTTAAGGCCAGGTTGGACACAGGGGCTTGGAGCAAGCTGCTCCAGTGGAAGGTGTCCCTGCCCGTGGCAGGGGTTGGAGCTGGAGGAGCTTTGAGGTCCTTCCAACCCAAACCAGTCTGGGATTCATGGCTTGCTGTTTTGCCATCATGGATTGATATAGGGAGTATACCCAAACGGATGAGAGCTGTAGATTCAGTTCAGCCTAGAGATTATTAAAGTTTGGAGTTATCTAGCACAAGCCACTAGGATCCGGCTCCTGCTCATTTGTGCATGAGCGTAGAGATGGCTGATTGCTTAATGCAGGGTGGACTCACTGGCTTTTAAGTCAAAATATACCAAAAGGATGCTTTTGTTCATAATGTGAGAGATTAAAACCTCTTACCACAACGTATCCTCCTCTGTCAGGAGGCACTCTTATTCCACAAAGCGTCTCCAGTTTCTGCTCTGCAGTGCGCAGAAAGGTTTAGAAAGGGGTGGGTAAACAGTTACCAGTTCATTCGGGCAAGTACAGTGTTCCTTCTGTCACACTGTGTGTCTGTCTGCCTCCCACATGTGTGCCACAACAGGAAAGTCTCTATACAGGTGTCTTCTCTCCACCATGCTGCTTAAGAGCTTCCTAAGATCAAGACAGGGTGATATAGCCATCTCTAATTAATCAGTACTAAATACAGACTTCCTTAGCTTGAGAGGCTTGTCTGATGCATCCCATAAATCACAATTTGTTTGCCTGTAAGAATGGGAAATACTTACTCAAACAATTATTATTGTTCCACGTATGGAACATCTTCCATGTATGTGAACCTCAGGCTCATCCTCAGGAGTGTTGGGCTTGTCATCAGCTGCCCACCTCACTTCTGTTTCATTTGGAGGCCTGAAGACATGTAACAAGCAGCACAGTCCAGTATTTAAGATGTTCTAAGTGTGGTGAACCAGAATTTCATGTGATGAGATTTCCTCCAGCCTATAGATTTTATCCCCATACTTTTCCACTAGTGGCATGCTGGCTGTGTGGCAGCAATAAGTTTTGCATAACTTTTAAGAGCCCGTGCTGACCTACTTAACAGGCATCCACTGCTACATAATGTATTTAGGTCAAGCATTGTGTTGGAGCTTATCATCAATCTTGTGATAGTCCAGCTCTCTGTGAAAGCCGCAGGTATGTGATTGATGCAAGCGTTCCATAGGATACAAAATACTCCTGTCATTTTCTTAAAGGGAGGCCTATTGCTGGGGTGTTACTGTTGGTGATTTTCATTGGAGAAGCATCAAGGATTGCTGATCCCAGCCTCCCAGCCTGTGCTGCTTCGCCGCTGGTTTATCTTCCCATGTTATCTGGTTAAAAGGATGTCCAAAACCATCTGTAAAAAGCATGGGTCATTAATATGGTTCATTTGGGCTGGACGGTCCACATGGCAGCTTCAAATCTGTATTTCTGCTGTGACAGGTCACTGACTGTGTCTTACTTTCAAAATACTAAAACCCAGCAATTGTGCCCACTTGTATGCTGCATGAAAGTATAGAAGAGGTCCCTTGCAAATAGTAAATAGCTGGAAATCGTAGAATACGGAATGGTTTGGGTTGGAAGGGACCTTAAAGCTCCTCCAGCTCCAACCCCTGCCACGGGCAGGGACACCTTCCACTGGAGCAGCTTGCTCCAAGCCCTGTGTCCAACCTGGCCTTGAACCCTGCCAGACACAGGGCAGCCACAGCTTCTCTGGGCACCCTGTGCCAGCGCCTCAGCACCCTCACAGGGAACAGCTTCTGCCTAAGAGCTCATCTCAGCCTCCCCTCTGGCAGTTAAAGCCATTCCCCTTGGCCTGTCCCTACAGGACCTTGGCCAAAGCCCCTCTCCAGGTTTCCTGCAGCCCCTTTAGGCACTGGAGCTGCTCTCAGGTCTCCCCTTAAGGAGCCTTCTCTTCTCCAGGCTGCCCCAGCCCAGCTCGATAGCAGAGGTTCTCCTGCCCTCGCAGCATCTCCATGGCCTGCTCTGGTCTCGTTCCAGCATCCCTCTTGTATTGGGGGCCCCACAACTGAACACAGTATTCCAGCTGGGTTAAAATCATCCTTTTGTGAAGTGGTGCTAATGTTTAAAATAACTGTGTTTTGCAGCATGCATTTAGGGAGAGCCTGCAGCTTTGTCTGCTCTGGCTGTGCATCACTGCGAAGTGGGAACCAGATTGCTTATACATGGGTTCATGTCCCTGTCTCCTGCCCTTCAGTTTTGGGATGGTGGCAGAGGCTGAGTTTTGCTTCTGACTGAAGAGACGGGACTAACCAGTCACTTTTCAAAAGCAATACACTTCCTTCCTTTCGTTCCTACTGTAGTTGCAGTTGGTGTTTGCCAGCACTGTGGGTAGTCGGCCTTACAGCCTGTGTTTCAGTAATGCCAGTGCACTAAGTCATCCTTGTAGGATTAGCCAAGTGCACGTTGGGGTGTGCAGTAAATTGTTGCAAAGTTACATGACATCTTAATGCTCTGACAGGATGTGAAAGACAATAACACCGCTGAAAAGACCAGAAAAGGCCCTTTATAGCTACTGAATAATATATTAGCTTTTAACACTGTATATGTGAGCAAAATGGGGTAAGGTATAAAATCAACCAAATAATTACTTATACCAGATGTTATATATTTTATCGGGATCAGAGCTGTATAGCCTTACAACATGGTGTGAACTGGGTTTGATATGGTATTCATTACCTCAAAGAGCTGTAAATACCCATAGCCTAAGTTCTTATCTGCCCTTGAGGCTGATGAAACACCACCTCTGTGTGCATCAGCTGTTCCTGGGAGGAACTTGTTGATCTGTTGTGTGAGTGGACTTTCAGGGATCATTCCTAGCACCTGGAATGTGTGAATGTGGGGACCTGTGATCAGCTTCAGAAACCTACAGGTGATACCTGCATAAAAACACTTCTAAAATTGACACATTTAGGGCTGTGGATCTGAAAATCTATACTGCACTTAGCAGTGTATTATAATGTCTGAACTGGGAAGGAAGAGTTACATGGCAATGAAATATGTGTGATAAAACGTCCCATGTATACACAGATCCCGAGAGTTTGGCAACTTGTATCCTCTGCTTCCTTTTGAAATGCTGTGCAAACTTCATCAGTTCAGAGAACAAATTAGTTTGTGCTCTCTGCTTCTGTATTCCAAACAGAACTTCCAGGACGTTATTTGCTTCTTGATTGAAATACTTTGGGAGGAAAAAACGAATATTAGCATAGTGCCTTTTCCCCAGTGTCAGAGTACTGAGCCTTCCCTCTGAGCTCTCTCAATATGAAGGTCTTAAATTACACCTTAATATTACTTTAGTGTGGTTTAATTTGTGATACAGCTGGACTTTTCCTACAGACCTTATTTCCAAAGGTTTGGCTTTTCATATTGAAAGATTGCTTTAAAATGATGGCCTTTAATTCTGGCTTCATAATAATAATAAAAAAAGTTAAGGATCTTTGATATTAGATTTTGATGGTACTCAGAAATATCTGGTTTGCATTATTCTGCAATAAATCACCAGCTCTTCAAAAGTCAGAAAGAATTTATATAGTGCAATTTCATTGCAGTAAGCACTTGTGGGTTCTTTGCCTCCAGTTCAGCAGTACCAGAAAGAGGAGGAGTGGGCAGAGGTGAAATTCCTTCTGTCAAAACCCAAGTGGATGGGGGGGAAACAGGAAGGTGGTTGTATGCAAAATAGAGTCACTTTAATGTCTGTTCATTCACTAATTTATTTATACATACAAGAGGAGTACTTCTTACTGAGGATAACAGAAATAACCAGAGCACAGAATGTCTTAGGAGGTATGCTGGAGATGACAGCGTTGTCTTAAGTAAATTCAGGGATGAGGAGTTGTGCTTTTCAGTCTTTTATGTGTACATAAATGCTGGCACAGGGTGCCCAGAGAAGCTGTGGCTGCCCCGTGTCTGGCAGTGTTCAAGGCCAGGTTGGACCCAGGGGCTTGGAGCAAGCTGCTCCAGTGGAAGGTGTCCCTGCCCGTGGCAGGGGTTGGAGCTGGATGTGCTTCAAGATTCCTTCCAACCCAAACCATTCCATGATTCTATGGCTGTTCATTTTAGGGATGTAGTTGTATCTCCCAAGCAGTTACTGCAGCCAGATGCTGGGTGTATCTATTACTTTTTCTTGCTCTCTTAAAAGGTATTGGTTCTGTTGAAAGGAGGGAGGGAAGAGGACAAAGATGGAATAATTTCATTCAGATATTAGTCTATAAAGATTGCTGAGTTTCTTAGTTCCTTATATTTTGAGCAGATACACAGAGGCTAAACACAGTGCTGGAAAAGTTGCAAGAGTTGCTTCTTTCTTTCCTTATGGAAGTGAATATTTGCTTGGCGTAACTCCGCTGAGCCAGCTGATGTAAAATGAAGTGCTCCAATGTGATTGATGAGCTTCAGAATCCACTCCTGAATGTTCAGATTCCTGTTGCAGGCGCCTTTGATCCTAAAATTTGTGGAAGAAAGTCGGGAGAACATTCTCTGCTGTCGGATGGGGTTGGGTGTATGGGGGTGTCTCAGTATTTATTACAGCTTTTCCCATTGCATTTCTTAGAAAGCAGGAAGTACTTTCTAATCTTTTAGCTGCCTCTTTCTTTCCTATTTAACAATTCAGCAGCGTATCGATTGATCCCTTTCTCCAAACATTTTGAAGCACTCGAAGCCATTTCTTGCCACATGGTTATTTATAGCAATTCACTAAATGAAAAAAAAGAGAGAAGAGAGCTACTTTTCCCTTGCAGGTATATGCATCATTTATAGTCTGGCTTCATTATATTCCGTACTGTAGGAACTCCTGTAGGAGCGGGGTTATGTAATGCTCTTCTGTCATTACATTTCCATGCATTAAATTCCTGGCAGAATTGTCTTCACTCGAACAAAAGGTTCATTAGCAGGACAAAAATGCTTAACTTGGGGAAAGTGCTAGAAGACGGGAGAATTTCAGGCTGATATTGTTGATACGCAATTATGTATTATGTTGATCTGGGATTAGCTAATCCCGAATGACAAGTAGAAATGTGATCAAAGTTGTTCATTCAAGTCTCTTGCTGTAGTCATAACTCTGAATAGAAGTTATCGTCGTTAAATCCAGAGCGTGTATAAGGGCAACTCCCTGAAGTTAATAGAGCAATGCCATTTACACCGTGTAGGAGCTTTAGAAAACACCAGCTTTGTAAACTGCAAATATAGAAGTTACTGGTGCTGTCTTATTTACACGTGCAACTCGTGTGAAATGGATGTATAGCCTCAATTCCACAATGCGTTTAAATCCCCTCCTCTCCCCGTTGCTGAAGCGTAATGGTGGGTGCTTTCAGAGACAACACCTGGGCCCATTCTTCTGCGGAATGTCACCGCTCTGCCTGAACCAACTTTGGGAATGGATCATTTTAGTTTGGTTGAAATGGCACTTAAATAGGAGGAATATATCAAGAGTTAAAACTTCATTACAGGAGAGCAATAAAAATGCATCAAGCCTGGAATATTGTCTAGAAGATCAGATTTCTTGGTTATGTTGACACTTCAAAGAAATATGTTTATTTAAGGAATAGAAATGCTATATCCTGGAATAGTACAGTGAGAAATTGCTTTCTAGTTAGGCTGTCCCTGATGTTCTAATTTTCTCGCCTGACAATGGACTGTTGCTATCCATATGGAAGTCAACTGAAAAAGACATAAAAATAATGTTAAGGGGAAAATCTGCCTTAACCTTTCCCTATACTTCAGTGGAACTAGTGCTGAGCACTGCTTGAAGCCTGAAAATGTTTAATTGTATTTGAAAGCACCTTTTCATTGGCTTCTAGCCGGGACTGATCAGGTCTAGATGTGCTAGAGGTAGCACAAAGAAACTTATTTGCTTGTCGTTTCTGTGCGGATGAGAAGCAGGAGATGCTTTGAGTTGCACAGAAAACTGGAAATAGGGATGCTGACAAGTCTCCAGACTTACATGTCTGACAACTTCCCTAAATTTAGCTGTTCTGGCTGTTTTCATAACCTGAATATCTTCCCTACGAGTGTAGATCCTTAAAAAGGGCTACCTGGAAAACACTGGGATAAACATGTCTCATTACTCCCAAAGTTGCCAGGAAGTGATTTTCAACAGATTGCACCAAAAATTGCTACTTGTTCTCAGTTTTGCAGATGGTTTCCCAGGTTGTCTAAAGTGACAAGGAAAGACAAAAGCTCCTTTGGCAGAACAGGAACCCTGTCCTTACTCACGTTGAGAGCATGTGTCTTGCTAATCTACTTCTGTGTTTGAGCGCTGAGTAGTCTATGGACAGGCTCTTCTGGTTTCACTTATGGGGGCTGTACTTACAGGATGATGAGGTGTCTACGGCTTGAATTGTCGGTGCTGAATAGTACATCCATGCTTGCTGCCTTTGCGACTCTTGCAAGAGGGACAGAGAAGTCTTGAAGGATGAAGTGTAAACTCCCCAGTTAATTCCCAGCCTGGCCAATGTGGCCACAAGTGCCTTCTGTGAAGAAGTAGTAAACAGAGAGCCTGGATTTGTAGGAACCCCCCCAGTATTTATTAATGTATAGAAGTATATTGGAACTTGCGTTTTGACCTGAAGTTGTTCGTAGCAATTTAATGAATCAGTGTGGAACTGTGGAGCAAAGGAAAAAATCTCCCTCTAATAGAGGCCATACTGTGCTTTTTAAATGGTCCCAACTAGGTGAAGGCTGTGTCTTGCATTTGCTTTCACTCTCAAGCATGTTTGAAAATGCTTTGTGGAAGGAGGCTGCAGCTATCGATATCTCTTTGAAATAGGTATCAAGGTTGCTGGAGGTTTTGAGACATCTGTTATCAATTGTCACTTGAAAAACAAGGAGAGGGCTTTACAAAAAGCCCTTGGCACCCCTTGCTGCTTTAGTTCTGCTGAGTTGATTAAGAATGCTCTCTTTAATGTAAATCACATGAATAGTTGCAGTCTGCATAATACAACTGAAATCGGTCTGCAAAGCTTAGGTCCCATGCACCTTTCCTCTTCCTCCTGTTCCTAAATGCTCTGTTCTCTTGTTCTAGGGAATCTTCAGTATTGCTGGGTTAATGATGTGTTTCTGTAGAGTGGATGAAAGCAATACTGTGTAGTTTGCAATAATGTGGGCTTCCAGGAACAGGAATACTAAAACCAACAAGAGGTTGGGTGAAGAGGTGCAGCGTTCACATTGGGTATTCGAATGGTGCATTCCCATTCTCGGGTTTCAAGCACCTACTTGATTTTCTGGATTCAGTATTCATGCACATTGCTAAGGTTCAGGCTTGAAAATGATGACTCCCAGTTTTTCCCACTCCCATTTTGAGGGAAAAATGGCCTGTTGCATTGTGGGAAAGCAGAGAGCTCCCTTCAAAGGTACACAAATTAATTCTTTTCATTAAGGAACAGAGGGAGAAAATGTGGCAATCAAATAAATTCAAATATGCCTAAAAAGGCTGATAAAAGGCTAAAGGAATTACATGAAAGAGGCAGGAGAAACTTCAGAAGCACGTAAGATACTGTTAGCTTTTTACTTTCAGCTTGCAGTCTCTGTATTGATGTTGCAGAGCTTGTTGCAGCAGCGTGTTCAATCTACAGGAGCCAAAAGGTCTGAAAGAGCAACCACAGCAAGTAACTGCGCTCACACATACTGCAAGGCGAACCAGCGGCTTCCTCAGGTCTGGCAACAGGCACAAAGCATTAAATCTGTGTGGTTGTGGCCCATGGTGCCAGCAGTGTGAAGGAAAACATCCCTGCATCCCGGGTGGGATGAGTGCCTTGCTGCAGAGGTGGTGTAGTGGCAAATGCTCCTTTGGGATTCCAGCTGGGCTCTCCATAGAGGAACAGGAGCTCTCTTCTCTGTGCAGGGAGGCTTTCAGACCATATAGAGTTATCTGCTCTCAAGGCATTGCTGTCTTCTAGACCTCAAGGGGTGTGAGAGGGGCTGAGAGATGAGCCGTGCTGAAATGTGGATGTAGAGATCTGTCTGCCCCATCCTTTTTCTCAACAAGTTTATGGATCCTAAAAAGTGGTGGGAGCTGTACCCACCCAGGAGGGATTTTACTTTCATTCACAACATGGGTAGAAAAGGGCTGTATCTGTGGATTTGCTCTGCAGATGTAAGGAGTAAGTCCTGGGTTTGATTTCAACCGTATATAGGCTTAAACTGAGAAAAGCTTCATGTGCAAGGTGGCTGAAATGCAGTTCTCTAAGGGTGTGCAGGGGAAAAGTTCCTTGTAGTCAAATTTATAGTGGAATAACACCTTAAGTAGCTTTGCTGTTTGCTTCCACCTTTTTTTTTTCCTATCAGGAATAGAACCAGAAATCGGAAAAGAGTCAAAGGTATTAATACAAAGGACAAAAGAGAACCAAAAATGTTGATTTTGGGAAACTTTGATTTACTTGATTTTGCTTAAAAAAATGAACATTTCGCACTAGGAGTATCCCTTTGACAAAAGGGTATTGTGCTTTCAAAGTCCTGAATGGGAGAAATCTCAGGTTTGTGCCAGGCAGAGCTTGCAGATAGTTTTTAGATGCAAATTTAAAGAGCTCTGCTTGAAAACAGACGCTGTTTTTGAAGGAGATTTGGGGGTTTCTCTCTTTGTATCTTGACAAGATGGTTTGCTCGTGTCAATAGGCTTTTCATCACTCAGAAGACATTGGAATCAAAAATGTCAGTACTTCCAGGCTTTTGATCCAGTTCCCTTAAGCACTGTTACAACAGCAATGTATGAGATTATTACAGCTTTTTAACTCACCAGGTTTGTGGGTCTAATCCAGGGCGCTTTGGAGACTGGAGCCACTCTTGGCGCAGCGCAGGCAGGACCTGGAGATGCTCTGGAACATCTGCCTCCATCTGCTCTTTCCAGTGTGGGGAAAACTCTTTGAATAGGCATTTGGGGGGGGGGTCCCCTTCTCTCAAGGGCTTAACTCAGCAACCTCCTCCATAGGAGCCTCATGGACACTCCTCTGAGGTCCAGGCCTTGTGCCACTGCATCTCCTTTACATCATGGATTGGGGTTCTCAAGGTGCGCTGCATGTTTGCAAGGCAAGTTACCACTGTCAGTAACTGACCCTCAAGCTGCTGAAGTGGAGAGGGGTTTACGCTAAACCTCCTTCTTTCTCATCTTCCTGAATTAGTGGGGGTTTGTGTGCATGTAACAGTGTGACGTTTTTTCACGGCAGGAGAGTAATTTCCTAATTCATTTGTACAGCCGAGCATTTTTCACTCTAGTTATAAAAGAAATACAATGGGGTTTAGGGTTTTTGTCTTTAAATGCCCCGTAAACCTCGAATTAGAGAAATAAAGCTGTGACTCTGTGGGGTTACCCTCTCCTGACTGCCTCTGTAAACCCTGCTCACAAAAGCTGTAGGGGATATTTTCTGTAGGATTGAAATTTAGCAGGAACTGGAAGGGACATCATTAAACCCAAATCCTGGTGTCTGTGCAGAGTCTGGTTTTGTGTCTTTACAGTATTAGTGATTCTGAGTCTTGTTGAAATGGGTTACTTGTTTTACACCAATTACAACCTGAACTTCACAGCAACCCCTTTCTGCATGATTTGCTTTGTATATAGTGTAATGATTGCGAGCAGCTCAAGGATCCCATCCAGAGGAATCGGGTGTGGGACCTCAAGATGGAAGGGTGCTGTGAGGGGTGGCAGAGCTGGATGGGTGGGAATAAGGGAGCCTCTGGGAACACAGGCTGAAATCCCCGTTGAAGCCGGATTCAGACTGTCACTGTGAGGACTTTTAGCTTATTTGTAAAATAAGAAGGCAACCTGCTTATTATTAACCCCAGCATTGACTGCATAGCTTTTGTCCTGCTTAGATTCAGATTCACAGGCCTATGGACTGAAAAGTGAACTGTGGGAAAGTAAAAGTGTGTGTTTTCAAGTCAGAAAGTAATTCGAGTTCTTTACACATCCTGCTCTTGGTAGTTATTCTCGGTAGCAGAAGTGCCTGAGCTGGAGCTGTTGTGATCCACAGCACTGTGTAAGGAGGGGGAATCAGAGAAACTGGAGCACTTTGAGAGTGCCTTGTGAACGTGTGTGGCACCCGGGACTGAAATCCCCCCAGTGAATTTGCACCCCAGCACACTCATCACTGCTGTTGCTTTTAAAGGGGAGCTAAAAAAACCCCTGTATCCCCTGTTGGGTGGATTTAAGGCATTAATTCTTGCCAGTGAAAGAATAAACCCAGGATTTCATCAAATCCCTGCCACTGTTGCACCCAAAATGATGACACCAGATATCTTCTTTTGGTTTTGCACTATTTCCTTGTGGAAAACAAGACAACAGAAAGCAATACCTTAAGATCTCAAATTACAGAACAGGGAAATGGAATCAGTTTGTCATAAAAGAGATTTTTTGGTTGTTGTTGTTATTAACATCTTTAGTTGGTTTTGATGCCTGTAATTAAACCCCTAATTCTGTGTTTCTGTTGCAATGGTCATGCTTTTATTGCATAATTGCTGCAAGTTCTTCTCCCACCACCACCACCACCATTTGTTTAACCTCAGTGCATGCGAGGTACATCCTTTGCGATGGAAAAGCTTACAAATAGAGCTATCGATTGTTCCCATTAACTAAATCAGAGGGTTCAAAGTTCTTTGCTAGAAATTGAATATATATTTTGTGGTAAAGGATCACAAATAATTACAGGATGAAAAGGATTTCAGTCCTTAAACAATAAATATTATTTCAGCACCGATTGAAGAAAAGAAAACCAGAAAAAAAAGCAGGAAAAATAACGGCTTTTTAAAGGAAAAGTTTAGCCAAGGGTAATAATATAATGTAAGGAAATAGTTTGTCCTCTGATCCTTTAAGGTTGCGTCTGTGTTTCCTCTAAAGCATTTGCTTAGGTGAGATGCCATTCAGTCACCTTCTCTTTTCATTTCCCCCCCCCCTTTTTGAGTTCAGGCGTAATTTTTGTCAGTATATTTCAATGTATTCATTAATTTTTCTCATTTGTTTATTTTCTGCAAACCATAAGAGACATTTTTTCCTCACTGAAGATTGCCTCTTTATGTTATTTTGAAATATTTGTATATTTATTTCATTAAATGAGATAATGCTTTTTCTTATTAACATAATTTCCAGTACATTAAACATATTTCTCCACAGACAGAAGAGAGGAATCAGATTAAATGACAGTTAAATCACTCGCAGCAATTTCAACTGTTAAAAGAAATAAGTGTCTCTGTTTTCTTTGTGATCACGAGATGTGCTGTAAAGGGAAATGAAATACTAAAGAAAGGAGGGAAAACATAAAGAAATAATGACTGACTTATTGCAGTAATACCACTGAGAGAAGAAAAACTCGCTACAAATAAAAGGGAAAATAATATAGTGGCTTTGAAAGTTACCAAAATTCATTTCTTATTGATGAGATCAGTGCAAGCCTAATACTAAGTAAGGAGAGGAAAAAAACCCCCCCCACACCAAACCCTAAATAATGCCATGAAGTATGGATGATGCGAAAAGAAAGAAGCCCTCTGTATTTGCAGGGCTATTACTGTAAATGCCTCTAATTTTTAAAGAATGCATTTTTTTATCATATTTAGGAAAGGAGGGGGAGAAACAAGTGTCTTCTTTTAAACTAACCATGAGTTTGCCACAGTAGATGGGGTACCCCAAATGCCACTGTGTCCCTACTGCAGATCTGTACTGTTCTCTTGGGCAGGCACTGGGCCACACAAAGGGGAAGCTCAGCCTTTTATTAACTCTTCTCATAAGATGTTCCAGAATTATTCGAATAACAAATGTATTTGTCTTAATTCTATTTGTATTATTATTCTGCTTTCCAGAGTCTGAACCAGCTGCTTAAGAGATCTTCCCAATGAATACCTGAGCCGGGAATTTCTAAGGTAACGTTCACGTTATTGTTGTGCTCCCAGTCAGCATTTTCTCTCTTTGTGCTGTTACCTGCAAACTAGTCATTTTGCACCAGTTTTATGGGCCTGATCTTGTATTCCTGAGTAAGGAACAGTCCAATCTTTGCATTTTTCCTCATCTTTCTCACTTCCTTGTCAATGTACTCTACAACTTGATGCTCTTTGTGCACACTGTGTCAAATACTGTGATTTTCTGCTTTAAGGTGAAAGCAGAGAAGGGTTCTTGGTATGGGGGACCCATTTTAGCTCCCTGCTTTATCTCAGAGTTAACGGAAAAATATCCTTTTGGAAGGATTTTAATTGTAGTCTTTTTGCTTTTAAATGGCTAATGAGGAAAAGTGATGTGACGGTGGTACAGCTTTCTCCCTCGTGTGAAATGGTGCAGGAAAAGAGAGCTGGAAAATAGCATGGTTGTAAGGATTTTATGGAATTGTTTTCTGAGGCAGGAGAGCAGCCTCTGCCTTCCTGCTTGGTGCACTCATCTGCTACAGGGTCATTACAGAAGGCTTTTGTACCCTGGGGTTGGTGTCCCTTGTGTCCTATTTTGAAGTTGTATTTGTTGTGCCAAGGGGAGCTGTCAGGGAATGGAGGTGGTAATGGAATTTAGCAATTGAGGAGACTCTAAGAAATTACAGTGCATGTGGAACATAATTAAAGGAATAAAACCAGAAGCATCTGTCGTCATCCTCTGTGGACATCAACCACGTGGGGATTGCTCCCGCCAAGCGGAATCACATCTGTGTTATGGGAAGGTGCATCAGCTGAGCCCTTTCACAAATGCTTTAAAGCTGCTGGTGGGATGGGTTGAGGGTCATTCCAAGTTCTGCTGCCAGACCATTGTGTAAGGAAGCTCTGCAAAGCAGAGAGAGCTGGTAAGTGGAAATAAATGCATAGAAACATTTCCAGTGACGGTTCTCACACTTACAACCTTCATTACCATATTTTCAGAGGGCGTAATAATCATTAATGTGTTTATTGTGCCCTTGTGAGTTGGGGCAGTAATGTTATCCTTTTTCAAACACATAGAATTGAAACATAGAGAGCCCAAGCACTTTACTCCAGCTCATAGGGGAAGGCTGCCAAAGACCTCTTCCTGTTTGCTAGGTTCTCCTGCAGGATCTTTACCCGTCTTCTTGGCTTTAGGTCCTCGTTCAACGTGCTTAAGAAAGGAGATGAGCTGCCCTGGGCTTCCTCTGGGCTCAGTAATGAGACAGAGGGGCACCCAGGGGAAAATTCTGATCTCTGGGTGTGTTTAGTCTTTTCCAATGGGTTTTGGAGGCTGTGTCCAAGACCATGCTCCTCTCAGCAAAGTACCTTGACATTTTTACACCTCTCCACTCTGGACCCTCACTAAGGGCACGATGTGATTCAGTACACGTGAATGTGCAATGAAATAGAACATCTACAGTTTTGCCTCTGATGAAGAAGCCCAGCGCAGCCGTAATTAACTTTTGAAGGTGCTCCGTCATGCTTGCAAAATGGCGTGTGACCATCACTTAGATCAGTGGGCACCTGACAGGCGTAGCAGACACAAGCAAATAAAGAAGTCCCTTGATGAGGTGGGAGGTTAAATGAACAGATGTCCTCCACTGGATTGTGTTGCAATTCAGTCTCCCTCTAATAGCCATGAAGTTCTTATCCCAGTGAACAATTGTCCTTTTTTTTTGTCTCAGAGATGCACTGGCAGGACAACCCAAACCATACCCGTGTCCCTTTCTCTAGGACTTGTTTAACATGGACTGTATAATAATTAGATACACGTTTAGCTTTATGCATACTGAGTGTCCCTAGGAAAGAAAAAGCGCTAATAAAAAAGAGCTACACAACGTAGAATGGCACTGAAAGTGATAGCAGGTTTCAGACTCCAGTTTGGAAGTGTAAAAGGCTTAGTTAACTGTTTTGAAAGAAGCTGTTTTTAAATGAAGCAGCTGATGAGAAAAATCTGCTTCAGAATTTAACAAGTTTTTAGTTTGCATATTCCATAGCGGGGCCATTTTTCTTCTTGTGACATCGCAAGAAACTGAATCAGTCTTTGACCAAGAGGGTGTGATGCTAAAGGTAGTCACGGCATAACACGGTTTAGCTTGTGGAAAATATTAAAGCATGACTACACTGGGCTTTTTGGGTTATATAACAGCAGCTTTCCCATTCCTCACTAAATATTATTCTCGGATTTCTCATCTTGCATGATATTGCCTATTTCATGCCTCTGACAAACTGGCTGAAACAAGCTCTTTTCCCCAAACTTGAGGCATTTGTGGATAAAGGATTATTGCCTGTGATATCTTTTCAAGGATGAATAGATTACAGCATTGTTTAGGCAGGCTGGAAAGATGCAGACAAGGTGTTTGGTTTCTTGTCTGATGCCACAGTAAAGGTGTGTGTCAGAGGTCAGAAGGGGATCCCAAGAGGATTGGTTATCCCTTTCTGCGTTTGGGTCAGTAGGTTTAAGGTCCAGAGTAGTCCGAAATTCATACTGGAATATTGTCTTGTTCCATTTTGGCTGTGGCCTATTCTATTTGTCATACAGCAATACTTTTATATCAGGGAGCAAATTTGCTTATTCGATAGGGGTACTAAAACTCACATAGATCTTGCTGACGTTGCTAAGCTCAGATGTGGGAAGCGTGTGGTGGCAGGGGGTCACTCCACACTCTTGGATTTGGGCTCTAATGTACCTCCCTTTTCTGGAGAAAGGAATATACTCTAAGGTCATGGGAACACTTGAGTGTGGAAGGGTGGCTTGGGAGTTGGTCCTTCTCTTAGCAGTATTTGAGGAAATGGAGCGAGACTTCATTTGAGGGGGTTTGGTGACTGCTTTCTTTGACACAATAGGAATGGCAAAATGAGAGAGGAAAAACCACAAGCTCTGAGATGATCTTAAGCAGCAGAATGTCTCCACTGCAGTCACTGTGGCATCCATCTGACTTGATTTTTCCTCTCCCACTCAAACATCATGCAGCTGGACTATATCTTCACTGAAGAGCACTGCAGGGGTATGGAGATGCAGACTAAGTTGGTGAAAGTCAGGATCTCTGTTCACTTCATCTAGACCTACACTTGTTGATTCCTGTAACCATGATGCAATTGCCAATCGCTAAAAGTGATCTTTATGTGCTATGCATTCATGATGTGGGGTTGGCACTGTCCTTTCCCCTGAGTGATGAGCAGAGCTGTTGATTCATCTCGGGCTTGAGTCATATCAACGACGGGATTTGTAACTTCTCTTTTGTTAGTTTTGGTGGGTGTTTTTTTCCTCTGACTGACAGTTCACTGTCATTTCCCCCTCGCTTCTGAAATACAATTCAAGAGGAATGTTCTGGCCTCCTCTGAAGACTTTCCCATTACTCCTTTCCTGATTGCACTTCACATCGAGTTTTCCCAGGATGTGAGGTTCACCCTCTTGGTCTGTACATCTCCCTGCAGTGACCTGAGCGTCTGTAAACCTGTTTGCAAAGCCATTATCTGTTGTGTAATTCCTGGGCTCCTGGTGCAGGGGAGATCTCATCAGTATCTCCCTAAGGAAAGGATGGACAGGCTTCGTGATCTCTTTTCTCCCCCCTGGCAGCAACCTCCTGTGCAGTAAATGTGTTCATAGCTGGGAACCAACCACGGTGTTTGCGGCTGTCCTTTACATGATAAAGGCAATGATGTGGTTCAGGAGGTCAAAAAGTGATCTTAGACAACCAGGCTTCAATAGTTCTGTTGCTTTGTGGAATGGATTAGTGTTTCTTTGTATGGAAATCCGAGTGGAAAAAGTGGCTTAGATGGCGGAAAAAAAAAGATGTACTTATGTTTCTCTTGATATTTCACAAGTAAATGTGAACAATGTGAAAAATATTTGCTTAAATTTAGCTGTTTTCTGCTTAAAAAGGGGGAGGGTGTGATGATAAATGTCGCTTGAAAATAGAAGTGTCTTGGTTTCCTGTTTTCAGTAGGCTTAAGATAATTCATTTGTTCTACTTGTAGTTCATCTATTGATGCCTCATCCTTCCAAAGCTGTCTGTGGGCCATTGTTGCCAGTTTCTTAGTTATTTTTGCACTATTGTTAAGCAGTACCATACAGCCTGGCACTTTTCCAGTTGGTTGTGTGGGATCAGCACATAGTTTTCCATTGTGGCATAGTCGTGTTTGTCACTTTTCTGGTTTATACGGCTAGGAAGGCAAACTTTTTCCCTCAGTTCCCTTCTTTTGTCTTGTTTAGCCCGCAGTGCCTTTACATCAGTGATTTGTAGAAATCAGATTCCTGGGATATAATCAGTTTGCTTGAGAACCAGAAAAGTTTGAAGGATACAGTTCAGTGGGTGTTCTGGGAATGCATTATTTTACTTCCCAGGGCTGTTCAGAGGGAAAAAAGCAAATGCCTATTTTTATTTCAACTCCTCAGTTTAGTCATTTAGTCTCAGATACTTCAGTTTGTGCAGAGTCTTGTGCCTGCACCAAGAGCTGTTCTGAAGCAAGCAGAGCTCTTCACATAGGCAAAAATATGCCTGCATGGATATCATTGCATGACAAGGACCATATGTTTGCATTTGTTGGATGTGTAACCCCAAACCAGGCAGTACCAGGACCACATGTTGTCCAACTACTACTTCATTGCAGTGAATCTAAACTTGACAGGAGCTGACAGTGTACTTACTGTTGTGTTTAATTTTGAGCTTGTAAAAAAAGAGCATTTTTTCTTAATTTACTTTCTCTGTGGTGTCGATTCTTCCATGGCACTCAAATAAAGAAATTCTTTGGTTTCTCTATTAAAACAATCAATGCAAACTAGGCCACAATCACGAAGATGTTATCAGCTCTGTCATTCAGTAGTTACGTTATTGCCATGCTTGGGAGGATGGTTTGGCTGCAATTGGAGGACAGAATGTTGTCAGCATTCTATAAAATAAGGATTCTATAAAGCAAGGATTTAAAGTTTTAAGCAAAACAGTCAGTTCCTTGCGGAACTCCGCTTTCTTATCTGCATAGTTACAATGCACCCCATATTTTTAGCTCAGCCAGCACGCAATAACCAAAGACCAGTAACCAGGTTGGAATTCCATACAATAGGTGTATTAGGATAAAACCACGATGTTGGCCTCCTCTGGTTTTTCCAGTTGCTAAAAGTGGCCCACGCCATAAAGCCTGCCAGAAAATGCTCATTTTTTTCAGTTCCTTTGGTTAGTTGAGTACTTTCAAGAATACCAAGTGTGACTTGAGGTAAAGAATCCCTGCAGCAATTAGGATTCATTTACTACTGGAGCATTTTATTAATTACACATTTGTAACCACATGGGTAGTCACAAATCCAATCGCACACGTCTGTATCTTAAGATTTGCAGGCAAAGATGTAGCGTAAACATAGAAATGTTAAACTACTCATCTGTAGCCAGCAAAGAAGATAACAAGAAGGATTCTGTTTTCTGTGTGATTTGTGAACAATGCTAAGTAAATATTCATCATTAATATATAATAACTGTTGCTTTTGGCAGTTCACTTTTCATTTAATTTGATAATGTGTCCAGTAAATGAAGTGGTACAGGCTGCAGTGTTTTACCATCACAGTTGCATATTTTCAATCATTGTTAAATGAAGGCAGCTCAAGGCAAAGCTTTAACCCCCACTAGTTTTGTATGTGATAAAAAGAGAAGGCGCTATCAATCTTTATTGTCTGTCTCGCTTACTGTAATTGCATTCAATAGTCCACTGATTCTGTTGTCTGTGCTAATGTCAGGAGCAGTGAAGAGCCAGATGCTCAGACTACATCAGTCGCATCCAGTGGCCACTTTGATAAGTTGGCAGCGAGTCTCTGGGTTCGATGATGAATTGTTAACGCTACAGATTATGAGCAGCTGAACACTGGGAGGGGATATGGAGAAACTTCTTACCTTGTTTTAGATCTGGCATTATGATGCTCGCTAAAGGGCATGCCATGTATTATTCAAATGCATCTCGAGCTGGAAGTGTGCCAGTGAGTCATTGTATCCCCCTGAATGGTAAAACAACAACAACAAAAATCCCAAACAGCCTCAGAGTGATTTGAACATGACATTAATAGTCCCAAGACTGTAAAAAGTATTTCAAAATAGTCTCTAATAGTTATAGTTATCTGATTCAACAAGAGAGCTTTTGAATTACGGTATACCTGCCTTGAATCCTGTTTAAAAGTTGTTTTTTCTCAGCCGGTTTCTTTAATTTAAAGAAGTAGGAGGAATATTTTACACTGAAACAAACATTAATGCTTTAGTGAAGTATGAACAATGATACGCCTTTGTAGGGGAAAAAAAAGGATGTAAATAGGGGGGCTATGGAATAAGTTACTTCCTTTCTACCTGTTACTTCACCTTTTCTCTATGTCCCATACCTAAGGTTCTTCGCAGGTTAATTTTTAAGCTGTTCAGTGAGCACCATCCCTTGCACAAGTAACTGTTAAAAGGTGATCCCAACAATGCAGAAGTCTCATCCTTGCCTAGTTCATATCATTTGGTCAGAAGATGGTCCTGGGTTTTTCTCATTATGCATCTAAGTGGCATGATCCCAACTGTGGCTGGTAGTTGCATTAGGACAGGTATGCCTTGCACCATCTCGCTGATACGGTCAACGCTTGTGACTGCATGGACACAAGGGCTAGTCTTTGTCTTGTACAGTGTTATTTCCTGCATTGTGGTAGTTCTCTGTGTGTATTTGGTGGATTGTTAGCTCTAAGGTAATTGCCTTCTTGAATGCTGACATGTCAGTGAGTACACGTCTGATGAGTTAGACCCGTTTTCACACAGCGATGGTTCAGAGAGTAGCAGTTGATAGCTCTGTAAGCGGGGTGGGGACTTCCAAAGCTTGAGTAAAGTCATTGATAGCTTTGTAGAATCTACCTCTTGAACAGAGGCAGTCATGATGTGGTTAACAAAGTGTTGAGCAGAGTCAGGTCTGAAAGACAGAACAAAAATGCTTGATTTGTGAACACATATTGCATATTGGCAATATATACCTGCCTGCTTGGTGTTCTATGCCTGGAGTCCTCTGCTAGTACAGGACATCCACCTCAACATAACCCAGTCTTATTAAAAGTGCCTACGGGGGGCTGTGAAAGAAGAAACATTGCTGTGTTCTCTTAGACTTTAAATGGGTAATTAACATTCAGTGTCCAAGAGGCTGATGGAAATACTGTGAGGAGGAATTGGGCTCTGAGTATTGTCTCATCCGGGCTGAAGGTCTGAACTGGTTGCTTCATCTCCTGGTAGGCACAGGAGTAAAGGGAATAATCCTGCCTTCCTCACTTCTCTTGGATACTTTTGGCAGCTTATTTGATCACTGCAAGTGTTACAGAGGTACATCAGCCTCCCCCGTTCATACAATGAATAACCTCTGGTAGAGCTGGCCTTGACCGGGGAGAGGAGCAGAACACTGTAGATTATATGCGCAAATATTGGTTTTCATACATCGTTTCTATCTTAGGAAATAACATTGCGTCGTATTTGGGAAAGTATAATTAAGTTTGTGCTACTTAATGTTGCTGTTTGCAATCTGATGTGTGCGTAGAAGAGTCATTATTTGAAGGAGTTTGGAAAACTACAGTGAGTTCCTTAAATTCACGGTACCTACAGTTGCTTTTCTGTTTCCCTTTGCATTTTGTTCAGATTAATTAAAGTGCACAGATGTTCAATTAAAGCTTAAAAAATCCATGGCTACAGCTGTGAAGCAGCATTGTTGAGATTTAACATATCTAATAGTGCTGCTCTCTCCCAAGAAATTCGATTAATGACTTTCTGCTAAATAATTTTGCATTGATAAATGAAGGGAAATGCGGAGTAAACTATAAGGAGATGTAGGCTGTCTGCTGCATTTATTAATTGCAATAACAGAGTAGCCCATAAGATACTAAAATAGAAGATCTGCTTTTCATTTTCTTATACAAACATGTGGAAGAACTCTGGTTTCTAGGCAAAACGTATTGATTTAGCTGGAGATTATTGATACCTCCTCTCTTGCAGTTCATGGGGAGGTAACTTGAAATAGCTGCCATGGCAAGTCATCTACTAACACTATTCCTTCAGTACTGCTCCGTAATGTGGAGTAATAGCGTATCTTGCATGCGAGCTATGGTAACTGTTAAAAGCATTGGGGCTTTTAATATAGATTGTTATATTCAAATATAAAGAGAGCTGAAGATAATACGGAAATGTGATGAGAACAGCTAGAGCAGAGCTGCTGCTGGACCAGGTATCATTGGGGTACTTAGGGAAGAGCCTCAGATGCTGAACAGTGACGGTAAGTTATATGAGAGGACCAAAACATAGCTTCTGTTGTGTTTACGGTATATGTGTGTTCTGTGGGTTGTTCACCAGTTTGAGCAGGACTTATTGATCCACATTAATTTTTGTACTGTGAAGAGTAAAATAGAGGAGTGCAACACCTATTTGAATTATCACATTGTTCCTCTGGCAGGAAGATGTAATCCTGTGGGTATGACTGAGGCCAAGGTTTCACTCCCATGATAAAGTCAGCAGTAATCCCCTTTTCCTTCAGCACGGTTCTGTGGCTCTGACTATGTTGTTGTTCGTATTGCTATTACTAAGCATTAGTTAATGGCACAGAAGCAATTGGAGTGTACCATGACCTAGGTACTGTCCTTGAGGATGTCACCCCCCATGCTTCAGATACCTTGGCAGAGTGTTTAGTCCATATATGCTGAACACAAGCCAAGACATTTTGCGCTGAAGAAAGTTACCAGTAAGTTCGTGTTCAGTAAAGTGAAATTGGACTTTGCGCTGATGTTTTCTGTGTTAAGCCAGAGCTTCAGGTATTAAACTAGAGCATCTCCACTGGCACTAGCGAAAGTGGGCTTGTTCACACCTTTTTTCTGCGCAAGTAAACTCCTGTCTCCTTGACTTTAGTAGCTTTAAACACCTAGAGAATTGCTTATTGGTATTGCACAGCGTGTAAGCCTACTTTTATCCATTTACTTGAAGATTAACTATTTTATTTAGTATGTGTAGATATGGATATGCACTGGGATACATACACTAAGGACATGGAAGTGCGTGTTTATGTTTTATTTGAGCTGTTGCATGTTGGACCGGATGCTTTGAACACTGATCACATCTGCCTTTGTGCAGAGGCAGATGTGGGTGACTGAGAAGACGTGGAGGCATTCAGAGGTTTTAGCCCAATTTAGTGATCACCAGCCCATGCCATGTGGTTTTCCACTTTTGGACTAAGGAGGGAGGTCCTTTGCTGAGGGCCGCAGCAGCGTGACCTGTGGCTCTCTAATGCCATCAGGGGGCACAAGGAGAGGGTGAGAGCCTCACTCAGGAAGGATTGGGGTGGCCAAAAGGATTTTACAGCTCTCTCCAGGCCTTACAAAATAATTCCCTTGGCCCTAAGTGTGTGCCTTACTGCTGCAGGCCAGGTCTTTCTGTAGAAATGGAGTAACACTTCGGTGTGGAAAACTGGCGATTAAAACCAACCAGCGCACAAAGAAGGCGCTACAGCAGATTATTTGGGGGCCATTGCTTTTATTCTGAGCTACTCACCATCCAATCCATGTAATGTTTCATAGTTCTTTGAAGGAATACCCTTTAAAATTCACTCTAGAGTTTCCTCTCAGTTTGACATGTTTTATGCCTGTGGTAGAGCTCTGTCGTTTGTAGCATATGAGTGTAAGCATCCTGTTACCTGTGCATTCAAGACTGGTTGTTAAATGTGTTTTCAGCTCTCAGGTGACATTAGAAGCAGGAATCACACCTGTCTCTTTAAAATGACGTGGCTTCACTGCGGAATTCTTGCAATGATTTTATTTGCAGATGGCTTGCTAGACATGAGTTCAGTTGGACACTTCTGCTGTGATACATGGTCTCTGAAAGCTCTACCAGAGCTCTAGATAAGAGATAGGAACTGATGTTTGTCTGAAGCCAAAAATGGAATTTTGTATGTGGAAAATATTGTCTGTGTGTTTTTGCAGCTGCAAATTATTGGGAGTAAACGTAATGGCTAGACCTATTGCTTCATTTGTATTTGCAGACGAGTACATTCTTGTCTTGCTGCTTTAAAACTGATATGTGATTCAGCTCCCAAGTGAAGCAGATTAATAAAGCCGAGCAGATTCGGATCTGTACATCCACCTCCCTGGACTGGTCTCGCAGTCAGGCCACAGAGGAAAGAGCACAAACTGATACAGCAATCCTGCAGCCGTGTTTTTAATTCATATAATAATATGACATCTTGCTTCTGGTTGAAAAGAAATGACACGGGAATCAAGACCATGAATCCAGTGTCTTGTTTAGAGTAAGGTGGAAGAATCAGGTTTACAAGTCACAGAATCCCAGACTGGTTTGGGTTGGAAGGCACCTTAAAGCTCATCCAGTTCCAACCCCTGCCATGGGCAGGGACACCTTCCACTGGAGCAGCTTGCTCCAAGCCCCTGTGTCCAGCGTGGCCTTGAACACTGCCAGGGATGGAATCTTCCATAGGAGAGCATAATCCATATTCAGGTGCTCATCTACAGGGGTACAGTATTCAGAATTACTGCACCTACATCTGAAACCTGTAACTGTAAAGGAGAAAATTCTTCCCGATGTCTCAAACCCCTTAATTTCAGAGTCAAATATTTAAAACCAAAATGTAGTTGAAGTAAATTCTGAAGTAATATTTTCAGATTGAGAAACCAAACCAATTCTCTTCAAAAAGGTAAAGAAAAGCGCCTGAACTTAGAAATAATCAGTATGTGAGGTAAAATTTCATAAAATTTCATAATTAAGACCAGTTTGAGGGAGCAGAAAAGAATTTCTGAAACATTTTGGGAGCATTAAATTTGAATTTCTTCCTGAAAAAGTTTTGGCACGAAATTTCCCTCAGTTTTGGTGAAGCGTTTCAGTTAAACATCCCTTAATTATGCGTCAGAAGCTTGAGTCCAGTGCCTTTAGAAGTCAACAGCAGCTTTGTGTTTGGATTGGTAAACCTGGGATTGTATCTAATGAAGTTGTAGTATATAACAAAGAAGGAATCAAATTGCCTTTTGTTTTTTTGCCTTTAAAGCAACTTAATAGTGGGGGGGGATCAAGTTCTGTCATGGGAACTCTCTCTGGTTTCTCACTTAGGCAGTGATTTCCACTCGTGTCAAGTTGACCGTAGTCACTAGACATTATGCTCTTCTGCTTAGGTGAAGATCTTCACCTTTGGAAGGAGATTAATAACTGTGCAAAATGAAAGTTAGCGGCGAGGGGGAGAGAGCTGAAACGTTCCCCTTTTTCCTTCTCCATATGGGTTAAATTAGTGGCGATCTGGGTAGATTTAAGAAAAACCCTGCTGATGCTTTTTATGCCTTTGTCTGTGTTTGTAGAATTGGTTTATGCGTGTAGAGGAGGGAGTGTAAAGTTCCTTGGCTTTACTGGATTTCTGTGGTCTATTCCGCTTGCTGAGAAGCGAGGCAGATTGCTCCACTCACGTCCTCTTTCAACAGGAGTTTGGGGAGAAAACTCAGCATTTGTAGCCCACGTTGTAAATTCTTCATTTGGGCTGTCCTGGGGTTTGCGAGTGGTAGTTGTGTGCTCCTGTAAGTCTTGTCAGCACGGTGGTTAGTGAAGGAGTCGCTCCGTATGTAACGTCTGAAAAAGGGGTACGGAAAGCAGCAGCAGATACTTCCATGAGCCTCTGGGAGGTGAAGGCTGACATCGTTGCCGGGTATCTGTGCAGGTGTTGAATGGCTGTCATAAGAAAGATGAGAAACGTTCAGGTGTAGGAAATTATTCAAATTATGTAAATATTCCAGTGTTTTATAGAAAAATAAGAAGATGCCACCTTGTGGTAAGGAAGAGGGTTCAGAGCATCCGGAAAACCTGCGTGGGAATAGGGCACCCAGCTGAAAGCTGCAGGGATTTTTAACGTTGGATTGTTTCTAACAGGAGTTTAATGAATAAAGGTCGATTTTACTTAAAGAATGCATGATGCCCCTTCCCCTTTCCCATGGGATTTCCTCCTCCTTACAAATGTCCTCCTGTATTCGGGGTGTTTACAGGACTGCTGCTGCTAAAGCTGAATATTTTCCAAGCTTCTTATTGCTGTGTGTTTTCAAAGGTACTTGCTGTTAGCCCAGAAAACTGGGGCTGGGAAGGGGGATACACCTTTAGCCCAGGTAGCGGTCTTAGAGCTAAGACTTCCTTTTTGTAGTGATCGCTTTGTGGTTAATACAGCGCATAAAGGCTGAGGCGGCAGAGTTAAATGTTGTCTCTCTCTGTACTCAGCACTTTGATTAGTATTTGATTCATAGCCAAAACTTATTTATGGAAAAAGAAAGGTTTTTAAAAGATTGGTAAAATCCCTACATTTATCTATCAGCCTGGCATGTCTAATATCTGTTCTTTCATGCCATGCTTTATAAAGGATTAGAAAAAGTTTGTGTTTGCCATTGCACCTATTCAAACCTAATTTGCAATTATAAGGTGAATAATATATCCTGACAACATCCTCTTTCTCACCGGGATGCTGTTTGTTAAATGTTTGTTTAGATTAAAATAAATAAAACCTAACCCCCCCTCCCCACCTTATTCTTTCTCTTTATTCTGTATTCTGTTTGCTGTGATTTAAATGCTCTGCTGTATCTGCAACACACTTAGTGAGAGCACAGTATAACTGCTGTCATGTACATGACAACAAACTACTGTTGCCTTACTGTTTAGATCTCTATTTTACACATTGATGGTCAGGAAAAAACTACAGGAAAAAGAATAATTGGAAAATGCTACAGGCCTAAATTCCTTGTGCATACACACACACACACACACAGAGAGCTCCTTAGCAGCAGGGGATGTCTGCCCTGCACGGACACTACTCTGCATATTGATGCTCCATTTATATATAATAATAATGAGGATGAGGGAAAAAAAGGGGTAGCAATTTTTCCCCAATTTGAGGAAGTATTGTGCTTGTAATTAAAACATACTTTCTCTTAACATAATTTATTTCCTTGCATAATGTAATTTGACAGAGCATTATAAATGTATATCTCTATGCTTCATGACCCCATTATGAGGACAATTTTTTTCCGTAGTAATTCATTTGTGTTCTGTTTCTTCTTGCTTTCTGATTACACAATCAGGATTGAATTGTGCAACCAACAGCCTGATTAAAATGAGACAAAAAACCTATACAGCTCAGCTCACTGAAAATCTCTTCTCGTTCCCCCAAAGACAATGGCAAAATTCCTATTTGCTGGAAAAGACAAAGTTATTAAAATGGATTGGAAAAGGAAGAGTAGAAGGTGGAGCTCCAGCTCCCTGGGGGAGGAAGGCAGCCACAAACACAATTTGGGGAAGTATTACAGGAAAAAAGGAAAACCAGTAAGAAGTTGGGATTGACAGGAGGGGTGTGGGAGGTGGTTTCTCTTTTATTCCAGATTTTAGGATCACAGTGAGGGACAGGGTTTTTTACAGCAATAATTTATTTACTTAGGAGAAAATAACTTAAAAAACTAAATCAAAAGGCAGTTATTTTGATGCAAGGGTCATAATGCTGCCAGATGCACAAATAACTGTCCATTAATTCTATCTCGCTACCAGGCCTAGGCTCTGCACAGCCCCCGTGGTGGGTGGGACTTTACCTGCCCCAAAGAGTTCACAGCTCCTGTGTTTTCGGACGAACCCGAAAGGTGCCTAACAAATAATACAGGGAAACCTATTCAGTCACTGGAGGAGTGTCACTATATCACTAGTCGGGAATAATTTCTGTGGTCAGAATTAAACACCCATTCTGGTAAATGGTAGGATTAAATGCTCTAAATTGCACATGGTTTTGTTTGCGTTTCGATTTCCTTTGTTGCTGTTCTTGTTCTTTTTTAAGGCTTTTTGTGAATAACGTTTTATTTGATTGGCTACTAGTTAGAAAAGCGAAGTTTTGATTCATTTCCTGAGAATATTAACAAAATGAATGCTGAGGTATATGCATACATCTGTGCAATGCCGACTTGACCTCGGAACGAAGATCAAGATCAAGTCTAGTCTAAGATCTAGTCTAAAGAATGAAATCTTAATACTTGAGAGGCAAACATATCCAGCAAAAGTGAGAAACTGAGTTGCAGCGTTGCCTGTTGCACCTTGGCCCCCTTACTTTATCGACTCCTTTGGTCACTTGAGAATGTATTTAGATGATCATAGGCTGCTCGCAAGCAACAGCAGTACATTCCTCAAACATACTAGAAACATATAAGAATATGGTGCGCCGCAAATTCTAGTAGGAGGCCAAGCTCAGAAAAAATGCTGATTAATATAAGTTATTAATTAATAAAAGAACTGATGAGAGCAGAAGTTTGGCCTCATGGTCCGTACTTAGATTTGGAAGCTGCAAGTTCCTAAATTGAATATTCTGGCTTTTTTACTAGCTTTTTCTTATAGCACATACAGTTTTACATTATCTCCTCTTATTTCCTATAGATATAACTCTATTTACTACAGTGATGCTACTCAAGATGTTAAAACTCCAAGTAGTTATAGCTACAACTAGTTGGAAAATGGGGGAACATCTTAGGGACCACTCCTGACCAATTCTAATTATTGCCATTAATGTATGATTGATATATTTGAAACAGAATTTCCTTAGAAGGTGTGACCTGCTCTTTGAAAGTGGGGGAAAATACTTATTTTTAATCACCTTCATCTCAAGAGCTGTAATTGAGGTTATGAAGTTAGAGTGGATTAACAGGTTAGTGATTTATTTTGCTTTTCAATATGGGGGGAAAAGGAAAATCCAGTGAGTTTCTTATAGAAACTTTACTAAAGTGCTCAACCTTTGAACACAAATGCAAAATCAAATGTTTTAAGTTAGGGCCATAAGCTTCACATTAGAAATTAATCATGAGATGTTTTGGTGATAAAATCTCTCTCATTTGAAAATGTAATTTGTTAACCAGCACAATATCTGTTTCAGGGCATTCTTCAAGCTCCAATAAAGATTTTCATAATAGTATAATAACGTGCCTATATTAAGCCTGGTGTGAAAGGAAAGCATGCTTTCCTCCTGGCTCACAATCTCCCTTTTTGTCCCCTCTGGGCTTCAGGGATGTGATCTGTTATTTGCCAGCATAACAGAGAAGTCACAACTGATCTTGGAGTAGATCAAGTTGTAAGTTCAGGGTGGTAACCCTCTGATACCAGGGTTGTGGGTGGGCAGTGAGGACTCCAGACCCTTGTAGCTGCCTGATTGTTGGTCACAGCCACTTCTGCCCGTGACTTGGGTGTGCAAGAGAAGTGGGATGCTGATGGCCAAGTGGTTGTTCCCCAAAGACATCTTGTGTGGATGAAACTTAGGTCTGTGCCTCATGTTAGGGACCTGTGTGGGTAGTTAAGGGTGTTCAAGGTGAAGTGTATCCCATCTCCTGCACCTCCATCTGTTTCTTCCACCCATCCTTCCCGTGCACTACTGTTGGCTTTCACTCACACACACGGCAGTAGGAAAGAAAGCACATCATGTGTTTGATCAAAATGGACTGAAACAGATGGAAGTCTTGGACTTGTACTGTGCTTTGCTTGCTCGATGAAGGAATAGTCAGTTAAATGCTAACAAAGTATTAGTTTGGGCCTGGGGGGTGGGGAGAGAAACCCAACTTGCAGTTCCCCTTGCATTTGCATAACTTTATGTTGTAAAAATAACTTAATATGACTGTAACACGTTGATTCTGGGAAGCCCCTTAGAAAGGCAACAAGCACATGGCAGCGCTGGAGCTGGGCTGTTTCGCCTGGGCTGTAATTATTTTTATTTATGAAATTCTAAATTCCAAATTCTGTTTTAAATATTGAATATTTCGGGGGAACTGACAGCTTGTGCTAGCTTTAGGATATGCCTGCTTGGTAATTATTCATGAGGAGAACAGCTGAAAACAAACTAGTTATACACCTTGGCAAGTCGCTGTGATTTTAATGCTGTGAAATTTCCCTATGGCCATGTGACTTTATTCGAAAGTACTCTAACAGTGCAGATGTCCAGAATGCCAGAGCTGTTACAAATGTGATTCCTGTAGTCAAAGTTTTGAATCATCAGTGCTGGAGGAAAAGGAGAGGGAAAAAAAGGAGAACAAGGGGGAAAAAAAGAGAAAAGACTGATGATACAGTGTGTGTTTTGAGTGTTTGTCACATACTTCATTATGTGCAGCTCTCATACATTACTGGAACGCAGATAGATCATAAGTTATAGAACTCAATGCATGTTCAGGGCATATAGCGGAACTTGCAGTGCCTGGAAGAATGCATCACTGAAAAGCACAAAGTATTTTAAACTATCTTGTTTAAGCTCTGATACCAGAGGCAGCATCAGCACTGACATTTTTGGAAGTTTCAAAGTAAGATAATTTCTCTGTAACATTGGATGAAGAATTGAAACGCTTCAGATTTAGCTAAAAATAAAACATTTCTCTACTTTTCGCCTTTTCTTTTTTGCTTCTCCATATGGCTCCTGAAACATTCCTTCATTTAAATAGGTTTTAGAGCTCTTTCCTTATAGTTCCTAAAGCATTCATTGCTTTTGAGAGAAAAAAAAAAAAGCCCTCACATTTTAGCATGTGCTATTTTTGTTATTCTAATTAGAAAAAAACAGCTGGCCCCGTGCAGCTCCGACTGGAGGTTTTTCCAACACATTGTTCCCATTTTATTTCCCTCTTTTTCTGTCAAGCTCCAGGCTCCCACCTCTCCTCGTCGCGCATGAGCCAGCCCCAAACCCACCTGCACGAGCAGCCCCAAGTGTCACATCTGCCAAGGAACAAAAAGAAAAGCCTTTACTGGGCACAGGACACATCCATCAAATTCTCGGTATTAGGGATATATATATGCACAAGTAACTGGAAGTGACACCAGGCTAATGGCCAGTAGCTTCAGTTTCCATTCCGAGGTATTTTTTAGTGTCTTTAGCTTGTGTTCCTTCTCATACATATAAACAACGTAACTGCTTTCATTGTAAAAAACCCCAGGTAATCAGCCTTCACTTAGGATTTTGATATCTGCGAACGTGTGTGCCTACAAATAATCATTGAAGCTGATCAAAGTCCCACTCGCTGTTGCTATGGTAATGAATCCCCATTTTGTTTACGGATGGGTATGCGCCACATGACAAGGAATGATGTCAGGTGGAAAGCTGAGATAAATTAAATTTGTGGTCTGAAGTTATTAACATATGTTTTCTGTGAGTGTGTGCATGTGTATTAACTAAGGAAGGGGAGAGCCAGAAAATTCCCTTCTTTTAAAGTGACAGGGAAACACACTGCTTCCAACATCAATCACGGCGGAGTTTATTCTACTTAGATGAAGGAGACATAGAGCAGTTGGGGCAAGGATGTTTTGGGGCCACATCCGAATCAATGGAACTGCTTTTTAATGCTTCTACTCGTTATGTAATTTCCTCATTCATTGTTTCCTCCTGTTTGCAGTTCCATTTGTCGATGGGACTGCTTTTGCAACTGTCCTTAACTTTGTTTTGTCTGAATGGAAAGTCTTTAAGTAACAAAAGTCATTACATTTCTTGACAAATAATGACACAAATATTATTGTGGAAAGCAGAAGGATTCAGACAATAACTTGGAATTGCATTTCAAAACAAATGCCATAATACACTGATAATTTAGAAACACACTCTGAAGCCCTAAATGCATGCAATCAAAATGAAAATCTGTGTATCTGTCAATTAGAGTTTACTTCTGTTTATGCAGGATTTCCCTTAATGCTGGTTCCTGCAGGAGACTGGCCTTTATGGGTCAGAATTGAATGCAGGTAGGTGCTGGGGAAAATCAAAAGCCTGTAGGGAAAGGAATTGTGAAGGGAAATGTGTTTCTCTGCAAATTTTGGATACAACATCCTCCTTTTAACTTTGACACGTCTGTACCTATGGGTTTGGAGACGCTGCTTGAAGGCATTTGCCTTAAAGAGGCTGTACCACCTATTTCACAATGCGGGGATGAGAAGCTGTTTTTATCAACAGCGGTTTGCTCTTGTTGGTCCTGTGCTTCCATACAAAGGGTAGCAGAAGTGCCTCTAGCCAGCTTTCATTTCAGCCCCGCTGACTTTCAGTTCCACTTCTCCTTATAGCACCTGTCAGGGTATCTGAATGAAATCCCACGATAGTGGAGAAACTCAACAAGTTCAGCAACGTTGTGCTTGTAGGATGGTGACCATGGAACAAAAAGCAGAAACCAGCAAGGGAAATCCACAGTGTTTCTGATTCCTGAGGGCACAGGGACTTCACCTTGAATTAAATAACTTGTGTGTCTGATAAATTCTCCTGAGGAATTGCATTAATCCTGGTTTAGAAGGTGTAGGCATTAGTTGAGAGACAACAGAAATGAGCATTTATGGAAACCCTTGTATCATGATGAAGTCGGAGGAGAAGGATGTTAGATACAGCAGAGATGGGGATTACTGACACGCTAAGCCAATGCCTCAGCATTCCAGCAGATTGAAACAATGCCAATTAATCTCTTCCAAAGTTTGGTTTGTGGAGCATATTCCTACACAGAATATTAGAGTAGAAACAGAGACTGCGGCAATTCTATCGCTCCAACTATATCTGTAAAAAAAATGCCCTGAAGATGCATTGATATTTTTGTACATTTATATGTTATTATTTAATATAGGATCGACACTGAATTTGTTACTTTGAAGGCCGCAGACCATTTTTCTGTCTCTTTAGAAATATAATAATCTCTCTAATTCACATGCCATGTGGTGGTGTACCACCTAGCAATAGGTGCGTAATTGAGGGCAGAATTTGACCCTTTGATTCTGTAAATCACATATGATCATTACAGAAGGGCTCAGATCTTTCGACGTTGTATGATTGCCAGCTCACCAGCCACCCTTCCTTTGTCACGTTATTTTTTTAGAGGCTGACACTCTAATGAAAGCAATACAAAAGGCTGCCAGAGCCCAGCTCAGAATGCCCAATTTGCTTTGACTGCCATTTTAGAGAGCAAAAGTGTGTTCCATTATTTGTATCAGGATTAGGGTGAACTTAGAACAGCAGATCTTCTGGACAGGGGCTACACCTTTCCTTTCCTTTAACGGGTTGTGCACGTTGGTGGTATCAGGTAAATACTAATTCAACAGAAGGAAAATGAATGCGTTGCTCAAGGTGGACAAATCAATGTCTGTTGGCTCTGTGGAGCACTGGGATTTTTAAGCATTCCTCAATTTCCAGCCCTTACACCTAAGCGATAAGATTTCAGAAGATTTTGTGTGCGCCTTTGTGTATAAAAGCTGAGCAACCCCTGTTTTCTTTGGCCCAAGCTTCCAGAAGAATCCACAGCACATCCAGTCGTACTCATTACCTGCTGTCTGCAGCCAGGAGAGAAAGCGTGCCTTTTGGTAACACTGTTTTGAAAATCTTGACTTTCTTTTCCTTCTGTCCTTCTTTGCCGCAAACTTTTTCTGTCTTCCTCATCTGAGCTACTTGGGGAGAACGAGAGCATTAAAGCAAGCTTGTCAAATGTTAACCTGATCAAGAAAAGGCTTGGAAATCCATTTTGTTCCCTGGAGAGAGGCTGTATTATTCTGAGGTGCCCTCTTGCTATGTCAAGAGCTAAAGATGCTTCGTGAACCACACCTAGGCAAAGATGAGTAAGACCCTCCCTTCGAAAGGCTTAGACCTGTTGAGCATCCTTTTCATCATTACAACATACAGTGCATTGGAGCGTCTCGGATTAATCATCTCTTCCCACAAGGAGAATTTCCTTTTGTTAAGACCTTAGGGAAGCTCCGTTTTTTCAAAATACACCCTGGACGGGACTGAAGGGGTTTTTTCTTTCCTTTGGAGCCCCATTCACTGAAGCAAACCTCCATGTTTAAACTTAAAAACCAGAGGCAGCAAGGGTTTCAATTCAGAGGAAGAAAGGGGCACCGGTCCTGAGGATCCTGTGAAGACGTGGCATTCTCCTGAGTGCTGGAGAAATTTGTGAAACTCATTATCTTCCAGCCAGCATTTTAAAGAAATCCCTGACTAGATCAAATTTAGCTTTGGCACAAATGTGTGCAACTCATATTAGACCATGGAAAAGGATCTTGTTAATCATCGTTGCAAAACAATGCTCGGGTATCCTTAGAGGTGGGGTTTGGGGTTTTTACTCAATTGAGGTTTAATTTTCTGTGTGGATATTGCATGCGCAGATCTTGAGCCCCAAGGGATTTCTTCTGAGACATGAAAGTGAGAACATATTGCTGCATGCGAAAAATACTTCTACCGTTGTTGCTCAATGTAGAGTCAATTGTCTGACTTCAGAACATGATAAAAATGACAAAACCCACCCCTCTCCCCCAAATAAACACCCCAAACGATGACATTTTATGATGAGCATTAACATATTACAGCAGAATCTGAAATTTAGGCTTTGAAAATGAACTGATTTTAGAAAACTAGGTGCGTAGAGCTTATACAGGAGTCACACAGAGTAAATTCATGCATGCAATATGAAGTTAGGCTGCCATATCATTCACTGGGTTCATTTGTTTCCTTTTTCTACTTTAATTCTGGATCTTTCTATTGTTATTCTTCCAAAGGGAATATGGTACAGCAGATTCATCAGAGGCCATTATTTACTGATTCTGTTATTGTTTTCATAATGGGCAATTCATGAACCGATCATTGAGTTTTAGCAAGTGGCTAATGAATCATTGCTGCTGGCTCAGGGAGAAACAGATTCCTCATGTTTCTGCAAGTCTTCAGGTTTCCTCCAGATTTCACAACCAGTGTCATTCGTTTCACTTATTTCTTCCTCATCTTCCTCTCTCAGAATATTACCTCCCAAAGACCCAAAGCCGGTGACCATTTAAATCATGTCGAGTGTTTTTCACCAGTAGATTGGTGTCCATATATTGACTAAAAGGAGATTTGAGCAAGAATCGAGAGGAGATGCAAATTTCAGGAGGTCTCAAGCGAATGAGAAGCCATCAGTAAACTTTAAATCCTTATAAATCAGCTACAAGACAGCCCTAAAATAATAAACAATTTCAAATGAATGATTTTAATAAGTTAGCAAAACAGATTTGTTGATTAATATAGCGGAACGTATTCCTTGCTTCTTATGGAATAATGATGAATTATTATTAAAGATGCTATGTTGGAGCTGTTATGTAGCAGTGTGGAAACTTTAATAGTGGCCTGCAAAAAAGGCTCTTTCTTTGTCATTTTTCTCTCCCAGCTTTTTGAAAGGCGCATCCCTCCACAATTGTTACAGGGGAATAGAACTCAAAGATTTATTTCTGAGAAAAGGTTTAAATTGCAACAGCAAAATGTAATAGCCAAATAACGAGACTGAATCGGTATTAAAATAAAGGAGAAAGAAAGGAGAAGGCGTAGACTCATTGCTTACCTGTCTATTCGTGGAAATGGCTCCATCATATTGCAGCTTGATAGTAGCTCGCTATAGCTCGTGTGTTGATGCAGAAGGGCGTTAGGCTCGTGGGGTTTAGTCACTGGTTGCATCGCAGTGTGTGTGTTTGAATTTCATAGTACCGGGAGGTTTTCCTGGAAGCCATTCCTGTGTGGGTTAAGCCTTGTCTCCTTCACCTTTCCCACAGAGGAATATTACATTTGTCATAAGCTGCCAAATTTGGTTTTGTTTCATTTGTAATAAACTGTTATGGAGAATGGTAGAATCATTTTTTTTTCTCTGTGGAGAAGTTGAATAACAGTTGCGAAGTAAGAAATACCATGAGTAGATATTGAAGATCCCTCACACATTTTGGGGGCTTGTTTGTGGTCGTATCTGGTTTGAAATCAGATTTCTGGGCTCATCCATACCATTCTTACACCGGTAAAACAGTTGTTTGGATATGTGGTTGTACTTCACCTTGTGACTAGGTGTAATCAGAAGAGGAGGCTTGGCTATTTCTTTTAGCAGATGGTGAGATTTTATTAAAGAGCAAAATCAAAGTATTTCACAAGAAAATCAAAATGTTTCAGTTAATGTAATTTATTTTATTGCCGTGAGGGCTGCATGGAGCTGCAGGTAATGTACTGATGGTCTATTGCAGGCTTCCTTTCCTTCCATGTGTTATATTTGTGTCTTGAGTATTGGAGTTGAAAAGTCACTTTTCTGTAGTTTCAGTTGGAACTTTCTGAGCAGCATTTTTACAGCTCCCGAGTAAACACATGGTTTTGTGGTGGTTCTCGTGGTTCAACACCAGTCAGTGCTTTGATCTTTATGGAAGATGAAGATCGCCAGGGGCTGATGTAAAGAACCTTTTTGCCTCTTGCAACCCTCTTCTCTAGCAAGAGAGCATTGGTACCATTTTAAACCCCAAATATAAAGCCCCTGTTTTTCTGAAGTCTGAAATTACCCTGCTTCCACAATATAGGCAGTAGCAGGGACCCATAGGTAGGCTGAACTGTTGCATCTTCTTTTTCTCTTCCTATTTCTATTCACAGGGACTGTCTGCCGTATATGGAATTTAAGTGCAGATAATAAGATCAGATTGGAATTTCCATGAGCAGTATCTTTGTCAGATTTGTTCAAAATAAGTGAAAGATATTTAAGATTTTTTTATATTCTCTTTCAAGAGGTTAGAAAATGAATGAGAAAACCCTCTGTAAAATTGGGAAGCAGGTATATTGCACTGTTAACGTACTTGTCATTTTTTGCATGACAAATCATTAAAATAGGTTATATTTGTGTTGCACATCCATTTTCCAGGACAAAGACTGTGAGAAGTTATGGAAACTTATAGAGAGAGTGTTGCATTCCATCTCCTCCCAAACCACAGGAGCAGAGCGCGTCCCAGGCACAGAACAAAACAACAACAAAGAAATCCCCCAAAGTCTGGCCAGAGGCTGTTAGATTTATACCGGCTAGAGCTAATGCCAGGAGCCTCGGGGCCAGATCCTCAGCTGGTATAAACAGCTCAGCCAGGCTTGGGGCTGTAAATGGGATTGTTGAGAACCGTCCCTCAGTGCTGACACTGCCTGGGAGCAGTTTGCTCTAAAGCAGACCTGCTGTGGTTTGTAAAGAAAGAAAAGCCGCTCTTTTCAGGTGTTTAATACTCTCTGTTCCAGTCTCGCTGCTGCTCAGAGCTCCCTGTCTGTGTGCATTGAGTTTGATAAACAAGGCAGACAGACAATTTACAGATAGAGCACTTTGTGACTTTCTCCCCCTTTTAAAAAGAGCTGGTTGTGTGTGAAGCTTCTTGGCTGTGAGGAAGTGATGATAATGCAAAGAAGCCACCCAGTCTTTCATGCCAATATTCCTTCTTTCTACTTGTGTCCAGGCTGGTCTGTGTACTGAGAGAGGTGAGCTATTAATATTGCCTTTTTACAGCTAAATTGTCTGACTCCAGAATTGTTCACAGATTCTATTAAAGACCCCTATGGAGGATTGCTTCTACTGATAGGCATTTTAATTCATCCGGGTACACGAAGGTGTTACCTTCCTTTCATTAATAAAATGGAAACTCATAAAGAAAACCAGATTATCCTGAATTTATGATCAAGTAATTTTGTTTCTCTTAGCTCTGGTAATAATTGTGGAACATTATTTCCTTGTTTCTTTTCCTTTCTCCTTCATATGCATAGACAATCTTCATTTCTCATGTTTATTTATCTCTCTTTTTTTCCCCTTTTAATTTGACAGGAAAAGCTATCTAGGACCCCAGGAGGCAAACACTGAGGGTTAGGAATTGGTCCTTCCCATCTCCACTTTAATGAAATAATAAGTAATAGGTTCATATTTACCAATGCTTTAGAAATTCTGGGTTATTCTTTGTGGTCTGTCTTAAAAAAATCTTAAAATGGGAGTTTCTGGCTTTATTTTTAATGTGTATTTTGTATTTTTTCTGGCACTTTGTCATCCACACTGTGAAGTGATCGATCTCTCTCATCATGACTCTGAATATTCAACTTCTTACCTGTATTTTACTATTTCCCCCCTTAAGACGAAGCTATCAGATCAAGTGAATGTTGTTAACAGACCGGTTTATACACGGTTTTACTCACACCAACCTCTCTCTGCTGCTGTACATCAATGGCAAGCAGTATCTGTTTATTCCCGATGCCTTTTGGGGAAAAGCCCTGAATCCAGTTCTTCCAAAGGCGGATTGTGCTGTGGGTCACTTCTGTGCTGCAGGGCACTTCGGAAGCACCTCTGCAGAGTCCACTTCACTTGAATGACTTCTTCATAGGCTCATAGAATCATAGAATACTTAGGGTTGGAAAGGACCTTAAGATCATCCAGTTCCAACCCACCTGCCATGCCCAGGGACAATTCACATTAAACCATGTCATGGACTTAAAATGAAGAGTGAGGAGCTAAGTTATGTCTGTAGGTGCTTTGGCTACTCTTTGGTGGTAGGGTGGGCTCTGAGATTTCTTAAGATGCAACTGCAAGAAACATCCAGTGCATTTCTGACCAAATGGAGGGTTGAGATCCAGCTGGGTTCAGAACAGCAACGTGGCACAAGGGTGATGTAGTTGCTCACCAGCTAAATTTCAAAGTAACTAAGGTAACAGCAAAATGTACAGCATCTTTTTTTTTTCCCTGTGCCTTTTCATTCAGAGGTTGTTTATCTCTTAAAGTATAGGAAATTAGATTTAAAGTCCCCACATGCATCTAGAGTTAAATGAATTATCAGATTTCAATCATGGTCTGCGAAAACTGGCAACAAAAGTGGGAGAGACACATCTCCATTCCTTTCACAGAAAGAAAACTTCCCTCAAACCACATTTATTTTTCTAAACACTTTTAATATCATTCTTTTCTTAGAATCATAGAATAGTCAGGGTTGGAAAGGACCTTAAGATCATCCAGTTCCAACCCCCTGCCATGGGCAGGGACACCTCACACTAAACCATGGCACCCAAGGCTCTGTCCAACCTGGCCTTGAACACTGCCAGCGATGGACCATTCACAACTTCCCTGGGCAACCCATTCCAGTGCCTCACCACCCTCACAGTAAAGAATTTCTTCCTCATATCCAATCTAAACTTCCTCTGTTTCAGTTTGAACCCGTTACCCCTTGTCCTATCACTACAGTCCCTCATGAAGAGTCCCTCCCCATCACCCCTATAGGCCCCCTTCAGATAGTGGAAGGCTGCTCTGAGGTCTCCACGCAGCCTTCTCTTCTCCAGGCTGAACAGCCACAACTTTCTCAGCCTTTCTTGCTTACAAGATCCTAATTTGCCCCTTTGAACATTTTAAATGCTTCTTGAGTTGTTGCTTGGGTGCAGGATTCATCTCAAATCATGTTCAGTTCTCACCTTTTTCTGCAAACAGTTGCTGATGTCTATTGATGTGGCAACGACACTGTAGTGCATGGAAAACTGCAACTCTTTTGTAAGCCAGATTGTAAATATCTGCTTAGTGGAGTGTTTTTCCCAGATTCGTGACAGTTATACTATATGTAGGGTGTGACCCAATGGCCATCTGCTCCACAGCAAGTGTTGGCCAATGCCTATTTCGGTACAACAGTGTAAAAGCTGGTTAACATGCAGTTTTATATCCATGAGCTATTACTGAGTTAAAAATGAGTTTTCTTTATTTCAAATATTGTTTCTTTTAATTAGTGGCATTCATTATTTTTGATAATCTCGTAGCTGAAAATTAGTTTATGAAGATGGCCTAATCTCTCTTAATGCCTCTGTTGGTATCATGGACATTTCGCTTCTCTTTCTAAATGAAATGTTTCTTGCTTACACTCTCTTAACCTGCTCAAGCATTGAAAGCCAATAAACTACAGATCCTCTTAATTTAGAGTTGCTGAAGTTGCTGAGCAGAAATATTTTCAATTTGATATTACTTTCATGATACAGGAAGCAATAGCATGAAAACCCAGACGAAGCATTCCTGGAACATGGACTGGAAATATGATTTCTTTTTTTCCCCTTCTTTAATAGAAGTGTGCAGAATAGTCAGGAATGCTGCTCCAACACGCGGCATCCTGAAGCAAAAAATGAATCAGGTTGTTGCGTTTCATCTATGTTGTCTCAAGAACGGGCATAGAAAACCCTTAATGAAAGAACCCCTGTGAAAGACCATAAAGCTCTTCTCCAAATAGAGTCAATGAGAAATTTCTGACTTAGTAGGAAATTACGGTAGGTCCAGCAGCATCTAAATATCGTTTATCTGTCATGCATCTTAAATGCTGTATGTGAAAGTGTTTTCAAAGCAGCTCAGTGTATTTCTTTTTCCTTATAGCTGGGATACGTAAAGCATAGAGGTGGCAAATGGAGGGAGATGGTATCCTCCATAGTAACACCTGACCCGGTATGAGCTTCTTCACATCTTGTCCATCCTTCCGCCTTTTCCAGCTGTTGGTGCAAGAATGACAGGGTGTCCTAACTTCCTTTGGCATGAATCAGTCCCTCTGCAGATCTTTATTATCGAGGTTAAGGAAATTTTTATTTCCTTTTACTTTTTTATTTCCTTTTGAAAGAGGAAGCAAAAATGTAAAGCTTGACTCAAGATCCCTTACCAGAATAGGCTTGGCTTCTCCTAGCTCTGTCTCCTGTCGTTAATCATTTTACTGTATACCTATGATGTACAACAGTAGCTTACGTAAGTAATTTTAATTGAGTAAATTTGGCTTGGCACATTTAATGAAAAATAAAGTATTGTTGGCAATTGAAAACTGTGAGACTCGAGAAATGCGGGCACTTTTGAGGATTTTCTGTTGTTTCAGTGCTATTGCTTTCAGCCTGCATTAAGCTCCCAAATTAGTCAGAAAAAAATTAATTGTACAAAATTCAAGGTAAATATTCCATTAATTCTCCTAACGCGATGCAGAATGAAAAGGTGCACGTAGAGCAGTTATTCTGCCTCTAGTGCGTGTATCACATAAAATGCAGCTTCCTGCACAATGACTGAACTTGCACAGAGCATAGAGGTTTTGCTGCATGTACGAGGAACTTCGTGGCAGAGAGGCAAAAGTAATTTCCCTAATGACTGGTTGAAAATCCCGAGATCTGCAGAGCATCCACTTTTCGTGTCTAGCAAAGCGCACGCCATCTCCACCTGCCTCTTTATGACACTGCAGTGCATGACAGAGACTGCTGCATCACACAGCATGGAAACAAATAGCACATGTCAAAACTCAAGTAGGAAGCTTTGAAAGGTCTCCTGAGGAAGAAGCATTCTGTTTTGCAGCACGGCTTTGCCCTGCAAATGTCTCTGTAAAGTGTGTCCAGAGGACTTATAACACTTTGTGTAGTCCAAATGCCCTCCCTCACATTCAGTTTTAAATACGTTTACGTGCACAGAAGCATTTGAATTGCAGGGATGATTGTATGTAGCCACTAAACCCTTACATTTCAATATCCACTGCATCAGTTTGATTACCACACCCACCTCACTCTCATGTCTTTCCCTGCCCTCCTTTCCCTTTTCCCTTTACTATCTCGTTTTGGCAGGTGTGGAGCTGGTTTGCATGCTGAGGTGAGGGGCCTTGCGATGCCAGATGAGGTTGCAAAGATGATGGCTGTCTGGTTTGGGGTAAAGGAGGGTGCATGGAAGAGCAGTGGTTTTTCAAGGAAGCAGGGAAACAAAGCTAGCAGCCGCCTTCCTGCCAGCCCCATTCAGTTACAAGGATCCAGTAGAATGCTATGAGTCCTACTGCATGTTAGTAGAGTCCAGTTCCTGTCAGTGCCAGTGCAAAAGTTTCCTTTAATTTACTAGAGGTAGGATAAGACTGTTAATGAGTACATGCCTTGCTCTGTGTAGGAAGCGTGCAGTTAGTAACCAGCTCTAAAGGAGCATCTGCGTGCCTCTGCGATGTTCTTTAATGTGTCTTTGTAATCCTAAGAAGACTAGTGCTTCAAAAGTTTCTTCTTTCTTTGTTGTTAGAAGACCAGGTTGAAAAGGTGCATCAACAGGGTTCCATTTTCTCCATGAGTTGTTTATACTCCCTCTTTATACCTGCATGCAAATCGAAACCAGTAGTTGTTCTTTCTAGGGAGTGCACAAGACAATAAATAGCTGTGTATCTGTGTATGCTCCCACTGCGCCATCATGTTTCTCTGAATCACCGGCTCATTGCTTCGAAGCTTCAAATCTCTAGAAAATATTCATCTTTTATGCCCAGAAAGATAATGTCATCATAGTTTATCAACGGGGTTGTCATTGATGATCTACCTGTTCTGATAGAATCATAGAATGCTTCTAAATGCTAAACTGTTCTATATTTAAGGCTGTCAATATCTAAATATCAGATTTTGTATGGAGTCACAGATACCCACATGCATGGCTTGGGTGAGCAGTAAAAGGAAATCAATAGGGAGGGGAGTACTCTGGGTGGTAAAATAGAAGTTGCATCGGGCCAGCCAGTCCTAATGCAAATATATCTAATGTGTTTCAGCCAAGATATTAAGTGGGTATTTTTGCTGTTTATCTCTAGTCCTGTGGGCTCCAAATCTCCAAACTGATGGGCTATTTCAGGAAGACTCTGAGTTGCTCTTGTGCTGCAGCCAGTATTTCTCCCACTGATAATACTGTCACTAATTACCCACGTCTTGGTGTATGCTGAGAGCATAGCTGGCTTCCTACAAAATGTTACTGCATTATCAGTGTTTATCCTCATTATAGAGTACTGCAGAATACCTTGTGTGTGAAAGGAGCAGAGGAGCCCAGATTTCATTCTCTGTATGTACATACACGCAAGTCGTCAGTTCCATTTGGTCCTTCTCTAAAGTATTTGTAAATGTTATTTTAAATAAACATTGGGCTGGTTCATTATTAAATCTGTATCTAAATTTCATCTTCTCTAAGATGGTAGAAATCTTTAGGATTCATCAGCATGTCTTAATACTTGTGCTTGGCTAATGTTTTACATTTATAGGAGTTTTAAAAGGCAGGTGCAACGTGACATATCACAAGAAGCAAATTAAACTCTTGTAAAGCACAGCTGGAATGCTAAAAATGTGTATTTGTAATTTAAATATGTGACACCATCACACTGTAAAATCAGTTCATAATTAGAAAACATCTGTTTTTTTCCAATATGATGTCTATTAGTATATTTAAATAATTTAGAATGCAGTAAGGGGGGTGAGGGGGCAGTCAAGCTATAGTAAGTGATTCAGGACTTTTCTTTTGTTTAAATGGCCTCCTCCAGTTCTTTAAGCAACCCATCATTTTGAAGGCAATTCTTGGTTCACATTATAATCACCATTGATGAAATACATATGCCAAACATATGTGCTGTTATGACCTTATTGTCAGTCAAGAACCAGGTTTTGTGGATGCTATTGTTAAGAAGGATTTACACACTGTCATGTTGCTGGGTTTTTTCTTTTCTGATTATTGGAGAACTGTGAGTCAAATAAAAGTTGATTATTTTAACAGCAGAATTTACATGAATACATAGATCTGTATATATAGAAAACACAATGATGTCTGAGGAGTTTATGGTATCTGGAAACATACTTAAACTAGATTAAATACTGACTGAAAATGTATTGGGATCAATTCAAGTTTAACTAATAAAGTTTGAACAAAACCACAACTTCTCAAATGAAGTTAACATGGTAGATTAGCCACACATCTGTCATCAGCGCTCACGTAGGAGGGTATTTATGTCGGTGTGATGAAAATCCTAATGGATGTTTTCGTCCTGCCTGAAGTGTGCAAGTGGAGCAGCCCCCCAGTTTACTGGCACTAAACTATATAACCTCTCTCTTGCCATTGCCTGAGCATCTATTTAAGTTAAATAGAAGCCATACAGTCCTCAACAGGTTTTATGCTCTTTTTGTGGTGGACATACATGAATAACTGCCTAAAAGTCTTCACACATATTGATAATGCCTCAAAAGCGCAGTGTAGACACAGTAACTCAGAGGGCTCTTTCAGCTCAGTGTCTGGGCAGTCATGTTACTAAGTACTGCGAGGTCCATCTATCAGTATCAACTCTTCTCTGGGATGGAAATGTCCCAGACAAAAGAATGTGTTCAGTTTGTGTGCTTCCCATTTGAAATTAAACTGATTTTCGCCCTGGAAATGAGGCAGAAATGTAAAACTAACTTCTTGGGGCTAGAGTAGCTAAAGTTAACGTGCTGCAATTTGCAGGCGTCTCCGTCTTGGTCGTCTTTTATCAACCTTTGCTGCTGCAGCCCACCACAAGCTTTTCATCAGTTTATGCATTGTGCGCCAGGGCAAATAATGACAGAATATCTAGCTAAAGAAGGGGTACTTAATCAGCAATCAAGATTCAATTTGTTTTAATTTTAGCAGGTGTTTGTGAGGTACATTGATGGGAGAGATAATATGTACTGCTTTCATTAGCTCTCTTGTTTTTGTGCTTGAACATTTAAGAGCCAGATGTTCGGAGGTGAGCTGATCAGAATATTAAGTCTCCAGAGGTTGGTTTCCATAGTGTTTTACATTCCTTTCTTTATCTCCCTCAGTTCACCCTGAGCTATGAGGTGCAAGTGCTCGCAATGACAGACCACATCTCTGCTTCCTATTCAGCTAAAGCCTCAAATTAGTCTAATTCTCTTTTTAAAAGAACAGAACCACAACACAAAACCTATAAAAAAGTAAACCCACAGAAAACAACTTTATTCTAATAATCTGCAATTAATTCTTGGTCCTTGGGTCAGACTCATTTCTCACTTAGATTGGTTTAGTTGATAAAGCTCTTACGGAAATGATTTGTTTAGGAACTGGTATAATACTGCCAGGATGTTTTACCTCAGTGGAAACATGGAGCTGCCATCCCTCAGTAAGCTACTGATTCCATCATCATCTGAAGGTAAATATATAGTCTGGATCATTTCTCTGTTTTGGGGGAGAAAGAAGCAGCTATAACATCAGAATGCCTGAACATGAGAGGGGACTGACTGCAAAATGGACATGAGTGGCCTCAGTCACTAGTCACATTTGAATATCATGGGAATTCCATAACATAAGGTCATTGAAAGGATACATGAGAGCAGACAATAGGATTGCCCAAGAGAAGGCAACTTAACCTTTTGGATAGGTTTTAGCCCAATGGGGGCCATGCAGCAGCCCTGGCTCAGTAGCTGCTGCAGTAATACATCAGTAGTCCCCTGTACAATAAACTCTCCCTATGTTGTGACTGTGATTTCTTTCAGTAGAGAAAAACAACGCCAGAAATGAAGAGTTAAAGAGAACTGCTACTGGCGAATGCTATAATGTTTTCCCTCACTATTAATTGTTCTCTGTTTACTTTGATGCTCAAAGATTGCCCTGTTTTACAAGCATATTTTCTTAATTGTGTCACCTTGTACTGTAAGTGTGTCAGAGGAGAAACATTTGCAAGTGATTAGATATGGACCTTTGTGTCACCAAATGTATGAGGTACATACCCTTATAGGATATAATTGTGATCTTTTAATATGCGGCCATTGACCCGGACTTGTTATTATCTATTATAGTTTATAATAATGTATCTCTTTATGATTAAATGATGATGCCTGGCAGAACACTATGATTAGCATTTCAGTTATTTATAGATTATGTCAGAGCAGTAATAAACATAAAATGCTGTTAATGTGTGGCTAATGAAATCTGGACATGAACAAGTTTATGAATTGATATAATTCATTTGAGTGTTCTAACTGAGCTGCTGGTTCTCGTCATAATTCAAAAGCTTAGCAGGGTTCACCGATTAGGTGGTAGACTAATTTGCTACAAAAAGTCAATGGGTTTTCATCGTCTTGGGCTATCATACACAGCATGGCTGATTGCATAAGGACTATACAAAGTAATTCTCATAAATATATTTATTAAACTTAATATGTTTTGTGAGGTTAGGATGGAATCAGCTACTGCACGACATATGTGGAACAAAATCACAGTGTGTTAGATACTAAAAAGATATGTTCAGTAAAACCGTTCAGGACCGGATCAATGAGGGGGTTATTTGAATTTTAAAAAGTGAGCAATTCAATATCAAATATAAATGAGAGCCATAAAGAATGATGCAGATGATTGACTGAGTGTGCTCGACGTTTATTTTACTTTGGCATCATAATTTCATTTCATGCTACAAATGCAGTTTTAAACTTGGGTCCTTCAGTGCCGCAGTAGCTGAGCATCTCTGCAGAGTTAATGGCAGCTCGGCTCTCCCATGGCTGGGGAAGAGTGAGTCCCATCTCACACCAGAGCTTGTCCTTCTACTTTCTTCTCTTCTTCACAGTCCTCATTATTGACTGCTCCCTATCCTTGTACAGCACTGCCTTTTGATACCTACATACACTGAGTCTTGGTCATCAAAACAGATGGTCCCAGCCTCCATGGGGTATCATTTTGGGGTATTTAAACAATGGACAGGTAGTGTGTTGGATATAATTTCCTCTTTGGAGGTCTTTATTTTTCAGCAGAGTCAGCGCATTGGTTTCCTCCTCCCTTTACCTATAACAGCATCTTTTGCTCTCCCCTGTTCTTTACTTCCTTGTGTCAAACCCACCATTGTTTTAATCAGGGTTGAATTCATGAGTGCAATCCATTATGCTATGCAGTAATGCTCTTCTCTGGAAGTACTTACTAACTTACATTCCCTGTGTAATTCTGGATTTCTTCAGTATCCTTATCTCCTCCAAAATGCGCTATCTTAGTGCCTTTTGTTTGAACATCTATGCTTAAACTTGACTTGGCTCCTTTGTAAAGAAAGGAAATCTCTTATGGGTTTATATAGAACCTCAAATACATTAGAAATGCATTTTGATAAGTTAATCAGACAAACCTTTTTATTTATTTATTTTTAATACTGAGATGCGTAGTAAAATTTAACAGAAAGTATTAATATTGTAAAGAAACAAACCAAAAGAATCAGAAATTATTTAGTAGCTGTGCTTCTTACTTAGGAAACTAACAGGATTAGTTAGAGATGATGAGCCTTGCTAATAATAACATTGATCACAAAATGTTTCTTCTTTCGTTTTAAAACAAAGCTGTGCAGTAAAGGGAGAGAGGGAAATGCTGCTTGAGAGTGCTGTTTTATCATCGTTTCTTGTTATAACAGGAGTCCAAACAACCCTTGTGTATTCTCCCCTCACATTTGTATCTTGACCCTACACGTGAGCCATACGAGGCCCTGCACTTTAATCTTCCCTATCAGGTTTTCTTCTGTTCCTTCCCAGTATCATTCACATTACACACATTCCTTCCATGCATTACATAAATCTTTGTCTTGTCCCTACAGAAAAAAGACTTCATGTAATCCTAACACACCCCCCCCCCCTCCTTGCTCCTCTCCCTCTTGCCAAGTGGTTGCTTTGGAGCTCCTTGGGAGATTTAGAAAGAGATTCATTCATTTTCCTAAAGAGAAAAGATTAAAGATGCCATTTAAATGCCCCCATATGTGTTATCTCCTCTAGAATGTGCTGTGTGAACTGAGGTGGAATTCAAACAAAGCAGTGGCCCAGAGCTTACCCTTCTTGTGTGCTTCGCGCAGGTCTCAGATGTGAGCATCCGGTTTGTGCTGGTGTTTGGCAACACCCCACTGGTGATGCAGGAGGTGACTCGTCTCCTCCTGAGTTAGGAGGTTGTTATGATGAAAACCAGTTGCACGTGGTGATTTTCAGATTATTTGCAGCATTGAGACTGAAGGACTTAGACCTTTGATCATCTGTGGTTGGACCTGGAGCTATCTCACGGTGATTGTGCGTGTGTATCTGCCTCTCTCGCAGGGGCATAATGTTTCACTGGCTTTTCTTAGTGGCTTCCTGCAACTTTCCTAAGACTTAGGTGAAAGAGGAAAAGAGCTTTGGTCAGGTAAAAAAGCTGAAAGCCATCAGCAAAACTCCTAAGTCAGAAAAGTCCTTCTCCTTAGCAAAGCATCCTTCATGGAAGATCTAAAAAGAGAACCTCCATCACATCAGTTTGCCACCTGCAGTTTCTTATCTTGTATGATTTTTGTGTATGATTTCTCCCCCTCACTGTTTAGTTTGAATTCTTCATAGTTAATGAAAATGCAGTTGGTATTTCTTCCCTGTGTCACAACCGAGAATGCTAACATTTCATTTCTCAAGTGATATGTGGCTCAACTTCTGCTCTTGATATTTTCAAGAGGCCAGTGATTAAAAAACCCATGTAGAATATGCTCTGTTATTGCCCTCTCTAGGCATTGTCGCATAAAACCTTAAAGGTTCTGGTGCTAAATCCCCAAGGCAGCATTTTGATACATGCCAGATGTTCACTCATGGGAGAGATAAATGTTTAATAATTTTTTGCTATTGTTACTGTTTTTACAATGTGTTATACTGCGAAGGCTAAAGCTCTGTTTTGCTGAAGGAACAAGCCTATAATAGGTAAGATCTTTACCTTTCCATCATCTTGCTCTGCCTTAACAACCTGAAGTAGCCCAAATCTCACAGTAACGGCCAAAAGGGTTTAACTGTGCAACCTGAAGTCCTCTTTCAGGGAAGAAAGGCTGCTAGAACCTCCAGTTGGTTTTAGATGTCCCAAACTTCATTTGGCTCCAAGTAACAACTTACAACCTGTTTACACAGATTCCAGTATAAAGCGTCAAGAGGGTTAGCGTTAATCCCATCTGCCTGTGGTGTTGCACCTTGTATCTCCAGTGTAATAGAGCTATAGTCATCTTCTTAAATGAGACAAGTGTCAAGTTTTTAAAAGCAATATTATGTACTTAACTGAAGTTGATCCCTGTCAAAACACTGATAATGTCATCAAAACAACTGTTTTTTGGAGCTAATGGGAGCTAACCAGAAGTGGAATGCATTTCTCCCCCCAGATATAAATTTCTGGATAGAAACCTATGTCAACAGATTGTGGCAGGTTTGGATAAAGCCTGGATTTTCAAGTATCTTCTAGGCAACTAAGAAAAGTTCCATAGCAAATGCTGCTCCTTCTCTGATGCATTGAGATGGAGTACTGCATGGAGCGATGCTGCAGTGTCTCTGTGATGAAGTTTGAGATCTTCCTGGGTAAAGCAGTAGTTGGGGTAACGGGAGCTTGAAGAATGCTGATTACTGGTAAATGACCTTCTTCTCACAAGTATCTTCAGTTCCCAAGCAACTTTCCCCTCCCCTTGTGATTCTGGGCTAGCTGAAATAGTGGTGTGTTTTTCTTTACATGTCCCATATCAAGCAGGAGGAGGGAAACAGCAAAGGAACATTTGCAGTTCCAAGCAGTGAGACATGGGTATGGCCTAGTTAGATTGGATATGATCGCTGCTCATCGCAAAGAGCACTGTTACTGAGAAATGACCTTCCTTTACTAGCCACGAGCATCCAAAAAGAACAACTGTCTTCAAACGAAGTAAAACTCACCTCTCTGCCTGTCCTGAAGGGCACACAAGGTAACACAAAACTGAGGAGCCATCTAATTTAGGAAGGATGTTTGCTGAGCTTTTTCTCTCATGCACATGCACTCTTTCACTTATTCACCTTTCCCACTGCATTATCTTAATGAAAGGAAGCAAGCCCCCCTCCCCCCGTCTTTCCAGTTCACCGCTGTCTAGAACTTATAATTGCTTATTTCAGATTTCCTTAGGCTCTAGATCTTCACTGTTTAGGCACTGAAAACCTAATTCTGCTGTCCTGAATAAGGATGGCAGACTTGGATCCACATCAGAGCTAGAGAAGAGTGTATGAGTATAAAACTGTGTCACATTTTTCTCCGGGCCAAGCTGATAAAAAGTCATCGTACTCTGTGAAGGTCATTATCCTCAAGGAATAAAGAAAAAAAGTAGGAATAGAGGTCAGGCTGCTTTTGGAACTCAACTCTTGATTTAAACTGAAGGGAAAGGTTGGTAATCTGTGGCTGTGAAAGTTTGGCATCCCGTTGCAAGCACAAAGTAGTCCTTGAGAAGGCAGTGATGAGTGGCTTTGAAGGTTTAATTAATCAGTGGGGCAGGTTTTTGTAAGCAGTGATGGTGCAGTGTAGCCACTGGAACACGGTGAATCCCAGTCCACAATCTGCACTAACCAGTGAAATGTGGTTTTCCATATGTGATGACTGAGTGTATCAACCATAAAAAGACACAGTAATTGTGCTATTTCTTACAAGCTGGTAAATGCCAATGAAATACACATAGAAGGAGTTCCTCAGCTTTTACCCTCAGCAAATACAATCCTTTAGCTTTGTTTGGCTGGCATCAAACATCCGTGCTTGCATTTCTGATTCAGCATTCTAACAAACTTCCAATTCTTGGTATAGACTCAGTATGAGGGAACAGACATTTCCATTAATCAAGGTTAGCTGAATAATTTTCTGGCATGTTTTGCAGTGTTTCCTTATATCTTACTCCATGCTGAGCATTACTATTGTTCTTGGCATGATGCTTTACCTTGGAAAACGTTTCTAATAGCTTCTAGGTTCTGGCTAGCTGTGGTTTCCAAAACGTTCATCTCGAGTGTAACGTGGCAGGAAGAAAGTCTTAGACAATGCAGAAAGATTTATAGAAATAAAATAATTTACTTATTGCTTTTAAAGCTTTCTTTCATTCGTCTTGGTATAGCATACGACAAATCTGAAACACAGTTAATATTAATGTTTGAACTGGATACTAAACAAAATTGATGAGCTCGATTCACCATTTGATATCAATTTCTGTAGATCCCATCAATGCCAGCGGACGTAGGCACATTTAAATCATATCTTAACCTCCCTACTGATGATATCTTTTATGTTGTGTTGCCAGGTGAGTTTGAACAAAAGAGGTAGGTTTGGAGCACAAATCAAACCTGAACAGTAGAGACTGAGAGGTTTCTGTCATTTTTCAGCTACTTCCTAAATTCACCACGTGTAAGCACGGGCAGATTGCTAAATAGGCTTTCAAAATTATCTTTCCAATTATTGATGCCTGAGCGAGTTAGAGAATAAAAGTAGCAGTAGTAATGAAAATAGTAGTAGTAACAGTGATGATAAATTATGGCTCTTGTCCTTGTAATATTTAAGTCAGGGAATTTTACTGTTACATCTGGCGAGTAATGCAACCAAAATCTAGGGACTCTAAAAGCCAGCCCCAGCCCCGGCTGCAGGGAGGTGAGTATTTTATGTGCTGCTTTGCTCTTACTTAGTGTTCCATATGCAAATGATGGATCATTACTGTCTTCCTATTCTGAACTTACAAAATTATATAGATAAATATGTAGAAAGCAATATTTTAGCCAAAAAGTAGCACTGCCACAAGTTGAAACAGCCACAGTAAATGGTAGAACAGAGTTCTTACCTTCCCTTTAAGGGAAGCAGAGGAGTGTTATGACCTTGACACTGTGAAGTTCTTAAGTTCTCTGAGCTAGGAGTTGGTCTTGAAATTGCATCCAGGGTTCTCCTGTCCCATCGCATGGAGGGACTTTCTGTTAGAGGTGCTCAGAAGTAGAAGGGCTGCACAAAGAGGAGGGAAGGAGAGGCCAGTGAGTGGGGAAGCGGGCTTGCATTTGGACAGTTATCTCCAGAGAGCAATTTAAATGTAACCCCACTGAGCTTAGCTCTGCCACTGAATTTTGTATTTCTTTGTTGGCTGAACTCTGAAGACATTACAGATTCAAATGCAAAGACTATATGGCTATTTGGAACCCCCAAATCATGAGGAATGGTGGCGAGTTCAAGGATCTGGTAGCTCCATCTCCAGATTGATGATCATCTCAGAATTATATATAAATGTGGTACCTCTCCTTCCCATTTATTCCAGGTCCTGAAATCCTTTTTCTTTGCACTCGCATAGTGATCATGAGGGTGAGTCCCTTGCAGCAGCAAAGAATGATGTGATGGGCATCTGAGAGAGAGAGGGAGGGTGAGGAATGAAATGCATTGGGAATTAGATGGCAAGTAATAGGAAGGTGAGGCTGGCATGGCTTGGGTTTCATGATAAAGAATACTGCATAGCAGAAGTCAATGATTAATGTAAAAGGCGAGCACAGGCAAGCCAACAATCTTTTAGTTCAGTTTCAGTGTTTGGATGTACTAAAAGCTGTAGAAATTAATGGCAGATATTTGGGTTGTCTATACGAGTGTTACTGTTCTTAGCACCTACCATCATGTCATCTCTTGGTTTTGTCAGCCCTAATAGAGGAATCACTTCTGTTGTCTGCAGTGGATGTGTTTTCTTGGAATCCACTGAAGATGAGAGCCTGTAGAATCTAACACCTATGGAGTGCTCACTGTAGCCAACAAGCTACCAAACATTTAGGGGCTGATATACAATAGGGGCAGGAAATGGCAAGTGGAAATGAATTCACATTCTTAAAGAACGGGACAATAATTGCTCCTTCTGTAATTCTTTTCTCCTATTTCTTTTCATTGTGGGAAGACAGGGTTTTATATGTGTTAAATATGTTATAGGACAATTGCCTCTGTTTCAGCCAAGCTTGAGTTGATAATTGTGCTGTAATGTATTATAGCATAGAGAGCCCTGAACTACCTTTCCCTTCCTATATTGAGATCTTTCTAATTATGTTAATTAATAAATAATAAGTTTTGATAGAATAACAGCAAGGTTGCAGTTGCTCTGTACCATGGGGCTGTTTCAGCTGGGAAATGCCTATATTTGGAACATTACATTTATTTTAACGTACCATTTTTTGTGGCTTTTATAACTTCCATATTTCTTCTGCGTGTGTACAAATAAGCACCTACATCTAATAAGAAGCTCTGCCTTTACGCAGTCGTTACACACAGAAGCAGAGAAGTGAGGAGAGCTGCAATAGATTATGTATGCTGTAGACCTACATAAATGGGTTGCGGTCTTAACATAGCTTCTCCTGATTACTGGTAAAAAAACTAATTAGGTTTTGTCATTTATTCACTTGGAGTTTTGTCTCATTGAAACCTTGCTACTCTATTTAACCTACTTCTAGTCTGCAAATATCTGCTGCCATGTTATGTTCTGCTTTTTTGCTTAAATTAACTCCTGAATAATACAGCATAGCACATACAGGAGAATGAGAAGTTTTCACATTTTTAATACAAGACTGATTTTATTATATTGCTAGAGAAATAAGTTAGATTGCTCTCGCAATCTCAATAAATCACACATGAAGTCTTCTTTTTTTCTAAATTAAATTTTTATTTAAATAAAAGTGTTATGTTTGTATTTGAACTGACAGCTAAATCTGATAATTAGAGTGCATGAAGTTGGCTTTGATTGGCATTGTAATTGGATTGTCATTGGGCTGAAAACCTATTATCTTTGGATCATGCCCCATGAAATCTGTTGAAGAAACTTTGCTGCCAGTCATTAAAGCCACCATCTTGGCTTACAAATTAGGTTTGAAAGGCTTTTTACCACTGGGAATGTAATTTAAACCACTGCAATTGCACTCCCATTAATTAAAATTATATTAAAATTATGGTTCATTTTCTAAATATTTTTTTCATATTTTATTAGACATACTTATTACTAAATGCTTAACAAATTGCATAGCAGAGCTAGTAAAATTATATTTTAAGATAATCCATCATTTCAGCACATGCTACTCAGCATTAGTGGAATTAGCCAATGTGTTGATCATTAAAGGATACACTATTTATGTTTTTCATTAGTGGTTTTCATTAAAAATAAAATATAATTATAAACGAGATTTAAGTAGAAAAAATCCACTGAAAAATATAATTAATGCTAGCAGAAAATTTAGACAGAATCAACTTTAAAACAAAGTTACTTTCTTGGTCTGTTGTTTTCCGTACATGTGTTTTCTCTGTAAGTCCCAGTTGAATATGTAAGCTACATAGGAGGCATGAATAGGACAAATATTTTTTCCTGTGTAGCACAAAATAAGAGTTACGCTGTGATCCAGGCTGATCAAAAAGAATCCAGGGGTGTAATCAGTGCAGGTTTTGCCATGAGAATTCAGCAATGATATCATAGAATCATAGAATCATGTTATGGTTTGGCTTGGAGAGGGCCTTAAAGCTCCTCCAGCTCCAACCCCTGCCACGGGCAGGGACACCTTCCACTGGAGCAGCTTGCTCCAAGTCCCTGTGTCCAACCTGGCCTTGAACACTGTCAGACACAGGGCAGCCACAGCTTCTCTGGGCACCCTGTGCCAGCGCCTCAGCACCCTCACAGGGAACAGCTTCTGCCTGAGAGCTCATCTCAGTCTCCCCTCTGGCAGTTAAAGCCATTCCCTTTGTCCTGTCCCTACAGGCCCTTGTCCAAAGCCCTTCTCCAGGTTTCTTATAGGTCCTTTAGGTATATTATAAAGATTGCTACAACTTTGTCCTGTGTTATAAACAGATGAGCAGAAGAATTTACTGAGAGGGCTCAGCAGCTCTTCCCTGGCTTCAAGTAGCTGCTGGAGAGCAGTTGCTGCCTGCAAACCGGCCTATCCATGCCATGGCATTGCCACATTTCACTGAGGTTTTGGTCTGATGGGGTGTCCAGCCAGTTCTTACACCAGCTCATGGTACAGTGCATGAAACTGGTCATTTACCAACTCGTACAATATTTGTTGACTCTCTTTTATCCAATTACAGTTTTCTATAAAGCGCTGGTAATATTTCAAGCTATATTTATTGAGCGGAAATCTGATTTTACTAGAGCAGCATTTCTAAATAGGTTCCAGTTAAACTGAACCATAGGACAAGTGAAGTGAGAATTTGCATTCCAAGAGAAAAGTACTAGAGCATCCAACCAGTGCATGAGGACTAACCACAACCACACTTCATTTCAGTGGGAGGTAAACTTCTCAGTTCTATATTTCCCAACATTTTCTTTCCAGCTACTCTGCTGACTGGATTGCATTACTTTTCACATCGGAGCATTTGAGTAATACAGCAGCATTTCTTATGCTTGCCTTAGGACACTGCATTCTTGTGTTGACGAGGCGCTGGCAGACGGCCTGGATCTAGTCCTGTTGTGGGCCTGCCTTGGCTCTGCAGGAATCTTGCAGCCCTGCTTGGAGTTCTCCGTATGGACTTTTTTTCTCTTCCTACATGAGATACTTCATCCAAAGAAGTACCTCATTGCTCAGCAAGTCGAGGCCTCAAAATCACTTCTTTTAAGGTTGTGATTCCCCACTTGATAAACCACAGTGGGATCCATCTGAAATCCCTGGAGTGCTTTAGACTCCCCGTGCTGCCTCTTTAGTCTGTGAAACCACTGAACTCCTTTAAAAGTACCATTTTCAAATGGAGCATATATGTTTAGACTTAACTCAAGCTGCTCCCATGTGTGGATTTGCTTACTCTGTACTGCTTAAACATTGTTCTGTGTATTAAGAAATTCTACGTTTTGCTTCCTGAGAGGATCTTGGTTATTTTGATTTATGTGGATCTAAAGTGAACTTTTATTTTACAAAGTAAGCATCAGAGCTGTAAGAAACTTGGAATATATCTAGTTTAGAAAAGAAAAGTAAATCCCAAACCGGCTTTGGAATGTTTCTGTCTGGCTTTTACATCAGTGAGGATTGGGATGATGTTCTGTAAAGTGAATAGTTAGTAATTGCAGAGCCATTAAATAAATAGTTGCTCACCTGACCTCCCTGCACATTGACTGACCTCTGTCATTGGGTCTTCCTATTTAACATGACCATGCGTACACTGTAGAACGTTGCCTTGCATTCAACTGATATTTAAAACCCCCGAAACTTCCTTAGTTTGGGGCTCAATGGTAAAATATCAGTGTTTGGTGGGAGTGCAGTGTAGTTGTGTTGGTGCAAATCTGAGGGTAATGTAGGAATACACTTTCAGCAGAGGAAGAGGAGGAAGTGTTAATGCCCTTTTCATTTTAAGAGGCATTGGATAAAATGTGTATGTCTTGCTGAGATGAGGAACTGATCTACCGGTCATCTTTCTCCTTCAGCATCGTCCTTATTGCCAGGCTAGGGAAGAAGGTTCCTTATTGTACTCTGAAAGGTGTCACTGCCTCCATGGCAGTGGCCAAGGCTGCCCTGTAGCTTTGAACCTCCTCACATTGAGGAGGGCATGGAATGTAGATTTTCTTCTCTCTCCCTCTCCACTCCATGGTAAAGGTTATTACTAAAGAGAGGAGTTACAGCAGTGTTTCTGACTGCAGGAAACATTGAACCAAATGATCTTTTGAGGTTCCTTCCAACCTGGGCTGTTCTGAGCCTATGAAGAAGTCGCAGTTCTTTTCTTTGCACTGAACTCATCAGTATAGGTTAAACACAGTCAGATTAAGCCCCATACAAGCTTTAGGCTTAGGGAAACCTAGTCAGTAGTTGGGTAAAATGGAAGTGTAATGTATACAGGTAGTGAAAGGACCCTATAGGGATGCACTATCAAGGGAGGGAAGGCATGGGACATGGGGCTTGCAGGTGTCCATGTGACATTGCTGTGATTGTTCTTGACCATAGACATCTAAATTGTACTGAACTCTAACATCAGATTCATACAATCCCAGACTGGTTTGGGTTGGAAGGGACCTTAAAGCTCACCCAATCCCAAACCCCTGCCATGGGCAGGGACACCTTCCACTGGAGCAGCTTGCTCCAAGCCCCTGGGTCCAACCTGGCCTTGAGCACTGCCAGACACAGGGCAGCCACAGCTTCTCTGGGCACCCTGTGCCAGCGCCTCAGCACCCTCACAGGGAACAGCTTCTGCCTAATATCTAATCTAAATTACCCTGTTTCAGTTTGAACCCATCACCCCTTGTGCCGTCACTACAGCTGCTGATGAGGAGTCCCTTACATTAATAGTTTCAGGTTCCCTAGCCCTCCTCATTTGAAACCTACATGAAACCTACACATTTCAGTGTAATAAATGCTGCATTCCACAAATTCTGTAAAAAGAATATGAAATAACAAAAAAACCCCAACAAATTCCTGGGAATACTGTATTCAGCAGCGCTTTGCAGTATTTACAGACACTTATTTATTGCGGTCAGTGCACAGGAATTTCGGGTTTCGGACTGAAACAGTTAATAAATGTATTTATTTCTCAGAGTAATTATTTGGGGATGGAAGTCTGTTAGCTACTGGTAGATTATTCCAGTAGTTAATCAATTAATAAAGGAGAGCTGGCAGGATCAAAATGATTGGCAGATATTCCTGGAATGAAGAGTAGAAAATGCAAAAGTGGCAGCTTTCTGAACAAGAAGGAAAAAGAAGCCTTAGAAAGTGGTTTACCAATGCGGATTTGAATGACAGGGAACCTGGCATCTCTCCTAAATTAAAAGCACCCTTTTTTCACTGTTGCTTAAGATGGGCAGAAGTCATGCTGATTCTGAGTCCTGCTGCAGTGACTCCTCTGTTTCTGTAAGGTACTGGGAACAGATCAAAACACTGGAAGTGGTTTAAACATGGAAGTTCCTGACACTTTCATCTGCTTATTCAGTAGCTGGGTTGGGCCCGCTGAATCTCAAAATAAAGGAAAATACGTGATTTCTTTACTTTTTGTGAAGTTCAGCCTTCTCACTTCTGCCTCAGGTTTCATTTTGTGCTATCACACTAATGATCCCAGCTCACTTCCAGTAAGACACTAACTTTTCGCTTCACTTTCACCCATGCTTTAGCTTTCCTGTATCTTGAAGAAATCTCATCTCTTTAATCCACTGCCATAAAGTATTAGTCTGTAATAAGCTTGGTGGCAGCTGGAAGAAGAAGAAACCCTGTTAAGTCACAGGCGAGAAAGGTAGCAGCGCTTTAGGAACCAGTCTCCCTGGTTTGTTGGTTTAACTCTTTAGTTCACCTTAAAATACCCAGCCCCACTGCAGGCCTGCTCTTCTCCCCCTCAGTCCCGAAGACAAGTGGCTCTCTCAGCAGGGAGCCGGATGCCTTCCCGCTCCCCACAAACAAACTGGAGATGTAACTTCCTCACTTGCATACCTGAGTGATAGCTTGTATAGTTTGCAGTAAGGAAGCGAGGTGCTGCGGTAAACACTGAGGGCAGCACATCAAAATGGGAGCTGAATGCGCCATAAATGCCGATGTGGGAGGAAGGCATCAAACTGGGGACTTGGAGATCGGTGTCACAGAATTGTGGCATGGTTTTGGGCTGGAAAGGACCTTAAATATCATCCAGTTCCAACCCCAGCCATGGGCAGGGACACCTTCCACTGGAGCAGCTTGCTCCAAGCCCTGGGTCCAACCTGGCCTTGAACACTGCCAGACACAGGGCAGCCACAGCTTCTCTGGGCACCCTGTGCCAGCGCCTCAGCACCCTCACAGGGAACAGCTTCTTCTTTATATCTAACCTGAGCTTCCCCTGTTTAAATTTGAACCCATCACCCCCTGTCCTATTGTGGGTGCAGCAGACAAGGCATGCAATCTGTCCGTTCCTGGGTTAAGAATGAGCAAGCAGCTGTAAAAGTGCCGTAGTATTAATGCTTTTTAGCCCTTATTTTGTCTGTCTCTCATGAGGACGTTGTTTAATGCCTAATAATAGCACTATTCCTGCTTGGAACTTCCGGATGCAAGTGCACAATAAGCAAAAATTATTAACAATCAAATTAAAGCGCTCGGTCTGAGTTAAAGGCACATTTTCTTACCTCCTCTCCTGCTTTCTTTTTTTCCAGCCAGTGTTACTTAGATTCTCTACATTAAGCTAATATTTATTCTTCTTGCCACAGAAGAGCAGCAGAGTAAATAGGATTTTGTATAAGGAAGCTGGTGAAGTTAAACAAACAGGAAAGTGCCCAGTTCTAACCTTTCCTGTGTGAGCCTCAGCATCCCCTAAAGACTCCAAGCCCATTTCCAAAGTCCACGCCACCATCCTGCCTGTACTTGCTCGCACGGAGCCAGGGCAGGGCCCTTTGCTGTTGCACACAATGCGCTACATCCTCTGCTGTGAAAATTGGTCAGTGTTTCCCCAAGCCCATGGGAACTGCAGCTATTTAAGCAAGCTGCGCGTCTACCCCATGAATTGCTTCAGCATGTCTGAACAACCCAAGCAGGGCTGTATTAAACTCACTGCGGTGTAGAAGGCTGTGTGGATTTGAAATGCAGTGTACTACCTCTTGCAGGACAAAACAGTGGGTCAAACACACTCTCTTGTTCCTGTACTGAAAATGGCAGATTTATGCAACGTGCCTTTGCCCTAGAAATCGATACTGGCTGCTTAACTAACGAACCAAATCGCAGCTCTGTTGGCCAATGACAAACTGATGGTTGTTTCTTTGTCCCATTTCTTCTTCTGTTAAACTAACTGCTAAAGGGCAAGGGAAAAAATGACAGGAGTTGTAAGCCATAAAGAAGTGTGTGGTCTCCTTTGTAGGAGCTCATCTTTTCATAGGCCTGTGCTAAAGTGTGTAGGTACCTTCCACGATAAGTGCAAAGAAAGTAATACCCAAGAAAGATACGCGCTTAAAGCAAGGAGAATCAAATGAAGTGCTAATAAGAGTCAGACCAAAAGGGAATAATGTGTTGCATCATGTGTTTATTGTCCACTTGCAACCGTTTATAATGAAAGTGTGGGAAATCAGCAATCATCAGATGCTTTATTTATCAGAGACTCAGAGCTGATCTGCTCCATGGCCTTCCCCAGCTCCGAGGTCAGGAGAGCAGGTCTGTAATTCCTGGATCCTCCTTCCATCCCTTCTTGTAGACGGGCATCACATTTTCTCTCTTCCAGTCAACTGGGACCACCCCAGTGAGCCAGGACTGCTGAGAGATGATGGAAAGTGGCTCAGTGAGCACTTCCACCAGCTCCCTCAGCACCCTTGGGTGGATTCCATCCAGCCCACAGATTTGTGTGTGTCTAAGTGGTGTATCAGGTCACCAACCGTTTCTCCTTGGTCTGTGGGGGCTTTGTGCTGCTCTCCATCCCTGTCTTCCCGCACCTAAACAGCTTTCCAGATTTGCACACATGTGTGCCATGTGGTAATTTGTTTACTTGGAGGGCAGGAGGAAAACATGAGACAGAAGAAGTTTACAACCCAAATGCAACTTATCCAAAAGTGGCCATAACCATGCGTGGAACAAACAATTTCTGGGTTGTGGCTGTGCCTCCCTTTGTTCAGTGCTTGCAGATCCATGTGGCTTCCTGTGAGATGAGTGGACAGGTGACTATCTGCAAGGAGGTTGCACCCTAATTTTCAGCTAAGGCAGGAAGACAATCTCTTGAAGAAACAACAGAGCTGCAGGTCATCTCGTTCTACTTTCCCCCCTTCCATCCCAATTAAAACAGCAGCCTTTAATTCCCATTTAGGTTTTCTCTGTCTTTCTGTCTGTATTTATGTACTCCTCCTGCCAATTCTGCTGAATACTAATGAACAGGACTGGCCAAAACATTTCAGTGTTCTATTTCTCTAGTTGAAAAGTTGTTGGGTTTTTTTTTTGTTCAATGAGTATCCAGAAGAAAAATTGGCAGGAATATTTTTCCCAACAAGGTTCATAATAGAACCCCCCCAACCCTTTGCCTGAAATTGCACACGTTAAAAAAAGGGAAGAGGGAAGCCAGACCTCAGCAATCTCAAGATCTAGAGATTTAAGCACAGGACTGGGAGCCAGAAGATCTTGAATTACATCCCAGTGTCTGCCGCACACAGGATTAGTAATACTTTGCACTTACATTAGCACTCTGCCACTAAATAAAGTTTGGAAGTGACATTACAAACGGGGAAGGAGCGGCTTGGAGAAATGAAGTGACAAATCCAAATTGGCACAGCTAGTTAGTGTCAGAATCAGGATTACAGTAATTCTTGACAAGCCGTTTAACCTCCGTGAGGTTCAATTTTTACACCTTTAAAATGAAGTAGATGATTGCCACAAAAAGCAGAATGTGAAAATGGTACCCACTGGCATAATTAAGTAAATACATTGTTCAAAAATTACTGCTCCTTTTCTACAAGTGTGGAGATGAAGCAGGGTATCCATACACACTAGTGCTGCTCCAGGGAAGCACATCTCTGAAGGCTTCTTAAGAGGCAGTGATGGTGAACCAGCTCCTCCGGTGACATTGCTTAGAGCTCCCCAGAAAAGGCTGCTACTTCCCAGTCACCTCCATGACCAAAGCCTTCAATTAGTTGACTTTGGAGGGAGAGGCAGGTTATAGTGAATTAGGCATTGGGCTGCACACCCGGAGTACACCTTGGTACACCTCAGACATTGACTTCTTAGACTTAAAGCTTCAAGAAATGTATCTTGATTATTAAAGCACAGGAATTGCAGGATGCTTTGGTGTTGCCATTGACAGCTTGTCAGCAGATCAGGCTGGAGTTTTGGCTAACCGATAAACATCGGGTCAGCTCTATTCGCTCACTTCTAGTAATGGGTTCCTAGAATACAGGTACCGAAATCAAAGCTACTACATGATGTTTTATCTCCTTGCTTTTTAAAATAGCAAGGTTATCTTCATTAATTTGAATCCCCTCTTTCCACCTCAGAATGGAACATAGTTGTAGTGTAAAGTACAAGAAAGATTATGCTCAAAATGGTTTTGTCAACCAAAAAATGTTAGACAAAATGCTGCCCTTTATTTAGGCTGACACTGTCCGTAGTACTTTGATCTAGACTGGTATTTTTTCCTTATTACCAAAAATGCTGTGATTTTGTTTAGGAAGTTAATAATAAAGGATAGGAAATGAATGAATGAAAACAAATATATGCTGTTTGTATTTCTGTAAACAGAAAGGTGACCTGCAGTCAAACCCCCAACATTTAGACATTCATTTTGACACAGGCAAACCAGTATTTATCCTTATTCATCAACACACTTTACCATATACTTAAGAGAAAACATCCTCTTAATGTCTTTAGAGGAAATACATCCATCCAGAATGTGTGTTTGTAATCTATGAGATGTATGTTTTTGTGATTAGGAGTAGAATCCAATCAATATCAGCTATCAATCTGAAGTTAAAGCCGGAAACCTCTTCTGTTTGGATGAAGGCATTTATCAGATTTTCCTGGTTTTTCAGCTTCCTTGACAAAGATTACAGTTTGATACAGAATGATAAAAAAGAGAATTATTAGTATTATTCAGAGAAGTTGCATTTCAATGCATGTATCCTAAAATACAGTAAATCTTGCTCTTGATTACCAATTCCCAGTGTTTTTTGCCAGTGGAGGGTTCTGTATTGTTACAAAATGCATCAGTGTGCAGCAGCGACAATTTGTTATATTTGTTATATTTCGTTCTGTTTTTCAGGATGGATTACTAACTTAAAAGAAAAAGCCCCAAGATTGTGCCTGTCATGTTCAGGAGAATTATGGTTTTGTTTTATTAACTTGCATTACTTTGGAGGGATGTTTCTTTTCTTCTCTGTGTTTTTCCTGTGCCTGTTTTGTTCTCCCTGCCCTGTCTGCATCACGTTAGTGCTGTGCACAGAGCTCTGTGAGTGGGGTGAAACCTCCGTGTTCTTTTCACCTCAGAGAGGCCCCGACTGCGAGCATCTCCCTTTCAGCCTGGAGATGGGACCGGTGTGGGTGTGTTACAGCAACCAGCTTGAGCTCAAAGCAGACAACTGCCCTTCTCTTTCTTGGTGGCAATTGCTGTAGGGTGAGTTAGTGCTGTACAGATGAGCCCTTTGCCTCTCTGATCAGGAGCTTTGTTTCCTTGGAAGGAGGTTTGGAAGAAATTAGGTTTGCTAATATAAGGAGCAGGGTGATGGCATTGAATTGTCACTTCATGTAATATTGGCTTGGTAGAGATGATCAGCTGGAAGTATAGTTAAAACGCTTCCAGGATTGTGTTTTGTGTGTAAAGCTGCTAAAATACTATAGAGATTGAGCATAATGGTTGACATCAGAAACTGAGTGTTTGTGAAGAGAGTCTGTGGGATCCAAAATGCTGATGGTTTGCTTCATGCTTAATCAGATTTCTCAGTGTTCGCCTAAAAAATTGGATGTTTTTTGTTGTTGATGTGACCAGATAGACTTCATCTGAATTGCGCTGTTATAAATGTGGAATAATTGGCGCTGGCCTCTTAAACACAAGGATGAGTAGTGACAAATGTATCTTAACCAAATTGGGTTGTAGAGAGAGCATCAGAGATGGCCAACAGGCTTTGCTGTCCCCTTGCCTACATGAATGCAAACTGAAAATCCCACAAGCAAACTCTGCACCTGCGGTCCAGCGTAAGAGGCAGTTAGGATATGCCTAAAGGAGAATCAGTCCTGTTTCCTTCCTGAGAAGGAACCTCAGGTGGTACTGGAGAGCAAGGTCCTGGATCTGCCGTTGCAGTTTGTGTCAACTGAATCGCATCAACTTGCATTTGTACACAACTCTGATTTCTAGGCACAGCTCTGGTGCCTTTCATGTCATGGGCTTGAAGTCTGCAAAGTGGAGAAGATCTGTTGGAAGCTGCCCACCGTAGTTTCCTGGAGGTTTCCCAAACCCACTTCTTGTATCTATATCTATACACAATATTTCAGCTCATGCACAGCTCTCGTTATCACCTTGTTTCTAATTCAGGCACACAGCAATGAACATCCAATAACTCTATATTTTCTTTCCTCATAACGGTGCTCAGGTGCAACACCCAGTAGTTCTGGGAGACTACGGAAAGTATTTTGGCAGAGGTTTCACGCAGAATATTGTACACTTGTTAGCATGTGGCGTGTAGATGTCTGTTGGCAACATTTGAGCCTTGCGAGGTTCATCGTGCTGCTTTGGCTCTGCTCACAGACCAGTTCTGCTTTGCCTTTTAAAATGCCTCTTAAAAACTCGCTGTGAGCCTCATGCTCTCTTTCTGCTGCAGCCGACATAGCCAGTGGTTCTGGGGCACTGCACGCAGCAAAGGTGAACCACACCACAACATCTGTTCTTAGTTCCCCCCCTCCAGCCCCTTATGAATCACGTATCTGGTGGGTGGCTGTTTCTAATACCATGGGTTCAGATTGATTTACACAGGCCACTGTAACTGCAGTATATCTTGAAACGTGAAACTACCTGCAGAGTGCTGGCGCAGCAGAGTTGGTTTATCAGCTTTGGATTTGGGGGGGAAAAGAAAGAGAAATCCCATGTTGCATTTTAACAGGGATTGCTCCAGCATAAGCAGTAATTTAAACACTGCAATAATTGCACCCCTTTTTATAGCCTGAGTGAGGAACTCTTGAAAGCAGTTTGCAGGTCTGGTAACAATCTACAAACATGTCCTGGTGAAAATCAGTGCAGTGCTGTGGAAGGAAACACTTTTAACGCTTTAGTTTTGTCTCATCGGGTACCTTGGAGCGTCTTTTTCAAGTATCTTCCTAATACGTTGCATGAAATATTCCTCTGGAGTGTGGTAGGGAATTGTGGCACACATAACAGGGGTGCACATCAGCTCTCCTGCTGCGCAGAGCTGCTCTCATGCTTTCCACTCCTAGCCAATGCTACCTGCATTTGAATCAGTGTGATTTTAGGTACCAAATGTGTTGACCACTTCATCTTACAAATGCAAACAGTCCCCTTTGTGTCCTCCTGTTTGGAATTGGTGGAATTCTTCCTCTAGGAAAAGCATCCTTTCACAGAGGTGGTATTGGGGCCACCCTGGATCTTTCAAGGGATGGTGCCCTGCTCCACGTGCCATGGCGTGGGGTGATGTGGTGTGGTCACTCCTACCTGTGCAGCCTTTCATGTAGGATTAACAGTCTAATCCATCTGGGAGATGCTACTAATGAATTTTTGCTGGCCTCCTGTAACGCAGGGCACGCACTAGATAAACATATTTGGTTAAAAACAAAAGTTGCAACCCGAGGAGAAAAAAAGCTATTAAAAAAGACTCCACAATCCATTTGCTGCGAAACACCACGGCATAAAATGGGATTTCGGAGTATATTTCACTTGGAAATTGCCATTACACTGTACTTGTGAAATAATGACGTTAGTGACAATTTCAAATCTATCTCCTGGTGTACATTTTAGACCTCACGGTATCCTCTTGTTTCCCATTTTTTACTGTTCAGACCCTCCACAGAATATTATTGTCACTGCAGACCTTTTATCCAAGGACTGTTGATCACAGCACAAGAACTGTCATCCTATTTGCATTCTGTGGATGCATCATTATTCACAACATTTGATGTCCATAAAACACATTAAAACTATTTCCTTGAGCAAAAATAATCAGCTCTCTGCTGTACATATCATTTGTATACTCAAATTGTGAAATGTAAATTGATATATAAGAAAATGGCCCATTAACTTTTTCATTAATGACAATAATACATTTTGCGCATCAGCAGTAGGAGGACCCTACATTCGTTGTAAGGAACCTGAAGGATAAATGGAGACTTCTTTGTGTTTCATAAAAATGAAGGTTGTCATCAAGCACATTTCAGAGTTTGGGGGGGGGGGGGGGGAAGACAGAGATCATTGTCTATGGTTTCTATGGCCTTATTTGTTTTTTAAACTATTCACATACTTGGAATCATTCTTTAGGTAAAAATCCTCTCATGGACCTGACCCTTCTGCCTTTGCGGCACAATTTGCGCTGAAAGCCAACTGGCATTTTGCCTGCAGAAGGGCTCGGAGTTACCTGAGGTATATGTTAAATATTCTTTGTTAAAAGCACTATATGTGCACTGAATATCTAAACTGGGCGCAGCTCCCACCCAGCTGGTCATGAAGTGCCTTGAAACGCTTGTGCCATGTTTTCAAGCCCATCCCAATATCCGTGTTCACAACAACGTATTGAATTCTGGGGCATTCTGTAGGTGCCCTAAATTGGCTGGATTTGCGGTTCCTGCTTAACTTTTTAAACAGTAGATCTATTCCTGCTAGAACATTAAATAACAATGAAAAGTATTACTGTTGTCTTGTGAAATGTAACAGGCAGCTGGATTGCTGCTGCTTTCGGATTGCTGCTGACTTACCTGGAACTTACTGTGGCTTTTATGTATGTAATTTAATCATCTTGTGTCTTCTAAGATAATAGCAAGTGATATTACTGTAATTCATGTGAATTAAGACATCCTAATATGTATACAACCGGCTGTCAAATCACTGTGTATTTGCCATTTGATTAAACCATAGATTAATAATTTTTCTATAACTGATACATCATGCACTAACAGATAAAGAGCATCTGATATTAAGTAAGTGGGAAATAAAATCTGCTTTCAGTAAATTGCTTAGAAAAATTACACAGTACATTTAAATTACCATTTGCTTAGCAACATGCCCTTATAGACATTCCAGTGGGGCTATAAAATGATCGATTTACTTTAATTTTCTACTGAATCCTGAAAAAATGGCTATCAGTAACCTATCCCTTCATCATGGCATGCTGATTCACTCTGTGTATTAAATTTACTGGCAAGGAGCAAGACGTTAACAAAAAGTAACAGATAATGCGAACATTTCATGCATAATCTGTAATATGAGATATGTATTAATAGGGAAATTATGATGCATTCAATTATTCTGAAATGCCTTCCAGAGATGTTTTGATTTGGCTGCGCTCTGATAGTAGCAGCACAGCAGGGAGCATCTCAAGTGATGAATAACCTAATCTCCTAATCTCAAAATGGGCACTATTCACAGCTAGCCTGGGCTAGGCTGGGGGAAGAAACCGCGCTTTGCAGGCACTGTTCTGACAAACAACAACAGAAAAATCAGCAAAAAGTCTCTTCTTTTAATGCAATTCATCTTCCTTTGGAATGTTATTTTTTGGCACGGCGGTTCTGCAAGTTTGGGTGCTGCTCTGGGAAAGAACCCTTTGCTCACCTCTAAAATAAACTTGGGAGACAAAAGGCTATGAAAATAATTGTGTGTGCAGTTATTCTAGTAGCATTAAAGGTTGCTTTGTGACATTATACAAAGGAGCTCTTTCTGACTTTACTCAGTTTAATATATACCTGAAATGATCTTTTACTATGTATACAAATGCTTTTTTTTTTATCCCCTGAAAGAAACCCACCGGCACAAGAAACTTCTTATTTTTGTGTCACAAGCGCGATGTAGCAGAGTGCTGCTGGTGTGTAATTAAGCAGCCGTGTTTACTACTTCTCCTGGTGAACAATAGTCTGCTTTCCTGAGGAGGTCAAGCAGGATTTATTTGACTGTGTGCATACCCGGAGTAAGCCAGGTGGCTCTCATCCCCTGCCCGCTCCTGGCCACTTTCACTACTGGGTGTGTTTTGCTCCTATTTACTCACCCTTTAGCTTGGCATCTCTGCAACTAAACCAAAACAACACAAAAGACCCCCATGCAGGAATTAAAGCTACTGCGGTGCAGCAAACAATTCTGGGCAGAGATGCTATGCAAATACGTGGAGGTTTTTTTGCGCTTAATTACTTGATTGCAGTAGGCTCACTTTTTGATTAATGCAATTTGGCAAAAGGTAATATTACACCAGTGTATTACAATTTTTAGTAATTATTCAATGTTAATATGACAGTGTTCTTGAAGAAAAATGAGAAGGAAACCATAGCTCTTTTTTCTTTCCCTTGCCTTCGATGCACAGCCCTGCTCGGGAGGAGAATCATACAAATACTTGGGTAAATAAATGTGCTTTATCCATGGGAGAAATCTCACTAAAAATTACGGATTGGTCTCCTCCTGACTTCCTGTTCTTAACGCTGTACTTTTAAAATTATTGGCATTACAAGGGTGCAGAAATGATTTTATGTTCTTTTTTTATGCTGTAGTTTATTTGATTTACAAAGTGATTTGTTAGAACAAGTACCTTTGCAGTTTAATCATAATGCCACATTGTGTGTGCTGCTTTACAAGAATTGTGCTTTCCCTCGCCTAATGTCTTTGGCAGCCCGGCTGCCTTTTGAGTAGAAAGCAGAGAAGTGTAAGACTACTTGGATTTCCTTTGCTTAAGCAGTCTGATTTCCTCCGTGCTCTGTTTCATGTGAGCATCATGGCAAAGTACAGCAAGACGTAGTGCTTTTTCACTAGCCTTTACTACAGCGGTCCCACGCCTGCTCTTAGCTATACTTACCAGAGCACACACTTTGCGCTGCGTTGTAGTTACTAATCATGGTTTGGCAAATAAGGAAGAAGCGGGCCCCGTTTTATGGAACTTTCCGATGAGGGATGTTGGGTTTATTTCGCTCTTTAGCGTAGGAGAATGTACAATTGCTCTGAAGATAAATAAAAGATTCAGCTGGATGCCACTGGAGAGCAGAGCAGCATGTCTTTGGCATTGCTTGAGTCTTATCTGATTTGGATTTGTATACCTCATGGGGAATGGCAAAATATTGGAACAGACGGCTTGATATTTCCGAAGAATATAGTGGGCTTTATTAGCACCAGTTCCGCTCCCTGACTGACGGCTTCTTCAAATTTTTTATCTTATTAATCTGTGCTACTGTATGTAAATGTTATTCCTCTCTGCATAAGGGAGGCAACCAGCGATTTGTAATAAATGCTTATGAGTGCCTGAGGCCGCACTTAAACTTTAAAACATCTATTATTAAGTTGCAAAAAAACACTGTAATGGCCAATAGTGACCTCATAGGAATTTTAAACTGTGGTCTGCTCTTCTGCATTAAAAACAAAAAAATTGCCTGAAGTTAGAATTATGAGCAATGCTATTTTAACAGCTGCATTTTGATTATTAAAGTGTGTTTTACAACTGAATTACAATGCTTTTATGGACTCTAGGTATAAGATTTAAAAAGGTCATTAAACGTAGTCGGTTTTGTCACAGTAGGTGTCATGGTATACAATGGACACTATACAATCTATTTTATGTCACGGGACTTAAGATTTAAAAGAACACAGAGAAGCATTTTTACTTTGCTTAAGCATGTAGATTACTGTAGAGCTTTTCAGCTATTTTGACAGTTTGCAGTCCAAAATGACGACTTTCATTATTATTTTATTAATTTGACGAGAAGCCCTACAGATTTCCTGGGTATGAATGATCCGTTTGTCTGAGAAATAATTAAAAATGCCAGCCCTAGAGCAACAAGACAACAGAAAACACTTCTGGCAAATCAATGTGGAGAAATGTATCGCTTGTACGGTAGCCAACTGTTCAGTCCTGAGCCAGTTTTACGTTTTCTCCAGCTGATAGACTATGGGCTCATTGGCAGTGAGTATTGACCTGCAGCGTGGGCTAGGAAAATGCAGGACCTATAAATTGATTTATCGAGTATGTCACGTGCCGGGTACTATGTGTTGTAGTGTTTACACCACTCGGAGCACTGATGCAGGCTGAGGCTCTGCATTTTTCTCCATCGGGTGAGGAGGAAACGCGGTTGCAAACGCCAAGTGCAGTTTGCTGCCCTTCGACGCATCTGTGTTCGCCTTGGAAATACTTAAATCTTCTATTTCCCTCTCATTAATTTGTCATGGTGGTTCTCCTCCTGAAGACCCGAAGCACAAACAATTCGCCACTCGGGCTGCTGGGTGCCTGTATGTTAATGAGTGCAAAGGGAGAAACGATAAGTACAGAAACCTCAAAATATTTGACAAAATGTCACAAAAGGATTGTATTTGCATGTAGTACCATGGCTAGGACATAATGATTAGTGTGTAGTGCCTTGCTGGCAGTACCTACTCTAGCTTATCCTGATAACATGTCGGCTGCGCAGCTTTGAATATTGTATATGTGCTTTGAACATATCTATGACTAGCGGAGCTGTCACTCTCTTGAAAAATGTGGCTGCACGAATGACAATAGTGCTTTAATTTTATTTTAAAGAGGACGACTTCTAAATAATTATTATCATGCTAATAACATTTGTATTCTTTGGTGTATAATTAAGATCTGCCTGTCTAAGCATGAAATAGGGTTGAAATCTTGAATAAGTACGCTATCCTTAACCTATTTAGTAAATCAATTTTAATTTGGTATTCTTTAGGTTAAATCATAACAATAGAGTGGCTGTATGCAGAAATAAAGCAGCCGCAATCGCAGGCTGTAAACCTCAGAAATGTTTAATAATAAGCAAAGCTCCTGTGAAATTAAAAATCCTTACATTAGATATGGAAGTGCTGCATTAAAACAGTGATTCAGCAATTACCAAAGTCCTCTGTTTTTGTTTTAATTACCAGGAACTCTTTAGTACTTCACATGAAATTGTACATGTGATTTTTATCTATAAGCCCCTGTAGGTTTTAATCCTTTTGGGGAAGACTTTGAGCCTTCCCCACTTTGGAAGACCTAAGGAACACAATAACCACGGTAAAATCTAATGCATACACTTGAGTTATATTGGCATATTTGTTTTTCCTATTTAAATACCTAGTGAACCAGTTGGTAGATCTTTGGGGAAAAAAGACGTGTCATTTCCAACACGTACGTATGTTCCTGGTGAATGGGTAGTTGCCTCAAAACTTAATACACACCTCTCCAAATGCAGGCTGGAAACCATTTGCATAGCGCAATGGATGGAGGAGATGGGATGTATCCCAAGCCTTCCCTGTAGCAATTATGCTGGTGTATGAGCTGCTTATGTGCAAATCTAGCAATGTCTGTTAGGAAATATAAAAACAGATCATATAAAGAAATGCCTGGGTGCAGCACAAGCCTGTTAGCTCTGGAGCTTGGATCCCGTTGCTCATCACAGTGGGCTCCGAGGCACCCTCCTGCTTAAGCTCATGTTCTCACTGTTGCTTTTCAGTTCTGCTTGGAAAAGGAATCAGTTTCTTGCCTTGATAAATACCTAACAGGAGACTGAATCCTGGTTGGAAAGGGGAAAGTGGGAGAAGCAGGACAGGAAAATATTCTTAGATATTATGTGGAGCTGTTTGATGTCTTTGTTATTCTAAGTTTGCTTCAAGGGCTTTGTCCCTAAATCCTGCTTCCCAGCCTTAGTATGGGATCTGTGCTGGTTGCTCTGCATGTGCGATCTTCTGTGGCTGTAGAAAAGGTATCAGTGACCTCCCCAGATCTGCCTGTGGTGTTTCCAAACCTCATGTGTTCAGATCAATGACACTGGGTCCTGCAACAGAGTCCAAAACACAATGAGAACATAGAGATAGCGTGTTCCCTGCAGAGCCCCGTGGCTTCCCATGTGCCATGGTGCAGAAGCAACATTCCTGGGCAGTAGGTCAGGTTCTTGAGCTTTTTCCATGCCCCAGCTTTTTATTTGATATTATTTATGTTTTCTTCTGCATCACTTGGCTTTTTGTCATGTTTTCTTCCTATGGCATTTCTGTGTAACAGTTGCATACGAACAATAGTGATAAACCAGCTCTCATTAAAGACTCATCGACCGATCCTTAGCTGTTTTAAATTGGTGCTCACTGCAGAGCTGCAGTGATTTACAGTACTTGAGTCTCAGATTCATGATGCCTTGAGAAAACAGGGGAGGAGCACAGATTGTAAGTGTGGTTTTATTATGGGGGGATATTCATTGGGGACAGTCTGTCATTGTTGCTGTCTCATTGCTGCTATTGCCAGTCATTTCTGCGGTGCTAAAATATACTTGACAATATTTGGTAGTCTTGGATAGATGACCAGTTAAGCAGAAACAGTGCAAGTGAGGAACGTAATTTGAACACCTCACTTCTTTATGTTCCTTTATGAACCTTAGACACAGCTATTATCTTATAATGGCACATTTTCCCTTAAAAGGCCCCTAACAAATGTATGGAATCAGTATTTTCTAACCTGAATGGTTTGCCTACTATTTGCCCCAAATGACATCTGACAAAAAAGATGTGTTAATGTGGGCATCAAATGGCTTTATTGGCTATGTCAAATGGTCCGTATGCTTGATTTGATCTCAGGCAGCGGTGTTCCTGTGTGAAGGAATTGCGTGTGCATGTGCTTGTAGTGCGCTGCAAAACGAAGGCATGGCTTGAGATACAGAATGTACTTCCAAACATGGGTTCGGTTGCTGAATATAGGGAAAATGGGAAATCTGGGCAAAGTTTTCTTAAGGTGAAGTGATGAATACATTGTTGGCCGAACATGGAGCACAACTAGTGTTTCCAGTGGGAAGGAATTGACGGAGAACGTGGCTGTGAATTAGGGAGAGAGGATGAAGGACACCTTTTAAGGAAAACAGCGTCTGGGAGGAAACATTACAAACTATAATGCAACAAACCGTTCTTCCATGAGACTTCCAAAAGTCAGGTCATTCAGCAAAGAGGAATTCAGCCCATGGCTCTCTATGGCCCAAGAGGCACTGGCCCCAGTGATGTTGTATTTTCCTCTGGCTGTATTCTCTGAAGTGAAATCTTGTTCTCAAAGTTCGGCAACCCTTTCACTGAAAAGCCGCTTTTCCTTGTGATCAGAGAGAAAGCCACAAGGAGAGTATCCTGCAAAGACAAAGATTTGCAGGTCCTCGTGCAATTTGCTTGGTTTCTCTGTTCATGTAAGAACAGCTAACTTTCAGGAGAGTGCCAGTCCTTACGGTGCTGGTCCCCACCTTTGCCCTCTGTTAACACACTGCTGTGATTTTGATTTATTCAGTGTTTAGAAGAAGGCTCTCCTGTTTTCTGTGAACCTTTACGTAACAATACAGCAAGTAGGTATGCATCAGCAAGTGCTATCAAATAAATAATACTCTTTTCAGCCCAGACTCTTTGGCCTCCAGCTCCCTTCTTCTTGAATTGCTTAATTAAAGCAGATACTCTTCTCCATGCCCCCGGAAGGAGAATAAAGTGGGTCTTTGAATCAAAAAGGGTAAAATTCCAAAGTTGAGAATTGTCTGTATGGAATACAAAGCTAAAATAATTCCTGTTGTTTGTGTGAAAGGGATTCCAAGTCTAGATTCCAAAGTCTAGCATATCTTTGTTGGTATGACAATAAGACAAGAAGAGATATCCAGCGCTGCCAGGTCTCGAGCCACTTAGGATCTAATCGTGTCCCCTGATTTGCAGTCAGAAAGAGCTGGTCAGGTCATCTCAGAAGCATTATCCAGCCAGTGTGTTAGTGAAGAACTGCGATGTCTTACAAATTGTAATGAAACAGCTTAAAAGATTGAGCTTTTTTTTTTTTTTTTTTAAGAGAAAAATAATCTGAAAGACCCCCGGTGTTTTTGGGAACCCTCCCCCCAAATCTCGATTCATTTGCCTCACTTGGAACAAAACCATGGCACTCTTTAGATACATTAGCTTTCTTTTTGAGTGACCTGAAGCTATTTTTAAGAGCAGATGAAGAAGATATGTTTGGCCCCAGCAGGTAGGCAAACACCAGAAAGCAGCTGATTATGTCTTTGATGGTACCACTAACAGCCCAAACTCAGTTAGGTGTCAGGCTGTCTTCAACCGGCCTGATGTCATTAAAGTCAGTGAAGCTACACTGATTTATACCCAAGGCACTGTACATCTTTGACAGAGATTCTGACTGCTTCTCCATATTGCATTTGTCTATTCATTTATTTATTCTGGTGAATTGTGCCCCCTTTGTTGTTACTGTCCTCTAAAGCTTTTCTACCAGACAGGGGATTTTGCTACCAGTTTGAGATGTGGAAAATGTAGCACTGGGTGTCTGACTTTAAAATCATATAGAAATATTTAATTAAAAAGAATTTAAAACCTAGAAAGAAGCAAAATGAAACACAGCTTGGAAAGAATCCATACAATCTGTAAGATAACTCTTCTATACTAGTGAGGTAATTTCAGGTTGGTACATAGCAAGTTTTCTCATTGCTCTTGTCTGGAGGAGTTATTTCTTCTTTGGAAATCTTAGTTCCACAGGGAGAAAGCAAATTCCTGTTCAACTCAACAGTTACGTATTTCTGTGCAGTATAGAACTTATTGTAACTAGAGGAGCTCTTACCGACCTCACAGCTTCAGCAGAGGAGCTTTGTGGCCTTGCTTTCCCTTGTGATCTGTAGACACATCGAAGTTGGCTTCTTATCAAGCTGGTTAGCATGTGCTGACCCAAGACAGCTGAGAAAAAGACGCCACCAGTGACTGTATCAGTGGCAGTCAGGATTAGTCAGAGAAACCCCAGAAACACAGTAGCATCTATTGTCCTTGGCACTCGCAGCTTTGCCCTCCTTCTCAATCAAACAGGGAGCGGGTGGCATCCTCCAGCCAGCATATATAAGAGCTGACTAATCAGAGGTGAAAAGGCAGGACTGGTCTTGGAAAGCTGGCAAGCATTCTTCTCTTTCTGTTGGCCTCTGGCCTCGGACTTACCAGCAGCTGCCTCTTACAGGAACGCTGATGCTGATGTGCCTGATGGACATAGCCATGGGCAGGCATATGTGCAGACCAGTGCCAATCCTCAATGTGCTCTGGGGAGGCAGCTGAATTAGAAATGACAGAGGCTTGCTGCAGCTCTTGAGTGTCAAGGAAGAGGTTCAATACAATAGAGAAGGACAAAGTGGCCCCTAGCAAAAGAAATACTCTGTCCCAGAGGCTGGAGGATGAGTGCATAAACATCGGCTACCTTGTTCTTTGAAGTTTGCCACCATAGCTCTTTGATAAGGGATATAATTTGAGTCTGTATCTGCAATGTTTTTCCTATAAAACAAAGACACGGAAAAGGGGAAGGGCATCGATTTGTGGCTGAAGCTGATGTTGATCAAGGTATATACTTGTGGAGAGCAAGTCCAGGTACCTCGCTGTGAGCTCTGATGAATGTCAACACTGCTTAATTTTGAGCACCAAACTTTAGTATCTAACTTAGGGGTATGGACTTATTCATCAACAAATATTCAGCGGATGGAGACAGAGGCTCGTGCAGAGGACAGTACAGGACAGTACCTGTATTAAACACCTGCTCTGAATTGCACAGGGGAAGTCAGATGTCTAAAATCAGAAATCACTGTCCCAGTGATGGATAAGAATTGAAACTGTGTGGGGTGGACAGCTAAATAGAAAGAGAAAACGGAAAGGGTGATTTTGTCTGAGTTTTTAAGCTATGTGTTTAACTAAAGAGAGCAGGTTCCGCATATGGAAATTCACCTCAATTTCAGACCTGTGCATTCAGACCTTTCTTTATGGACATTTTGGCTAAGCATATAGTTACGAATGTACCCACTATACATGAATGTGTAATACTCTTAATTCCTGGAACCTTTAGGCACTTGGCTTTCCTCTATTGCTGTCTGGGAATGGCATCTACCCTATATCCTGAACTGCATTGGTTGGGAGAGTAGTAGTAGACACTGCTCCAAGCTGGGCTAAAGGGAGTGCTGGTAACCTAACTGTAGACAATCTTGTCTCAGTGCCTAGGAGTACTCCCTGGCACTACTAAATTTACTACCACAGATGTAGTCAAAGCATCACAGTGGTCCTGTGCACATAATAGAGTGGTCAGTATTGCTTCCCAGTGCAGCCATGGAGGAGATGGTGTGCCATCGCGCTAATCCTCCTGTGATAGTTTTCCCTCCGTTTGCTATTAGAGTGCTGATCTACTTAGCAGTTGGGTGAGTTCACCAGCATGTGCCTTCTCAAGCGCCTAAATGTGGAATGAGCACAATGAAACAGCTGATGCGCGGGTCCCTGCACAGCCTGTCACTTCCTAAAACCACTGGCAAGGAAACATGCACTGGAGACATTTTGTGTTGCTGGTGCTCATGGCCTCATCTGGTGCTGCTCTCCAGCTGAATCCTCAGCATGTCAAACTAGTCAAATACAGCTCTTTAAATGAGAGAAAATGTTTCATGCCCCGAAATGAATGCAAACAGCAAATCCATTTCCCTCTGCTCCTCTCTCCCCAATTCCTAACTGCTGAATGTATTCATGAAGTTCTGAGCACATCTTTGTCTACCAAGTGACTGTATCCTGCTGTTGAAACGTAGCTGTTGTAAAATATTTTAACCTGCATGTGGAGGTGTAAAGTACAGTACCTGAAATGGAATAAAGGAAAGGGTGGGAAATAGCTGCCGAGTGACAACTCTCCCAGAGAAATAGGTTTGTTTTTACAAAGTGCTGTGGAGGTACCAGGCTGAAACACATATTCCTCTTCCCTCCACCTTCATAGGGGGGATGTATCCACTTGCGATTCTGTGGAAAGAACTATTTCTTCCCTTCTTTCACTCCTTTTGGGATTCATATTTGGACAAGGGATCTGTAAGAATGGGTGAGTGCTGGAAATGAAGTGTTCACCTTTAGACTTTTCCCATCTCTTTCCCTCGATAAGGATCAGGTGGTGGTGCTCCCTGTGTGTTCCTACCAATAAGCCTGAAGGGGACACTGGGAGTACTGGCGCTTGATTCATTGCAATGCAGCTGTTACTTAGTGCCTGCTTCTGATTGAGCACACTTGGCTCACAGGGTAGAATTAATCCCACAATGGTACTGAGAGGTCAGAGCAGAAGCAAGCTACCAGCTTAGCCGTTAAAAGGAAGGAGTCATCCTACGTGGACAAAGATATGGGAAATGAAACCAGAGGTTTCATTGGAATCCAATTTGTAAGAGACTAATAAAGCCACAAAAGAGTAACAAAAGGATTGCTTTGAGAAGTAGAAGAGAAACGGCTAATTCTTGACAATACTCTTACTGTTTTCTTCACCAGCAGCTCAGCCCTTGCAAATCTCTTGCTGGAGGAGAGCTCCCCTCTGTCTTACACTACAAATGACACTGTTTGCTCTTCACTTAGTATCAAAAGAAGTGTTCCATCCATTTTTTAAGTAGGCTGTAACTGAACCAGCGTGACACGGGGGGTGGCTGCAGTTGGCAAAGTGGACAAGAACTGTCAGGGTTTTACACAAACTATTACCACCACAGCAAGACTGACAAAATCTGTTGCCCCTTCAGGTGAGTTAGGGGTTATGACTGAGTGACTAGATGTTCTCCCTCCAAAAGTAAAAGCTCATGTAACTAGGAATAAAGCATTTGTGAGAAAACACACATTTTTAAGGAGGAAATATAGAGAACATGTATTTTGTGTGTCACGTACAATCATAGACTAGTTAGGGTTGGAAAGGTCCTTAAGATCATCCAGTTCCAACCCCCCTGCCATGGGCAGGGACACCTCCCACTAAACCATGGCACCCAAGGCTCTGTCCAACCTGGCCTTGAGCACCACCATCCATAGGCATCTTCTGTGGCGGAACCTTGTTAAGCCCAAATTTCTGTATATTTCTATATCTATGTTTTGGCTTCTCCCTCAAGACAGCTGATCTCCCCTTTTCTCCTCTGACAGCTTTTAACTATATGATATTCTTTAGAGCTGTAATATCTCACCCTGTGTCTTCACTGGAGGCTGAATATAGGATCCTTGAAGTCAAGAGCTTCTCTGCTGTGTTTCAGGTGTGTCCTGGGACATTGTGTATGACTTCCTGGCGCATGCCACTATCCTCGTAATAATGGGAGGATAATAGGAGTTATCCTGGATCTCTGAATAACTGGGTTATCTACCTGTTTTGTTTGATTGTTGCCTGGCATCTCTCCCTCTCTCACATCTACATTTTCCCTTTGTTGCTTATGGCGATTTCTCCTTCTATAGGCTTGACTTGTACATTAACATTTCTTAGCAGAGAACCACAGTTTTCGTCACATTCCCTCATTGTCTGTACCAGTTTGTTTCCATTGGAAGATTTTAGATAACCTCCTTCTCTCTGTCATCTTCTTTTCAAACCAGAATGCCCCGAATGAAGCTGAAGGGCATGGGAAAAAAGCCTTTCATTACTTAATAATTTCTTTTTAACTCCCTTTCCTTCTTTTTCACTTTGATATTTGGGTAAAGCTATTTTTGAGGTCTCATATATTTTTTTTTCTTTGAATATGATATTATCTTTTGCCTTTGATAATCACTGTCGTTCTGATTCTCTTTAATTGTCTCCAGACAGAGTATCTGGAGGAAGGCAAGTGTTACTGTAGGGAACTCTGTGTTTTCAGCAGAGCATTTGGGCAAGGATATTAGGGGAGGGAGGAGCTGTAAAGATGAATGTTAATAATGTCTTAATTATTTAACAGTAGATCTCTCTATTTACTGGATATTCAAAATGGATTTGAGAGGAGCACGCTTGCTAAGAGTACTGGAAACCTAAATAAATAAGACGAGCAGAAGGAAGGCATCGTCTAAGCAAAATATAAAGACTATATGTCATGTTAACTGCTTTTAAAAGAATCCCTGAACTGCTTCCTTTCCCTATGGCCAAGAGAGCATATTGCAAACAATATGCTGTGGTATTACTTCCCATATTTGCTTATGTGAAATCATATCAAGAAGGGAGAAGGAAGTTCTTTTTCCATTGCCTTGCTGTCTGCTCTGTCCATCCCTCTGCCTCACTCGAGCCTGTGAAGAAGAAGCCTCTATGGTGCAGGACCATGCTGGTGCCCAGCTCCATCCACGTGATTAGTGTGTACCCAACGCCTCGCAACCAGAGATGCTGAAAGACAGCATCCCAAAGTCAGGTCTAACATTTAGACTTCAGGAGAGGGGCAAGTGATGCAACACCATCACTAGCGTAAGTGGCTGTTCTGTACAGTAAGGATGTGTCTGGCCAGGGGAAGAAGAGGGAATTCAGGTTTCTTAACCAATCCGTGCAGCACACTTAGTCAGGGAGCTGCAGTGTCTCCTGAGGCAGTGACAATTTCTTTGTTGTCTTAGGAAGAAAGGAAAATGCCGGGCTGCAGCCTTGCTGGCCAGTGTATTTAAATACACCAAAAGGCGTTTGTATCTCTGAGGAGTCTCTAAAGTATATTTGATCTATTACTTTGCATGTGCTATGAAATAATAAATAACCCAACAGATACAACGCTGCATGACAAATTTGAAAGTATTTTCACTTAATCTCTGCCTTGATGAGACACTAATCTATCTTTTAAAACATTTTCAAAGGTGTCCTCACAGACCTATCAGAATTAATGGTGTATTCCACTGCACTCTGGATTGCTGAAAACAGAATAGCACGTTATCACCTACTACTATAGACACTTAGGAGGTAAATACAGTGGGCAGCAGGCAGTGGCATAAATATATCTCTTCCCTCACAGAAATAGTCCCTCAGAAGTCAGTGGAGTAAGACAAGTGTACTTGACTTCATGGAGCAATAGTACATCTCCTGGAAAAGTAAAGCATAGCTGTCTGCTGCTGCGACTGGCTGTAAATAACACTCAATAGGGTAATGTCTATATAGTGTTTTGAAAATGTAAAATTACTGCTTTTTCATGTGACACTCTTCAAGATGGTATTTATTGCCTCAGTCATCGGCAGCTATTACCCATATGAAGCAGGAAGGGACGAAACCATGTTATAATCAGGTTTGAAGGTGCAGAATGCCAAGGTGTACTGTAAAAGGCTGCCTAAATCTTGTGGCTAATCTTTCTGTGCAGTTCTAGCCCTATTTGAACAGGAGCAACAAGTGCTAATCGCCTCTGGAAGTCAGGCTCTCAATGCCATTCTCAGAATACGCTTTGGTACAGTTATGGTGAAAATTGTTCACAATAACAGGTTGCTCCAGAGATGTTCAAGGGAGGGAATTCTCCCCCTTTATTGCACTCTCATGAGACAACTCCCCTGCAGTCCTGTGTCCAGCTCTGGAGCATCAACGCAAGAGGAACATGGAGCTGCTGGAGTGATGCCAGAGGAGGCCATGGAGCTGCTGCGAGGGCTGGAGCAGCTCTGCTCTGGAGCCAGGCTGAGAGACCTGGGCTGGGGCAGCCTGGAGAAGAGAAGGCTCCTGAAGGGGAGACCTGAGAGCAGCTCCAGTGCCTAAAGGGGCTGCAGGAAACCTGGAGAGGGGCTTTGGACAAGGGATGTAGGGACAGGACAGGGGGAATGGCTTTAAGCTGCCAGAGGGGAGACTGAGATGAGCTCTTAGGCAGAAGCTGTTCCCTGTGAGGGTGCTGAGGCGCTGGCACAGGGTGCCCAGAGAAGCTGTGGCTGCCCTGTGTCTGGCAGTGTTCAAGGCCAGGTTGGGCACTAGGGCTTGGAGCAAGCTGCTCCAGTGGAAGGTGTCCCTGCCCATAGGCAGGGGTTGGAGCTGGAGGAGCTTTGAGATCCCTTCCACCCCGTAACTGTTCTATAATTCTATGTTGGATGCTTCCCTGCTCTTGGATTAATACTGCATTAAACCCCACCATTTATTCCCCATTTGTATCTTAGCATTTAGACTTTTGGTCTTGACTGAGAACATAAACTGAGACATTTCAAACATGAAGAAAATATTAATGTGGATTCTGCTTTTATCAAATTCCCGTTGTTCACTTATCATGGATCTACTCCAAATGTTGGTTTCTGGTCAGCCTATTTGAGTGAGTTCCTAAGTTTCAAGCCTCACGAGCATCTTCAGTGGGGAGTTTCAGCTGACAGTCTGCTTACATAAGCAAAAGCCAAAATTCTGCAAATCATCTTTGAATGTAGCCTACTTAGGCTTTACTTTTTCAATGGCTGGGAAAAAAAGCAGGCTTCTATAAATGTTCCCAGTGACGCTACCCAAAGTGTACCTCATGTGCTGCACATCAGCTCGCACCAGAAGCTGGAATTTGAATTTGAATAGGATTTGAAAACCCTGTTGACAATTTGCATTCCCCAGAAGCCCTTCAGCTGTATTTCTACATTTCGGGGGCTTTCGAGGGGTGTGAGAAGTAAAATTCTTTCTTCCACCTCAGATCTTTCTGATGAATGCTCAGACATATTTAGGTATTTAGTCCTTTCAATCCAATACAATTTATTAACTGTACAGTGCCTCCTTTCATCATTCTACCAGTAAAAGTAATGACATACGGTGGAGGTTAGAGCTACAACAGGAACGAGAGAAAAAGGGGCACAAGGCATTATTCTCTCCCACTAAGTAGCTCTGCGGATTCTATTACAAGGATTTAGTATATTGGTGAGCTTTAGGTTTAAGTAGAGTTCTTCTGCATAATCATTTGGGGATGAGTCAGAAAGCTAAATCCCTTCTTCAAAATATTAGAATGATAATTTTCACTTTTCAGCTTTTCTCCCCAAACCTTTTAGAACCGACACCTTAATAGCAAAGAGAAAGGAACCAAGCTATTTCTTGTGGCACATTTTTGATGGTGCTGCAGAAAGGGGTGTCTGTAAAAGGTTGATGAGTGTCTGGAGGCAGCTCCTTCTGTTCTTGTGTTTTAGCAATGCAGGTGAAAGAGCTTTTGCTTTCTCCTGCTAATTCTGTGGAGACGTGTTTCAGCAGCGGAGTAGGAGGTAGGAAACACCCTGCTGCAGGTGGGATTGTGCCACTGCTCCTGGATTGTCATTAGGGTAAGGCAGGTAGCGTTATTACAGCTCGTGGTAGCTGCTTTTTGGCAGGTGGCATTGGGGCTCTTGGACTCCAGATGAGCGCAGACTGTTCTGTTTCCTTCATTTATAGTAATGAAATGTAGATGATCTGCAACCTGTGGGATAAGGAAAAGGAGGGTGGGCATTTAGTAACCCCTCTCCAGCATCACCGCCACCAGAACCCCACAGACGCAAAAGGGTGGTGCTGGGATGCGTCTGTGAACAACGTTCAGCTGATGAGAGCACCCACTCTTTCCAGCCTGATTGTAGGTCCTTTCCTCCTTCAGAGGGGCGATGAGAAGAATCATTACTACATCAGTTAGCTTTTTTGTTCATATCTTGAGCTGAAGCCAACTTCCCCCAGGCTTAATTCAACGTTTAGTAGTGCTGGGAACACCAAAGAGAGAAAGAGGTGGTGGGGGGGAAGTATCTGCTTTCTGTGCCTGAAGTGATGCAGATCCTTGCATATTCTGTGCAAGAAGAGGTGTTATATGCTTTAGGTTTTTTTTATGTTGTACTGCTGATAATAACAAAAAAAGAAGATTCTATGAGTCTGAAATGATAGGATGTTTTCACTCCTGGTTCTTGCTTTTGACACTGCTCCTTCACATCTTACTTTTCCCATTTAGTTTACATTGATGTTGGAAGTAAGAAATGAGCCCAAGTTTGGTTTTGTTTTTTAATTTTAAAAGGGAATTGTAAATGCAAGGTATTTCTGCAATCCTTCGGAAACATCCCTCATTTTCGTCAGCGAGTGCCAATATGTAAGAGCAATCTCTTATAAAAGCTGGCCCCAACTTATCCTGTCTCTTCTGTTCTTTACTAAATGAGGGAAGAAAGAGACAATTTATTTAAACAAAAGATAAGATGGATGTATTATAATAAGGAAACATGAAAAAAACCCCTAAAGCTGGTAATGTTCTTTGTTTTCATAGGCAATCATTTGATTTAAAGTAATTTTAGCCAAATATTTTTATTCTCAGTTCCTTGCTGGTTTCGTAAGCTGTAATTCAAGTGTTATGAAATCTAATTATACAAGAAAGATTTGTCTAAATTCAAAGCAAAATCCCAAACATCATAATAAAATTGCTATACATCCCCAGCTCAGCTCCTGTGAATATTAGTTCTCTGTTCAAAGACTCTCCGTAGGTTTCAGTTTTGACCTAGAAGAAGGTGGCAAAATGTATCATCTTGTAGCGATAAAACAATATGAGTACAAATGGACTCGATCCAGTTCTGATTTAAGTTGTAAACAATTAAAAGTACATGAGCTACAATGCCCAGAGCTGATAGCTGAGGACATTATTACACGCTTGGGGTAACTCTGGGAACCAGAAAAACAATTGTTTCACAATAGGACATAAAAGCAACAGAAAATATTTGTCTCGGCGGAGCATCGCGCTGTCTTGCAGGGCCGTGTCATGTGGGGGATTTTTCAGCAGGCTGGCATGAGCGTGAGTGATGCATAATGGCAGCAGTGAATGGATTCCTGAATAGATTAGTAGGTGACGTCATGAAAAAAGGACTATTTATCACCATAATTTAACACAAGATGCAACACAATGGCTTGATGGATGCATTTTATGGTTTTCAGCCAATCATAATAATGGATCTATCGACTGAAGTTTTCGATGCCCTTTATATACCCTTCATGGATAAAAAAAGAACAACAAAACCGGGGAATGAAGAGGCTGACAATATGTCAGGAGATACTTGCCAGGAATGTTTGCAAAATCCAGCCGTTCTGTACCACAGCCTTTGGACCTAAAGCTTCCCCAGTTAGTTTTCTAAACACCTAACAGGCTAATTATGCTCAACAAAAATATTTCAATTGGATATTGGAGGAATGGCCGCTCAGGGAGCAACTGTGGAATGTCTTTTTTCTTGCCTTCTGTGTCAGTTTTGATGATGAGATTCTTACTGTCGTAATGTTATGTTAGTAACTTCAGCAGTGCCACTTGGCATTAAGGTAGGATGTGGCTGTGTTGGGCAGTGGTTTGGTCATTGAGATAGGAGCAAGGAAGGAGGGGGAGTCTCTGCTCTCTGCTATTAGGCCTTCGAACATTAGGCAGCTGATAGACAGGAATAAAAAGCTCATAATGGAGACATCCAGGCCCCGTCCTCTTCCTTCTCATGGGGATGCCAGAATCACTCAGGAACTGTCTTTTTGGTCTCTTTTGCTAACTTTTCTTTCAAGGGGCTTTCTTACTTCTCTGTTTCCTAGTTGCCGAATAGGAGGAAAGTAGCAGTTGTCCCTTCTCAGCTTGATGGTTACAGCAGTTCCCTGGGAGTTGGCAGATGAAAGTTGAAACTCATTTAGGATGAGGAGGGCTTAGATTCCTAAAGGGAGAGGAAACCCTAACTAGCAGATGATATCCGCTCAAGGGAGGTCCTTTGATGCAGGAGAGAGGAAGGGAGCTAAACAGAGGATCATCCTCCTCGGACCAAAAGCTTCATTTCTGTATGCTGGAAAGCCTCCTGGATTTTACCTCTCAACATGGGCATGTTTATATCCCTTTCAGGCACAACACTGGAATGCAGGTTTAATTGCTGGGATGCTGTTTGAACGTTTTGCCTACCACGGATAGTGTACAAACCCAAGGCACATGTGGGCAGTGCTTTCAAGCAAAGGCTGAAACAGCTTTGGGGATTTCATGTAAAGTAAGGATATGTTTCCAGATAACTCTGGGAATTGAGTTAAAATTTCAAATGTCAGCCCATCTCTGATGTGTGCCTCCAGCTTGAAAATCCACCCGATCCTTCATCTCCAGACACCGTGCTTCCAACAAGGCATGATCAAAGAAACAAGTAGGCTAACAGCTCTGCAACTGCTTCCGAGCTGGATGGGTGCAAGAGGTTTTCTTAACATTGTTGTTTCTCCTCAGCTCTCTGGCTTAACTGTGGTCATTTAATTGAGCTGCTTGATCTTGTATCTTTTCTTCTTTCTGTAGTTTGGACTCATGAAGTGATCTGGAATACCTAAAACTGACTGTCCCTAAGTGATGCTTTCTGCTTCTTGAGGATTAGCATGAATTTCTCCTCAGGAGAGAGTCCATGGCCAGAAGGACTGGGGAAGAACCCGGAAGTTTTGTTAATCTCTCCATTTGGAGAACCTGGGAAATGGTCTGAGAACAAGAAATTCCCACAGGGAGAAATGTAGTATTTTCACATGACAAACCAGTATAAACCACTTGTTCAGCTGAGCCTTCAAAATCTCTCCACTAAGCTGATGGAGCACTGGGGAGACTGAACTTCCTACTTCGTTTTATACGAACTAGCCTAAAAACTGACTTCAAGCTGGCTAGGATTTAATTTTCGGTGCTAACCTTCAATTAATTTGTAACTTTTTTGGCACCCAGTTTGCTGGAAATGGCTGTAATTATGTTGTTTTCTGGACGGTGCATTCAGTCGGGCCATACTCTGTAAGACTATTTATACAGCTGGGGGAAAATAATGGTATTTAGGGGGGTGGGGGAATGTTAATAGGAAACTCATTGAAAAAATCTGAATTATTGATTTTGAAAATTAGCTCCAATTTGATACTTTACACTGGGTGTTTAGTTCTTCGTTTTAAGAGACTTTGGGATCATTTTGCCATCTTTAAGAAGAAATGCGGGGCCGGATTCCCTATGGTTGCCTTTGGTGCATGGTCGAGGCTAACACAATTACAGACTTGCTGCAAAACCCCACGTTGTCCTTCTGTGTGGGGTTTTATAATGATAGTCTTGTTTCTTAATTGATCTGCATAGCAGGGTCCAATTGCTGATAGAGGAGAATTACCCCAAAACCTGAGAGGATGAGAAGATGCAGAGCAAATATATTATCTTTTTTCAGGGAGAAAAAAAAATGCAGTAAAAGCCTTTTAAAAGGCTGTGCTGTTTTAATGCACCATAAACTGTATGTTTGCCTATAGTGTAAAATGCAGCAGTGTTTCCAGTCTGGGCAGATTCACTTTTGCTTTTCACTGCTCATTTTCTAAACATTTAAAAGCTACTGAGGTTCTCGAGCATTTCTTTCTCTGTGTTTGGCATTAAAGGTGTTTGTAAGTGTGTGTCCCCTCTTGTCTTTAAACGGAGGGGTTGTTCCCTGCTGGTATTCATAAGGCTCTTGTTTGAGTGGTTCTGTAGCTGAAGGCGCTCTTCATGGAGGAGGCGGTTGGATTGTATTTCCAGCCATACATCTGACATGGGTATAAGAGCAGTAATACTTGTATGTAGCCTTAACAGCTAGAGTTTGGAGCCAATTAGAAGTTATTAACGTGTATATGAGCAAGTTGATCTCCGGAAGAGCACATTTACTTCTTTTTAATCCTTTTAAATATTTTATTTGGATGTTCCCAAGTAGATACATAAGTGGTGGAAAGGGAAAAGAAAATCCTACAGGGTAAGAGTAAGCAGATTGTCCTCTTTCTGTGAGATTTCTGCCTATGGATTTATAGCAGAAGTATTACTTTCCTTGAACATAAAGTTTTCTACTCTCCCTCAATCTAAGTTTTGTGGGTTCACATATCTTTGCGCAAGGATAGAACTGGAATACACAGGCTTGCCTCGTACTGCTGATGTTCACACTGCATCTTCAAATTGCCATTTGACTTATTCATGTCATTTGTCCTCAGAAAAGAGTTTCATTGTTTCTAAAAGTACAGTAGGTGGAATGAAAAAGCCTGAACGATTACCTTGGTCTGACGTACAGCTTTTTATGTGGGGAACATAATTACTTCTGAAAGAAACAGAAACCTTTCAAGATGGCTCCTGCTCCACAAGTATTAAATTGTAGAGGTGCTGAATTTATTGTCTGCTTTCCCGATTGAGGAAACTTGGTTTTGAGCAGAAACTGCACCACTTGAACAAATATTTGTCACACAGGAGAGTCAGCGTGTAGCTACAAATGCTTTCTGCGCTGTGAATAGCGCAGATTCCTACTTCTCTTTTCCCCGTATGGCAGACTACTTGTCACATTATACAGGTGGAAGGGTGAAGCTGTGGGCCATTGAGCACTGATTTCTCTCGGTACCACAATTACAGAGACACCTGTGCTAAATAACATTGTGCTGTTCTCCTTGGAAAATTACAGGGCTCGGTCCCACGCGAAGATGCGCAGATGTACATTGCCTCCCTCTGCGAGCAGCCCCCTTACCTGAGCGCGCACTCACACCTCCTCCACAAATCAGTTCACCCCCTTCCTAGCAGATACTACAGACTTTAGAGCTCCACATCCATAAAACGCCTTGATTAGCATCCCATGAATTCCTATGAGTGCTCCTATTCTTCACGGGAAGTGTATTTTTGACCAACAAAATGACAAACTAGGACAAAATGCAGTGCGCCTCCTCTTCTTCTGCTCAGGTCTCAGGGTTTGACCGCTTTCCTTTGCAGTTTGTTTTCCGCTGCTCAACTCTCTGCTTGTTGTTTCAGGCTGCTACTCAAATTACGTGTATTCTAGTTATTATTTCCATCATTTAGTATGAATTTTACAGCGATGTTGTTTTTATGCTTCCGTACCCTGCCACATGTGTTAACTATACAGAAACTGTTCTTCTTGTGGAAGAAATTATATACCAAAACTACCCAGTAAAAAGCTTGTTTTATGGCACTTATAAAATTAATGCCAAAAAATGTATGGTAAAGCTTGATTTTTTGACATTAATGGCTAGTTATTTAACATGTTATGCTCTCGTAGCTCCTGGAAAACAGCACTTACATGTTCAGGTGTAATCTCAAATTCCCACCCAAGGATTGAAAAGTTTAAAGCGATATTAAGTGAAGCGTAGGAGGACAAAACACATAGGTTAACAACACCTGAAATGAATGAGAATTGGAATAAATACCTGGAATTTTAATGTATGTATGTATTTAGTAAGCCAAATCCACTATATAGAGTGCTGGTTAGCTGATCCTTATGCATAGCACAGCAGGTACATCCTCTGATCATCATCAGCCAGGTTTTGCACCCTGCCCTTCAAGAAGGAAGCAGCTGCACAGGGTTATCGCGTCACCTCTTTCTCTGTCCAGGATGTAGACATGGGATGGTGTGATCCTCAGTTTTCCCTTCGGTGCTTTTTGTTACGTGAATGAGTATTTTCTTTGCAGTTTCCTTTTTCCCTGTGGCCGTGCAACAAGGCAGAGCTCACATGCTGATCATCTTGATCCATACTAGCAACTGAGATGCCTTTTAATAGAGAGGATAGTCAGAGAAATCAAGGAGAAGAAACCCAGAGGCCTTATAGACATAAATTAACCGGAACCATTAAAACAAAAATATTTCAGTAAATGCATTATAAATATAAGCATTTTGGGAGCATCTAAGAAAAGGTGACAAGTCAAATACACATTATTTACCGCTCTAGAAATTGGTAGACTCGAGGAACACAGCATCATCTTATGCAATTTGTGATGTGATATTTAGCAGAGGTTCTGATTAAGAAAGTGTTAGTCAACTGTAATTGGGGATATTGCCGTCCCTCAGCTGTGGTGCAGGCTCTGAGGTTTGTTAATGTGGGGTTTAGAAAATCACAGCCTCCAAAAGAAGCGCAGTGACTTGTTAATATATCATGTGTATGCAGTTGACATTTTTAGGGGGAATGTTTCAGGTAGAAAAAGTACTTTTAAAAGTGTTATCAATTCTGTTTATCATATTCCTGAACCTTTAACTCCTCAGTCCAAAGCAACTGAGTAGCCTCAGAGAGACACAAAACTTATAATAAATGTATCAGAAGAATGTCTAAGAGACCTTGACATAGCGTACAGAGATATATCTGAGAGCATCTCATTGGAAATAGAGGGAAAGGGGGTTTATGGAGGTCAGAAACCCTATGTCTGGCTTTGCTGGGTGATGCAGTATTCATTTTTACTTCTGTCATTGTTCCAGGACTATATATTTCTTGTCTTAAACCTCAGACCAGCTAATTATGGACTAAAGAAAGCAAGAAACTGTTTGAAGCAGTTCATTTGTGTGAAGTTGGGAAAAATAGCCAGCTGCACTAGATTAGAGAGGTGCAGTCATCGGAGTCCTTAGATGCAATTTAAGATGGGAAAGTCATTTCTGCATAGTATGTCTGAATTATCAGCCCTTGTGTACCCAAGCAGAGGTTTTGTTCTGTAGATACAACATATCAATCATTTCAGTTCACTTAGGATCAAGGACTGTTCTGTGAATCCCAGACCAAATGGTACGAAGTGACTTATGTCCCACTGATGGTGTTTTGTTTCCTGCAGACTGTTCATGGCCACACTGCAACAGTGACCTTCCTGGCTACATGGCATGGCTATAGCTGATATTCCCAGTTAAACCAGTATGAAATAACGTGTTTCAACCCACTAAAGCAGCATTTTTGCAGCCTGACCCTGATGACGGCTGTTATATGCTGTGGGGCATAAAATGAGGCCGTATGAATTGATGCTGTAAAGCCTGTTGAGATAGCTTTGAGGCCTTCTGAGGCTTAAAAAGCACAAACAAGTCCCGATTCACCTTATCTGTCTAATGGCACTGGTTCTCTACTGAGCTATAACCAAACCTGGAAAGTTTGGACTGAAAGGAGTGCTCTTACAAGAAGATCTTAGGAGTAAGTTGATGTGTGTACAGTGTAGACAAGCCTGGGAGTGGTAGTAAGTCAGTGGAATTAAGTTATTTAGCACTTATTTAAGTGCTATTTTAGACTATTTGAAAGTCTTTTCAGGAAAAGAAATAATGTTCAATCTCTTCTCTGCCGCGCCTGATCCTTTGTATGCAGAAAGTATTTTAACCCTTTTATTTTTAGGTGAGTTTTTGGTGCTCAAGGGGTTCTTATTCGCAGAGAACCAACATAAGTGCCTTTTTCTTTTCTCTGTGATGCGGTAGTTTCCTGAGACGTGTGCGTTTGAAACAAAAGAAAACATAAATACAGGCAAGACTGTCATCAGTTTAAAGTATTGCTGGAGTGGTTAAATTTAATCACCAAGAGACAAGCAGCTAATGGTTTTAGTGGAATTCATAAAATCCCATCAAATACAAAAGTTACATTTTGTCATATAATGGGAATCAGTTATAGGAACCAGCACAGCTTCCTTTTCCCCCTGAATAAATTCTAAACAGTCCTTAGAAAATGAATTACCAGTCTGCAAATCAGGAGGAGGCATTTTTCAGCTATAAAACCAAAACTACTTTCAGAGCACTTTAGCTAAGATAAAAAAGAAAGAAAGAGGGGGAAAAAAAGGCAGCAACTTTGTTGTTCCTGTGTTCCTGTCAATAGTCTTGGACGCTTGGTTGCGGCTCCGTTTTAGCAGTTTGACCTTGGTTAGATCATCCTGAATCAAATCGACAGACCTCCCTTCCAATTTCCCCACCCATTCACAGAAAGCGCATACCCTGCATGAGTGTATCCAGCTGGAGATGTGCCAATAGAAATAATTACATGATGAAACTATTTAACTTTGACTAAAATACTCTCACCAGGTTCTTTCAAACCGTGTGTCTTATATCTTGTTGAAGCAATTTTATATCATGCCTTTAAAGTACAGTAATGGCCACTTGCATTGACAGAATCCTCGTAAAAGAAGAAGACCGAGACCTTGCTCATGAAGTGCTATTGATTTTCTGAGTTCCTGCTAGAGTTGCCAAAGATACAACACTGTTGTTAGGGAGAGAAGATACTTTGGCCTTCAATATCACAGGAGGGTTCCTGTGTAAGCACAGGCGTCAATGGGTTTCAGTGATAAATAATGCGTTTTGGTGATAACTGCCCATATTATTTTGTCGGGTTTATATGACTCAGCATTTGCTCTTGCCAAGCATTTCTTTAATGTCACCACTGGCTGCTGAAGTTTGAGCTAATTCTAAGTGCTGTTTGTATTTTAAAAGTCCATTTGCATTATGGCAAAAGGCTAAAGGTTCAGTTTACCTTAGGCAATGATTGGTTTTGATCAGGAGGAAAACTAAAGACACCCCCAATGTTACTCACTGTTTATCTACAAAGGTAGGGCATTGTGATTGGGACATAAATACTGTGCTCTGTGTATGGCTGTAGCAGCACAGACTGGTGTTTTATTTGCTGTATTCAAACAGCTCTGTGAGCTGCCCTGCCCCAGTGCGCGAGGCATGAATGGCATTTGCACAAGTCTGGTACATGTGGAAGCGGAGGACAGAGAGAGCATCATCCCAACAGGCACCGCTCCTGCTTCCTGATGCTGCCAGCCAGGGAACAGGGAGGGTGGGCACAGCCTCTGCTCTGCACAGCCAAGCTGGCATTCAAGTAAAGCTGAGGTCTGCTTGTTTCGGGCTCTTGGGTCAATTTGTTTCCCCAGAGAAGGGATGTACCAGTTTGTGATTCTGGATCCAATCCCTTTTCAGCTCCTGGGACAGCTCGGTTTACTGTCCGCTACCTGGGACAAATGGCGCATGAGAAGTCTCTGGGGACCTTTGGCTTGTGTGCCTGAAAGGTTGCTTGTCTTTCCAGCTGTCCTTGGTGGTGGAATCTGTGCCTACAAACCATGTCTCATTGGTGCCCTTAGGCCATTGCGGCAGTAAATCAGAACTAGTGGGAATATGATCACACCAACTAGTGAGCCTCCTCACCCCAAACAATGGAGGAAACATTTACAGAGCTCTATCCTAATGCTACAAATCCTAATGGTATCCTCTAAAAGCATAAACTTCTACTTGTAGGCACTACGATTGAATCTTAATGGGTTGCGCTTTTGTCCCTATCACATTATAGTAGCCAATAGATAATTATTATTTATAAGTAGGGGAAAAAAGGGCTGGGTAGGAAAATTATAGCTATGATAATTAGTTTTGATGACATTAGCCAATTAATATAATTTTATGTTTTCCATTTGGAGATTTAGGCGAGGTTGCCTTTATTTTCCTTTCTATTCCAATGTTTGAGTCAGTTCAGTCCTTCTGAAAGGGTTGATATTGAGTGCCCTGGAGGGTGCCATCATCACCAGGCAACAGGGGAGACAGTGCTGAAAAGAAATTGCACAACGTAATTTCCCTCCACCTTCCCCAAATGTGTCCTTGCTCTGAATGATAGGAATCAACTTTAAGCCCTATTGCCCCTTCATTTCCACCCTAAGGAGTCTAGGGGCAGGAAAAAGCCCAATGAAAATCCTGAGAAGGGATTATACTGGAAGAAATATTGCTCTTCTCCAGGCTCAACAGCCCCAATTTTACTACCCTATCTTTGTATGGGAGGTGCCCCAGCCCCATTATCATCCTTGTGGCCTCCTCCAGACTTGTTCCACCAACTCCACGTCCTTCTTATATTGGGGACTTGTTCTTTGAAGGCCCTGTCATCGGCATGTCCATAGAATCATAGAAAAGTTAGGATTGAAAAGGACCTTAAGCTCATCCAGTTCCAATCTCCCTACCATGGGCAGGGACACCTCACACTAAACCATGTCACCCAAGGCTCTGTCCAACCTGGCCTTGAACACTACCAGCGATGGACCATTCACAACTTCCCTGGGCAACCCATTCCAGTGCCTCACCACCCTCACAGTAAAGAGTTTCTTCCTCATATCCAATCTAAACTTCCCCTGTTTCAGTTTGAACCCATTACCCCTTGTCCTATCACTACAGTCCCTCATGAAGAGTCCCTCCCCAGCATCCCTATAGGCCCCCTTCAGATAGTGGAAGGCTGCTCTGAGGTCTCCACGCAGCCTTCTCTTCTCCAGGCTGAACAGCCCCAACTTTCTCAGCCTATCTTCATACGGGAGGTGCTCCAAACCCCTGATCATCCTCGTGGCCTCCTCTGGACTTGTTCCAACAGTTCCATGTCCTTTTGATGTTGAGGACCCCAGAACTGCACACAGTACTCCAAGTGAGGTCTCACAAGAGCAGAGTAGAGGCATGCCTGTGTCCCTGAAGGCTGGGGCTCCTCCATGCTCTTCTTTGTGAGGAGACCTGTGACCTCTGTGCAAGAGGAAGCAGAAGGCAGTTACACAGCCTCAGGAAGTTGCCTTTGAAGACAGATTCTTGTTGCTGGTTGTTGGTTTTCTTTTCTGTTTTAGGGCAGAGAAGGAATTGTCTGCTCTGTATAAGAAGGTTCTGGATGAAAGCAGTAACTACTTACATAGTGTTTTTTGTTTTCTTTGAGGCTTAATGTAAAAGGGATAATGTTGGGAAATCTGCATGAATTAGTTTACAGAAATGTTTCTGATCTCAAAAGACAGGGACCTTTGTCAGCATTTCACTAACTGGAAGAGCATCCCTTCCTCAACAGCGCTTTCTGCCACAAGTCTCATTTTCTTCACTGAGGACACATACTGTTAAGAAGTTAACAGTAATAAGGTAGTGGCAGTAGATGGCACGTAACAGAGGGATGGTGAGGAAAACTACATTTGTCTTGCTAATTGTGATTTTAATATTGCTGTGCCCTGTCTCAAAAGACTTCTTGTTTCTTCTTCCTTTCCACATTTAAACAGCATAAGGGAGAAGTGATCTTTATTGGCATGTATATTTGCCATTTGCCAAGCGTCTTTGAAAGCATGCCTCATAAGCAAAACTATAAACAGATTTACTTTTGACAGCAAAGAATATTTTGGCCCATTTTACTGCCTGCAGAATGCCTGGAAAGTTTTAAATTAATGGCAGCGAATGCAAGAGAAAGGGAAATCAAAGAGCTATTTATTTCCGTAGAAAGAGACCTATTTCCCCTCGCCTTTCGATGTTTTCTATCTGTTTTGGCTGAGGAAACACTTAAAAATGCTTATAAGCCCCAAGAATTTCCCTATTCCTTTACACTGTGATCCCTTGGAGTGTATAAACTGTGGGATAGAGCAAAGGGGTGGAGATGACCTTTTAAAAGAAACCCTTTTTTCCTGTGTAAATCACCTTGTACAGAAGAGAAGCCAAAGGCTATATATATATATATATATGAAATTACAGAGTGTGGTGACACACTGAAAGGATAAATCCTACACTGCTCACAGTGTGGGGAACTGTTCTGTTTGAGGTCCATGTCCAGCTGAGTGCCCATGGTGTGAGGATGTGTCATCTTGCGTGAGGGAGTCAAGGGGGTGCTGGCTGTGATGTTGGTAAAGACTTTTGAGTGAACGCTTGCTGCACTACGTTGTAGTGCTCTAATGCCAACTACTCAGGTGTAAAATAAATGAAAAATAGCCCAAACTGGTGAGATCTTCAAATATGAGTGCAATAACTGAAAGTTCTACACAAAGCCCTGCATGGCAAACCTTTTCTATGTAGGAACCTCTCTAGTAACTCACTGTTACATCCCTCTCTGCGTCTCTTGTGTTCTTCCTGTGTGCCTCTGAATACTATTAACTGGGTGTTTCTCCTCTCTGCTCTAAGTATGCTAAACCTTTGAGTTGAAGTAATTAAACTTGCAGTACAATCTTGGGTCATATTATGCTGTATTATCCTTTTAACTTTATTGTGATTGATTTGTGTCAACTTTAACTATACTCACTAGGAAGTCAATAAATAAAGATCAATGGTTTTTTATTTCTCTTGGTTCTTTATTAGAAAGAATGGATTGGTTAAAGAACACAAGTGATAGTGATGGCATGGCTTCCCTCAACATTTCCTCCTCTGAAACAGGTGAAATGCTTTTCAAAATTATATTAGAACCACCATGCTTGTGTTTTCTTGTGATTTGCTCTTTCTTTATACAGTGATGTCTTGAGCCCCTAAAATGTAAAGAAACAAGCACAGATGTTCTCCCTGCATAAAGCTTTTCACTGGCTTACACTGAGTACCTCTTGCTAGCAAGACAAATCTCCATTTATAAGTCTATTTATGTACTTACTTCACATATGGGGTATCTCTTGATCTTGTTGAATGGGAATTGCACCTCTGGGCACCAGGGATGTACCCTAACAAACTGGCATGGTTCTGAGCTCCTGAGCATCTCCTAACATCTGGATTTAGAGCTGAGCAATGAGGTTAGCTCCTTGCTATGAAACAGAGAACTGCCCCTACCAACTGTCCACCTATAAAATGACAGCACTGAGGTTGTTTCCTTGTCATCTGCACACTGTCTTTTTTGTGGCTGTAGAAATGTGTGATAGTGTTCTGTCTCCACCATGCTCTGCCTTAGCGGGTGTGCATTATAAGGGCTTCTGCAATGGGAAAAATTACATGAGAAATGACTGAAGATAAAATCCAGAGCCACGGGGACATGGCAGAAGTTGAGTACATTGTGGACAATTTAGAATCACAGCCCTTGTTCTGCAGGCGGGTCTCATTGCTGATACTGTACTAAGACACAGCCGTCGAGCTCATGTCGACAGCAGTTTAAGATCTCTGCATCTAAGCAGAAAAGCACACTGAAGCTCAGATCCATCACGCAGTTCTGAGAGTAAAATGTTATCCCCACAGTGTATGTATAGTAAAATACTAATGCAAAATTCACTAGGAAGTAGGTCGAAGTGTCAGAGCAGTTATTATCAGTAACCTGTTTCTCATAAAAACAGAGTGAAGAAAAAACCATCTTGTTCCTAAGATTTATAGCAACTTGACTCCATATGACAGGTGATTGAAAGCTTCCCTGCCATGCATATTACACTTTGGGTGGTGACCCCTCAGTATATATCTCCATTTAAGTCCTTCAGTACTGTGCTGAATGGAAGCAGAGTGGCCAAATGCTGTAAGCTGCTTTTTTTATGAAAATCTTTCATCCGGACATTTAGCACAAAGTGCATTCATAAGATTACTTGAGTGCCCTGTCCTTGAACATGAATCCAAGCATTGAAAAGGAGCAAAAATCAAGTCTCTGCTAAGAAAAAACAGTGCATTCACAAGCCACAGTATTATGTGTCCCGAGTAGCGCGAGACGATCTCTTTGCCACCCTGCATTCATTCAGAACTCCAAGTTCTGACATCTAAACTAAGCAGCTTTCCAAAATAGCTTGTATCTATTTGCCAATGGGTTTATGATCCATGTTCGTGTATGTTATAAATCCTTTTCAGGAACTGGAGAGGTGCTTTGCTTTGCTTTTCCAAGCTGTTTGGTTTTGCTGTTACCTTACTTACTATTTTATGTGTCCAGAATGCTGCTGGACTGCGCACAGCTGCGCAGCATTGCTTCTGTTCAGGTACATGTGCTATAAAATACAGAGGTTTGAACTAACGCCATGGGCTTTGCAGAAGACCTGTCTAGTGATAAGGTTGTAGTCTGTGTCACTTTGAGAGCAGGGTCCAGCCTTTGTAGGGTTTCATTTGGAGCACAAACAGCCTTTCTGATAGTAATCTGCAGTAATTCTGATACTCTGCTGCAGGCTGAGCATCCTTGCTCTCCTGTGCCTGTGTGGGACGCAGAGAACCCTCTCCAGCATATGCTATCCAACCTGAGTTGCTGGCAGAGTCTGCATCTGAATCTAAACGTCGTGGACTCATGTTTAATCCATGAGGCTTGTAGAAAGTTTCTGAGGTTTATTAAAACCTCCTCTGAATTAATTCTTTGTATGGTCAGCCGATGAGACTGGGGCATACCTGAACTGAGCGAATTAAGGCAGTTCTTAATCAAGGCATAAAAATGCAAGACCCACATCTTAGAGCAACAAAATTACTGCTTTTAAAACCTTAATCTATTTTACTGCTATTATGGAAGCAAAATGGTAAAGACACAATATAGATTAATTCTATGATTTTTTTATGGCCACAACTTTATTGTAAGTTTTTATATTTTATTAGATAAGGAAGTTATTGAAATTCTGTGGGCATCGTCTTGCAGCCTTCATTCAGGTGGGTCTCCTTGTGACGGGCTCTGCTGTTGAGTTAAAACTAGAGAACTGAGCGTTTTACCTCTTATTGAGACAAATACGCATCCCTCATTTTTACTTCTGGTCCGACGGCTTGTAAAAGAAGAAGTCGAGCCAAGCAGCCAATTGATTTGAAAAGGAAGATTACAACAATGTTTTGTGTAATACATTATAGTGATTTCAATTTGGACAGCCTTCCCTTGGGAAGATTCAGGAGTAGGATAGTTCTGCTTAATTCTCTAGCCTGCAATATATAAATTTTAGCCTGATTTCAACGTATGAGGTTCCTTCATTCCTGTTGTTCTTTGGTCTAATTGTGGCCAATAAGCTGGTCATCAGTTCCACTTCATTACCTAGCTAGCTGAATCTGATGAGATACTTGGGAGCCACACATGTCCTGCTTGGTAGTTTATGATCAGTTCTTTTCTTTTAAATACTTTTTACCTGATGCTTGGAAAAGGTGGAATAAATTAAAAAATAATATTACATGATTCATAAGGGGAACAAATGTCTTTTTCTTTAAAGCTATGTAAATGAATACAGACTGGGAATGCATTTGAAAAGCTATTTCTAGTGTAAGAAGACAAATAAAAGGATATGGAGGAGGCAAATTCTGCTCTTAGAGGTGAGCAGTTAATTGCTGAAGTGCTTTTGTTAATGCACGCAGTATATTCCCATGTTCTTTATCACTTGGCATTATTAGGTATGAATATAGCTTTGGGCAAGCATATGTTCCTTTTTGCCCCAGACTGCAATCATTATTCTGGAAACTTCACTCTATTAAACATCTTTCCACACTGTTTTATTTTCTGCTGTCCTGGAAGTGGATGCAGTAACTCTTTAGTCTGCCTTATCAGCCATCCATAAAGGGAAGGAAGGCAGGGATGGCTGTACAGGCTCAGTCCAAGGGGTGGTTACGCTGCTGATCTGCCTCTGGCTAGCACAGATGCTTCGTTAGAATAAAAAGAAGTAGAGCAGGTGCAGTGTGATCTCTACCAGGTATTTCCTCCATCTAAAGCTTTCCTGACATGAAGGTTGTGGATTTGTCTAATCCTTCTCTGAGCCCATTTAAACTTCAGGCCTCATCTGCATCCATGCTTCACGGGCTGGTCATGCATGCAGGGATGGTGCACACCTACACCCGTTCTTCTCTCCTGCCTCGTTATTTCCATGTTAACCTTTTTGTTCTTCTGTGAGGAGAAACGGTGAGCATCATTCATAGAAACCTAGAATCACAGAGTGGTTTGGTCTGGAAGGGACCTTAAAGCTCATCCAGTTCCAGCCCCCTCCCATGGGCAGGGACACCTCCCACTGGAGCAGCTTGCTGCAAGCCCCATCCAACCTGGCCTTGAACACTGCCAGACACAGGGCAGCCACAGCTTCTCTGGGCACCCTGTGCCAGCGCCTCAGCACCCTCCTTTTTCTTTTCTCTTTTACATTCTCCTGATGTGGGATGCCTGTAACCTGCAGGTGAGGTACAAAATGTGGGTGCACGATGGGTTTATGCAGCATCATGGTGATGTGTTCAGTTTTGTTCTGTGATGGACATTGAGCATTGAGATGGCATTTCCGCCAGACTCTGCTGTGGGTTCAACACCATTGCTTTTCCCCTATAGATGCCAATTTGTACTTCAGCAGCATGATCATCAGCTGTTCTGCTGTCCTGTCACTTGATACGGTGATTTCGAATGGAAAGTTGGCACACGAGGGGCATTCAACTTTGGTATCTTATTTAGATATTTTGAGTATTTGTTATAATCCAAACTCCTTCCCACCATTATTCATGGTATTCTGTCTGCTGGCACGACTCAACCCCACCAACAATGGAGGCAGTGAACCACTGGAATGTAGGATGTATTGACTTTGTTTTCCCAGCCTGTCTTCACACTCCCTTTGTTTCTCTAACCTGGAGACTCACAAGTCCATTTCAGACCTCCTGACATGAGCTCCCTGGTTCGTTTGCTCGGAAGTTACACTTCTAAGAGAATTTAAATGCGCATTGAAATATGTTAAATACATTTTGAAATTGGTCTTACGTTTTATTTGGTTTTGGTTTCCCCTTTTGAAACAGAAGGTTGATGCCGTTATTTACGGGTTCAGGCAATGGCTTTGGCCAAAATCCTGATTTCTTGTCCACAAAAAGTACCATTTTTTCTCTGTGTCTGTAAGTTATCATTAATATTCAGGATCAATCCCAAAGGTGAGCAGCAGTATGAGTTGTTAAAAAGTAAAGGCATTGTTACCTGTGGCAATTGCTTACTAATCTTAATTTTGGTATCATTAAAGAACTGATTTGATTATAATACATTGCCTGACAGCATGGCTATCTTCAATAATAGTCTTCAAAGCTTCCCAAGCATTTTTTACTCTGTGTGTCTTTAATGCCTTCATTGCTGCAATGGTCAGGACTCCAAGTTCTGAATTCAAATGTTTTGTAATGCGCTGTTGATAACAATGAAACCCATTTGTCATTCTGCCGTAGGTTGTTATTATATTTGTTATGCCTATAGATCGGCTCTCTTTGGATCCCTTTTTCCCCAAGCTTCACCTGTTTTCTTCTGAAGATTGCTTTAATATTTGCCTTATTTTCCATTTAAAAAATGAAGTCAGCGCAGGAGAGAGTTCCTGGATTTATATTTTTTCCCAGAATCGATGAAAAATTTCCTGTAAGAAACCCCAAGTTGTCTAGGGGAAAAACCAACCCCGCTAAGCAACATCCTGCACCTCTACCAGGCACGCGGTATTAAAGTGCACCTTGACTGCTTTTCCCACTAATTCCTGTTATTTTTCATCCTATGGAGAGACTTCCATCTTCCAGCCTTCACCCAGTTTCTAAGAATGCTGAGTTGTCATGCAGGAGTTTTACCTCACACCAGGGAGATATTAGTTGATAACATCTACCTTGCATAGATTTATTGCTTTAGCATATTTCATGCTAAAAATATTTTTTTACCATCTGCTAAGATTAGCACTCCAGTGGTCATAAATTTCCTTACCCCGTTACTGTGGTGTAGTTTGGAACCGTCTTATACTTTCTTCAGCCTAATTGAAAATAGGAGAAGATAAATGATGCACTTTGAATTCCTCTCTCAGATGTACCATTGTTCATTACTTCAACAAGGGATGAGCACATCTGATTGCAATTTCAATTGTTAAGTAAAACAAAAGTTTCCATGGTGAAAATATGGTACCAACAGCTGTAATTGTCTCCGGGTTACTTGTGAAAATCTCCATATTGTTTTAGTAATAAATGCTGAATTGTTTTTCATTTGCACACTTGTTTATCCTCAAACCCTAATGGAAAAGGGGTGAAGTCAAAAAAACCCATGTTCAGGAATTCATGCGCTGCATGGAATATGGGATCTGAGCTTCAAGTGTCTGTGCTTAAAGAAATCTCTGCATATTAGAAGAAGGAGTATTTCAGCAGCGATCAGCACTGCAGAACTAAACAGCAGTTTGTGCCGCTGCTTGGTTGATTTTGATGGGTTTAGACAGCGTCATCTCCAGCATTGGTCTTGCAAATTCTTCAGCCAAAAGCATCTTTATCAAAGTTATTTTTTCCTTAATCCTCTGTTAATGTAAAAGCTAATCTATAAAGTGCTACATGAGTTGAAGGTGCTGACAACCAGGTACAAGGCAAGCAGTATGGGAAGAAGCAAGTGTAGGTATGAACTGTTCTGTCTGCCCATTTCTTTTGTGGTCTTGTGGTTTCATTTCTGTAAGTTTATAAATATTTCTGGTTTGTGTTCCATGGGCAGATGGCGTTACTTTCCTATAAGGTAGGCAGTGTTCAGGGATGGGTTGGACAGAGCCTTGGATGCCATGGTTTAGTGGGAGGTGGCCCTGCCCATGGCAGGGGGTTGGAACAGGATGATCTTAAGGTCCTTTCCAGCCCTGACTGTTCTATGATTCTATGAGTCTATGAAAATGTAGGCTGTAAAGTATATTCTTTGTTTCAGAGTTTGCTGTGATTGTAGGATAAGCAAGGATATTAGTGCATAAAACATTTACAGCAGGAGACACTGACTGCAATGGAAATAACTGCAAATAGGAGCGAAATTATGTAATGCTGGGAGTCTTTTAGATACAAGCGTGATGTTTGTGCTGATGAGGTCTGGTTTTAACATTATGCCATCTCCTGTTTCATTCATTCACAAAATTAATTCCATTGACTTGCTTCTATAAATAAGGTCAGGAGGTCTGTGTCCATAAGTAATCCACAGATCTGGCTTTTTCTTTTGTAGTATTAGAATATCTCCAGAGTTATGCCGAAGTGGAAGTGTCTCTGGGATATCCTTGTTTGGAACATGGTTACTTGCAAAGCCTTTTAGGTCCTTCGAGTAAAGTCCCAGCCAGTCTTTAAGGAATCTGTCGCTCTGGCATTTTCATCTCTATTGCACAATAAATTCTTTGGTGACCAAGTTGTGATTGTTGTTCACCTTACCCAAGGAAAACTCCGTTTGGCTTTCAGCTGGCATCCTGCTCAAGGGGAGACAGCTCCTCCACAGCCTTTACACCCTGGCTGGGATTTTCACAGCCCGGTTCTAAACCTCTGAAACCCGGCTCTGGGATGGAAGAGCTGACACAACCTTAATGAGAGGATTGCGAGTGGCTGTGCTCTAATGCTCTACAGTGCCACTGTTACTTTGTTGCTGTTATCCGTTTCTAGTGTCTGTTACTGAAATTGGTATTGTATCTAAAACAATTGCTGTTATTAACAGGTTAAGCTGCTGGGATGTTAAAATAAAGGCTGCCCAGCTTTAGTGCATTTTGTTGTAATCATCTCCCAGATGCCTTGTCGGAAATCAATTCAAGTTCAAAACTGGCTAGAATTGGGAGGTCAAGGCTTCTGCAGACTAAATATTTTATCTTCTGCTCATGTCTAGAGCTTTTAAAGCTGTGTACTGGGGGCTCTTTTCTCGTATCCCGTCTGGACAAAGATGATTGGCTTTGCCATTTTGCCCAGGTTAAGACAAGGTTAAAATCAATTATAATCAATTATTAAAAGTCTTCTGTGGCTGTGAGGCTTAAAAGAGGGCTTGAAAAGTTGCTCAGTTCTGAAACAAGGATATCTTAGTTGCTGGCGCAGATGTCATTATTCAGGGACGTCAGATGTAAATCTTATCTGCGCTGGTAATAAATACACAGAATTCCGTCATCTTCTTCTTGTCCTGCGTTGTTTTGGAACACAAAAAAGAAGCTAGAGGTGGAGAGAGGACAGTTGTGTTGTGTTAAATATCGAGCTGTCATTGCCATGCAGCTAAATGAGAGGGAGCTATTTATAATTTGGTGAAGCCAGGTGGTTTTCTTCCCCAGGAATGTGTTCAGCTTTCTCCACTCTCCAGAACTCAAATGCTCATTTTCTAGCATGGTTTGGGGACTGTGCTTTTGTCTTAAAATGCAGTAGTACTTAAGTATTATAATTCGCTGTTTGCCTGATGTGCTTGAACATACAAGATCGTTGCCTCTCTCTGGCAATGAATCAGTCATTTTGTTTGAAGTAACTTCTGATGGTAGGTACCGTTTTCCTCGTCCAAATCCCATTCAGTGTTATTCTCACAGCTTTGGAGTGAATGAGTGAACATGTCTCTCTGTCTTTCATCACCATTGTCTTGGTGCTTCTGAACACAACATTTATACTTCATATTTATAGTTGCATTTAAGGAAATTAAGAATTAGAGATGGAATTTTAGAGGAAAAGGACCTCTCGTAACGTGAAGGAGGGAGGAAGGATGCTCTGCTGAAAGTAAGGAACCCCATGCAGGAAACATGGGTTTACCTGTTTGTTTCTTAATTACTTCTTCTTAAAACCATTAGAGTGATGCTCAGTACATCAGGTGGCTATTTTTAATATTGGGATAATTTTGTTCCCTTTTCTTTTAGGGTGTGAAGCGCATGAATGTGCGTATCATACGGTATCATGTAATGTAATACATAAGAAAGCCTGATGCTCGGTTAATCTGGTGTGGAAGCCATACAGATTCGTGTGTAATATCATGACTGAATTTAGCCTTGCTTATCACGTCCAAGTCCACAGAGATGAGAATTGGCTTATCAGAGGACTTTGGTTCTGAGCTGGTCACTGAACCAGCAGAACTGACTGCGCTGTATAAACCAGACTGGGATCTTCGAAACTTAAATCTTTAAAACTTCGGGGAGCTTCAGACATTTTCTCTGTTGCTTTGCTTTTCCCTGGCATCTGCACTGCATGCTCCGAGACAAGTGGTGGTTTGTAGGTAGACTTGTTGGAAAACCTCAGCAAAGGATGTTCTTGCATAGCTTATGTCGTGAGGTCTCGGGAGGGCTCTGGTTCTTACAGAGTTTCCAGATTGCTGCCAGAAGCAAAGCTGACCTGATTCTCCTCTCTGTGTGTTTTGAAAGATGTATATTTCAGTTGTCGTTGGTGCATGTGTTCCTGAATCTGGAATATTTTAAGAGGAGTCAGAATCTGGCATAAAGATCAGCTTCAGTGATGAACCTAGATTAGCCACTTGTTGGCATGAAATGCAACGCTTCTGATTTTGGAAATGGTATTGAGAGGCTTACTAGGGGAAAAAGAGCAAATAACTGTAGGTTATAAAAATACTTTGACACTAAAAATAATGTAAATGTTTTCATGGACATAGAAATTGGGAAATATTTCCTTAAAATGGTCATTTTCATGGTGATACCATCGTTACCCTCATTTTCCCAAGGAACATTGTCCTGAAATACAGGTATCTAATGAAACCCAAGGAAAGCAGAATAAATGAGCTTCGATTTTCTTTCTTTGTACTGCATCTCCACATGAAATCACAGAGTATTTCACAGGTCTGTAAGAGAAGTTTAACTTCTCTGTGTATATGACATTCAGAATATCTTCTCACCCACCTCCAAGCATTTCTGTGTTTGTTATCAAAATAGGCTAGCTTGAAGCATCATAAAAATCACATAGTTTAAATATTCCTATGCACTCCTATGGCCAGCAAATACATGTGGTTAAGTGTATCTGGGGGGTGTTAATATCCATTAACAGAGCAATACTGGACCGCTACAATAACTGTACTTTTTCTGCTCATTTTCTGCACAAGCTCATGAATCCAAGGGTGGAGTTAAAGCATCACTTCTACAGCTGATATGGGAAGAAGCTTCATTCTTGCCTTGCTGAAGATGTGTAACGCAAAAAGTTCTGTAAAGGGACAGAAGGCTGAGTGGGGATGGTAAGGGAAAGCTTTTCCTTCCAGCATACACTCTTTGTCCCCTTAGATATAGCTGAAGGTTTGATTATATATCCACCTGATGAAGAAGGCATTGCCAGTATGGGATAGGAAACAGTCGCTCAGTTCAGAGATGTACCCATAGTGAAAAGACTTGCATCGTGGGCCTTCACTCCAAACACTATGCTCCTTCCAGTCCCACAAATGATGCAAAAAGCATGTTAATAAAGCATTTGAGAACACCAGAGATACTGTACTCTCCATTCTCTTGGGACAGCCCATATTTATGTTTTCTCAGTGGGTACGTGAAAGACTTGGGATTCAAGGTTTATCTTAATGCATTTACATTGGAATTTATAAGACTACAAAAAGCATTACAATAGGAGTTTACTTGCTAATGATATTTGCAAAAGCCAGTTATTAATAGCTTATAAAGTGAATCAGGCTCCTTTTTTGTCCCAGTAATTTATTTCACATACAGGATTATATCCCTTCTCGATTTCATGTTCATTTGATAAACAAGAAGTATAAAACATGGTTTGCAGTAAGTCTGTGTCTGGCTGTGCAGCAACTATGTGCTAAAATGCATCACTAGGCCCTTCCTTTTCAGGGAACACCACTCAGGCTGAGACACTCTGGTGGCCTTCTGGACCGGTGGTACTTAGGAGAGGAGAAGTACATAAAGAATGAATGTTCTTGGCTAGTATTTGAAAGTACAATGTTTTTATTGGAGGCAGGAACCCCATTTCTCTTTCCTTGGAGGGTTTGGGGGAACCTATCGTTTGGCTAATGAGACACATGGCACCGTATGCCTGAATGGTTCAGAGAGAGATGAAAAGTTCCCATTTATCCTGCTCAGTGAAAATCCAAGTCTCGAGACTGCATGTGTTTCTAATTTCAGTGCACTTTTAATTCAGTTATTTAGATGGATAGAGGCATCAAGCCAGAGTTTCCCCAGCAACAACAAAGGTCTTACACTGTCCAAACAGACCACATTCCTGAACCCACTGGTCATGCCACCTAAAAAGGTTTAAAGATTCAACATGGTCTGTTTAAACAAAATAGTTATGTTATTCATTTCAACCTTGCACATAGGCACTGGTGTTTATATCGCTGAAGTTGAGTTTTAAAAGTGAGCAGAAAATGTTGGTAGAAAGCGTTGGCCCTGCACTTACTCAGAAAAGGATGTTTACCATACTGGGGACTGAGAGAATGAGCCCGGTTCCTTATCATAGCATTTAAAAGTGCCGTGGTTGGGAAACACAAACATGTTCCCTTGCAGTTTCCCTTCTCTTTTCTCCTTTTCCACTTCACTGATCGCTGCTGATTTTTGTCATTAAGTACAATGCTGTGCACACTCACTGGCAGGTCCCAACCAAGCTTGACTGTTTCCACTGGGGACCCAAACCAGGCTGATGGGAGGCATTCATGATCAAGTAGGGAACCCACTTCAGGAAACCTGGAATTGAAACTCCTTTTGTGCGATACTTTGCCATGAAACTGGGTAGTTTCTATCAGAGAACAAATGGATGAAACTCCAGCATTTGTGATAGGTATGGATTTTGCAAAACGCTCAGAAGGAGCTGCTGCAAAGCCCTTGTCATCACAGATAACGTTCCTTGGCCTTTCATTCTGGCACTCTGAGATTTACTCCTGATGCAGACTTGCAGCCCTGCCTGAGCTGGGGCTGAGCATCTGTGGAGAGAGGGCTTCTTGCTGGTGGGAGTTGCCCTCTGCTTGATGTTCGGAGGGGAACTGAAGGGTTTTATCAGAGTGATTGTTTTCAATAGGAGACAGTACGAGTGGACAAAAGAAAACGTCAGAGAGTAGCTGCTTGGCTTTAAACCTTGAGAGAAACTTTGTAGATCTCTTTCTGGGGAAATGAAGTGTTTTTCTTAGTTTGCCTTCCAAAAAATTCTTAGAATCTTAAACCTGAAGTCTGTTTTCTTTCCTTTCCACCCCCTCTCCTGTGGGCGCACTGATTTGTTATTACAGGGTTACTCATGCATGGTGGCCTATTGGCATCGAGCATTTAGTATAGACAAAAAGCAACTAAGTCTTTTTCCTTGGGAAAACAACTCAGACTTTATAGAGATTTGCATAGATTTTGTAAATACATATTAGATTAAGAGGATATATTATCATCCCAGTTGCTTAGATTTAGAGCCTGTGAACTTTAACACAAGGATACTTCATGAACAATTTCATCTGTTTTCTGTACAAGTGCTTTTAAAGAACGTTGGGATTCAGTAATACTACAGCTCTTGGAGTACAACTCTCTTAAAACCTTGTATTAGCGTAATAATTTGCATTTACATAGTTTCATATCATCTGATTTCAAGGTATGATATTAAGGGGTCTCACAACATGCAAGGAGGGTAACAGAATAGGACACAGCATATTTGATCAAGTGATGAAATAAAGGGTGACCAATACTTACTGGTATTGGAAAGGATGTAATGGAAAGCAGCATGTAGATCTTACTCTGCTCTTATATGTATGTGTCCATCAGGAGTCATCCCATCTAAAGCAGTCACTTGGGATTTACATGTGTTTGTCTCACATGTCACCCTCGTGTGTAGTCACCATCCTTTCCCCAGCTGAGTTCTTAGCTCTGTCTTTCCATAGTCATTGTATTTCCATGGCCTTTAGCTTTCTGTTTCCCAGGCATTTTCACAGGTAGTTTTATTTTGGATAATGTCACAGATATGCTACACACCAGGGGAATGTGAGTGATGAAGGCTCTCTTGCACCCCAAGAATGCTCTGACCCAACATCACTGCATGGGGAGGATAAGGCTTTGCCTGGATTTTCCTTTTCCTCTTTCCAGTAGTTTGGAAAAGGGTACAGAGATTTCCATTGCAGATGATGACTTTCAAGAAACAAAGGATATGACAAAGACGCCTGTGTTTCCATGCAGATTTCTCACAGCCTCATCCAGGTCTATGCATCAAACTCTGACCGTGTCCACATCCCACCCCCAGCTTTCCCTGTCTGCAGTTCTCCTGTTGCTTCCTTGCTGCCAAAGTACTTTTGTGTTAAGTGGTTAAATTCAGAGCAAGATCAGGGATTTATTTTGAAAGGTATTTTGGTATCTGCATGTGCAGGAAGTTGCATGTGAGGTATTAAAACAATGAACAGGCACCTCATTACTGTTGATTGCAGGTAAGTTAGGTAGCTTTGAAAATCACAGTGAGCCCCAGGAGGCTCCTTTTCCCCTGAGCCCCACTTCAGCAGCAGGTCCTATTGTTCAGATCTGTCTCCAGACAGAAGGACAACCAGAAGGGAAAAGCAGCATAAGGACTGAGCGAGCCCAGGCTACCTGAATCCAGCTGATCTTGCACGCAGATCTGCTCCCAAGTGACTTTTCTGGGTTCAGGCACACTTTGATCTTTAACTCTCGTCCTCTTTGTGATGGAGCTATTTCAATTTCATTAATTAGACCAACAGTAAGTCCTCCTCCTGCAGTAAAATAAATAGGCAAAGGTCAGCCGTGGAGCCTTCTGCTGGATTCACACCTGGCTGCTTAAAATACTCACAGAATCACACGCGGTAGGAAGTAATTGCACTGGATGAAACTGATATCCACCGTCCTTCAGCAAGTTTCTTTGGGTCCATGTATACCATTTTTTGTAAGTGTGTTTAAAGTCCTTTATCCCTATGCAAAGCATTCTCCCAGCCCTGTTAATTCCATGCTAACACCTCCTTCATCATATCTGTTAGTTATTATATCAGCAACCTTTTATGATATTTGTTCTTTATCAGGTACCCTGTGACAAGCCAATCCTCAGGTTTCTGGAGTGAGTACACAATGGAGGTATTATTGTGTTTAGTATTTCCTTAATTCATTTGAAGGAATGAAAGTTCTAAGCGCAGGAAATGGTTTCAGTTGAATTTAGTCACATTCTGGTTGGAACTATGGGCTGTATTTTCAGCTACATCAATGTGGATGTCTGAAACAACATCTTCTTTGATCACAAGATCATAAACTGTTAGTTTATGATATATAGTTTATACATATAGTTTGCTTCTATATATCCTTAATACAAAGCTTCACATGAATGCTTGAGTACAAACTGTCTGTCACAAGAAGAATCAGAGGGATTTGAAATAACGATCTGTTGAGCAGAGAATGAGCAACAATGCAAGAGCCTATAACTAGTCTGGGAGACAGAAATGAGAGTGGTGCATCTCTGATGCATGACAATAGGGTACCGCACCAGAGGACTGGCAGCTCTGTGTGTGGTCAAGGGAGCTGCCCAACGGAGAATATGTGGAAAGATAGCTGGTATTTCTTTAACATCATAACCACCCGTGTGTGTGTGGAATGGATTTCATCATAGTGTAAATAAAAATGTGAAAAGTGCAGAGTTCTTGTCCAAACTCACTTGTTCCTGACCAAACATGTTATCTTTCATTGAGACATGTGGTCTAGACAACGTATCTGCCCGTTGCTGTGGTGGCTGCTGGGCCCATTTTCTCTTTTCATATCCTAGAGATAAATAAGGCTTGCGCTAAATGGCCTTGACTTGAAAGTGATGCTAGCCAAGAGCATCTGGTGGCGTGCCTGAGACAACTGGGCTGAGCACAGAGCTGTGAACATCTATTCAGTCGTGTCCTCTGCCATAATTTTCATCACCAATGTCGGAGCAGTTTGTGAGCTCTGACATATTGCAGCTTTCTCCCACCATCTGCAGAGCCTGCTTTATGAGAACCAGATCTCTCACTCTGACCTTAATATTCCCTAACAATACCTTCAGTCGGTTTCTCCTGAGGACCCACAAGTCAGGCTCTGAAGCTAGAGGCTCTGTCCGTCAAAGACAAGCACTTTATCTTCAGCAGTCCTCATCTTCACATGCAGCTGACCAAGTCCTCCTGTAACTGAGCTTGGTTTGATTCAGCAGCAGCGTGAAAATGACACTGCAGTTGAGTTGTACTGTAGCGTTATGTTTTGTCTAGGGCACAATGTTTCCTCTGTAATAATAGGTTTACTAGAAAGCAAAGTGAATAACTGTAAATGTATTCTTGCAACTCTTCTTTAAAGGAAGTCATAGGAAATGTGGGTGAAACTAAGGACATTCTGTCTGTTCTTTTCATAAAAACTAGTGCTGATATGGCTACTAAACACAGATTTTTCTCCATTTATGTGTGGGCAGGTGTTATTATTATTAGGTAATAGCCAGTGTCAGAATTTGGTTTCCTGGTAAATCCCCATAAATGTCTCTATTTCCTTTATGCCTTTTTTCCCTTATCATTATTGGCACATCCTTAGTGACATTTTTCCATCTCAGGAGGAGTCAGAAATACCCACTCAAGTTTTTGATTCATTTTCAACAATCGGACTGTGGTGTTGGTGACAAGAGGATATCTTACTTTGAAGACACAGTGACGATGAAGCCAGTAATAGCAGCTTGCATGCTTCAATGTCAGTCTTTGTCCTGATCCTTGGCAACGTCCTTAAAATCCGTGACATTTTTAGCTGCTGCTGACTTTCCTTGCTCCTTTCCTTGCCACCTCTTAGTGGTTGGCTTGGTACATCGTCATCCAGGAAGTACATTGCTTCAATGTCACCTTTAACTGCCTGACAGCGCTCTCCCAGACTGCACTGATCATATTTACATTGATTAATACGTTGTGCTGAATAATGAACCATCAGAAAACTTTGTATAACCGGATTTCCTCCGCAAATGATGATGCCTCACTTAGACTTTTAGACCTAGTGCTGTTATCGATGCATCAAGCCCTTCCTCCCTTCACACGCGGGCGAGTAGTCTTGAGTAGGAAAGTTTTAAATGGGGACAAACTGCCTGAGGGAAGAGCACTAAGGTGACGGCAAATGAAGTTATTGAAGAGGAGGCCCATGTTGCTGTAGCTGCTTTCTTCTCCATGGAAAGAATACAACCAGCGTTGCCCTCTCCTGACTGTAAAGATGATGATGTCCCTTTTATATCGGGGTTATCAAGAGCAAATGGCATTGTTGCAAGAATTATGGATCTTCATCCTGGTGTTTAAACCTATATATTAAGTCAGGAGGTACTTACAGAAAACTAGGGACATTTGTTATATTCTAATTCTTAACCTGCATGCAATGAAAGGGAATTGCATCCCATTTGCTAACCTCTGTTCCTAGACACATATTTTGATCAATAATGCTGCATGGAACCTGTAGCTAGTCCCTTACAAGTAAGCACTGGGAATTCTGGCTGAAAAAAAAGGTATAGTATGAAGTTATCACTGGGGAGACTGAATAGTCCACTTATCTATTCCCATGTAACTTGTTGCTCACATACGACCCTGTGTCGAGTCCTAATCACTTTATGTGGCAATCAACAGGCCTTAAAGGACCTGCAACCAATAGACTATCTTTCTGCCAAATAGTCTTTTATCTAGATCAGGTTTCTGGTTTTCCTCTTGGGCTGGCAGCGAGTCCTTGCAGGGTGACAGCCCTGCAGATCAGGGTGCTCCCCATTCAGACCCCAGCCAGGCAGTGAGGGGTGCTGCTCTGGGACCCATCACCATCACTAAGCAGGTGAACGGACTCATGAACGGACCTGTCTGGAGCTCAGGATATTGGTCCTGCTGCTGTCCTGCTACCAGGCTGGGAGAAAAGCAAGTCCTTTCTCATCTCACTTTCCCCATATATTAGAAGTGCTTTGGACGTGTTCTGGGATCTGCCAGAACAAGGCATTGTTATTAAAGGTTTGCAGGTGAAACTATCCATCTTGATTTTCCCCCTTCTCCACTGGGGTGGACAAATCAAATCTTTTGTCTCATTTGGGGGTGAGGGAAAGTCTCATTTACTAAATTCACAACAGTAGGCTGAGAAAATTATCTTTCTATTTCTGCTGTGCCTGAGATTCTGCTCTGGTTGATCTCAGTATGCTACAGGCAACTGGTGAAGATTTCAGCTCTGCACTGCTGCATTGCCTTCCTCCCTGATAAAACTGAATTCCTTGCAAAAGCTTGTGCCCGGTTTGAGTTTTCATCATTTCTATGGTCTGTGGGAGGCATGTGGAAGTCACATCAATTTGAAGAAAATATCCTTTCCTTTAACAAGGTAAAGAAAAATCCCCCACTGCCAAAACACTGCACCTATGTAAAGGCTCTGGTGTTATGGAACTACCTCATGTTTGCTTGGTGTGCTGTGAACAGGGATCAAGGGTATGAAGACAAGCTGAGCTAAGTTGGGGCTGTTCAGCCTGGAGAAGAGAAGTTGTGTGGAGATCTCAGAGCAGCTTCCAGTATCTGAAGGGGACCTACAAGGATGGTGGAGAGGGACTCTTCATTAGGGACTGTAGTGAGAGGACAAGGGGTGATGGATTCAAACTGAAACAGGGGAAGTTCAGGTCAGATTTAAGTTCTTTACTGTGAGGGTGGTGAGGCGCTGCCACAGGATGCCCAGAGAAGTGGTGAATGCTCCATCGCTGGCAGTGTTCAAGGCCAGATTGGACAGAGCCTTGGGTGGCATGGGTAAGTGTGAGGTCTCCCTGCCCATGGAAGGGGGTTGGAACTGAATGATTCTAAGGTCATTTCCAACCTATACCATTCTGTGATTCTGTGATTCTACATATTCTAAATCATAGTGGATCATGAAATTCATCCTTTCCTGCCAGTTGATAATACGCTTTTCTTTCAGCATCACATTATTTAGGCACAGCTCCAGGTTGGGCAGAGAAAAGATTGAGAGCAGCCCTGCGGAGAAGGACTTGGGGGTGTTGGTTGATGAGGAAATTAACATGAAGGCGGCTGCAGTGTGCACTCACAGCCCAGAAAGCCAACCGTATCCTGGGCTGCATCAAAAGGAGTGTGACCAGCAGGTCGAGGGAGGTGATCCTGCCCCTCTGCTCTGCTCTTGTGAGACCTCACTTGGAGAATTGTGTGCAGTTCTGGTGTCCTCAACATCAAAAGGGACATGGAACTGTTGGAACAAGTCCAGAGGAGGCCACGAGGATGATCAGGGACTGGAGCACCTCCTGTGTGAAGATAGGCTGAGAAAGTTGGGGCTGTTGAGCCTGGAGAAAAGAAGGCTGCATGGAGACCTCAGAGAAGCCTTCCAGTATCTGAAGGGGGCTATAGGGATGCTGGGGAGGGACTCTTCATTAGGGACTGTAGTGATAGGACAAGGGGTAACGGGTTCAAACTGAAACAGGGGAAGTTTAGACTGGATATGAGGAAGAAGTTCTTTACTGTGAGGGTGGTGAGGCACTGGAATGGGTTGCCCAGGGAAGTTGTGAGTGGTCCATCGCTGGCGGTGTTCAAGGCCAGGCTGGACAGAGCCTTGGGTGACATGGTTTAGTGTGAGGTGTCCCTGCCTATGGCAGGGGGGTTGGAACTGGATGATCTTAAGGTCCTTTCCAACCCTGTCTTTTCTATGATTCTTTGATTATATGATTTAAAACCTTGCAAACTTCTCCATGCAGACATGACTGCAGTTTTGACCACTTTATGTGCAGCATGACAAGGAGTTTGTGCAAGTACAGCAAGCACCTATTTCCAGTTGATAATTACAGGAGGTCTGACAAAGCAGCAGTCCCCTGATAGGCCATAATGCAGCTCAGCGGTAATGCTGTCCCTGTGCATTTCATCATGGACCTGAACCAGGGACCAATTATCATTTTCTCGTACTGTAGCTTTTAAAGTATTTTTATTTTCTTTGTTACTGTCTAGTTCATTAAAGAGGGTTTCAAGCTCTCAGTAACAGGATTACTATTGACAATTTCATTAGAACTCTAATTCCAGCTCCTGAACGCCTTCCAGGGAGAACCGGCATGGTCCATAGTCTCAGCCTTTCCACCCCTGGATAACTGCACTTGGAGTTGCCTTGGACTCAGCCCCTCACTTCCAAAGGGCCACAACTGCCAGATTTTGTGGAATGGGTTTTAGCCCTGTATTAAACCAGCTTGTAGAGTTCTTGGAGAATAATGGAGCTGTCAGCTGCTGTCTGACCATAGACATTCTTGGAAAGATGCTTCTCGTACACATTGTAGTAAGTTCATAATTGCAGTTTATATATAGCAGAGCAATGCCCAACCTCTCAGATGAACAGCACAGCTTGAATGGGTGTTGTAAACGTGCAAGTAACAGGTTTGTTAGGGATCAGCAGCTGCTTAGATCCCACGTTCCTTGGAACAGAAAGTGTCTCAGCTCTTCCATCTCGGCTGTTTCTGTCCAGACAAGCATTACACAGCTGGTATGAAGTACTGATGAAGTATTGTCCTTCTCTTACACCCCATTATCTTTGTTTTCATGTTCTCCTCCATGTACTGTAACTCACGATATTGCAAATAATAAATACAAATGTGGTTTCAGGTAAGATATTTAGCCTCTAAGTTATATTATTGATGCATTTACATGCTCTGTTTGACAGGAGGCCTTTACTGTAGTGCAAGAATAACAGTGGAAAAGCCCAAAGTCATCCATCCCTGTGTGTCAACTTGCCCAGTTCTCTGAGAGAGATATTCCAAGCTTGGAATGGGACATAGTAATAGAAGGGCTAGAACTGTCTTTAAAAGAAGGTTCTATGTTAGATCTTGAAAGGTTAGACCTTTGCAAATACATTTTCTGAGTTACTCAGCAGCACTTTTTAAGTTGCCTTTGATGGGAAAGATTTCAGGAGTATTATGTAAAGCAGAAACAATCCAACAAAGCAGATGAGAAATGGGTGAAATCCTGGCCCCAGTGATGGAAAAAATAGTTTGGAATCAAATGAGATAAAGAGTAATGGTCCCTTCTGACCTAAAAGTGTATTCATTTGGTGTCATGAGATAACATCTCCAAACATCTCAATGTGCTGTTTGTACTTGCTGTCAGGGTAACATTGAGATAGAAGATCTTTAAGAAAGAAAGTTGACAGCTCGTGCAATATTTAACATAGGGTAAATGAGATCAGAATTAATTTGGTGTTCTGTCAGCTTCCACTAATGCTCACTAGCCAAATCATTGTGCTTTCTGGTTTAGGGTGGGTTTGCCGTGGAGTTTGGCAGGATGTTGGTGTTCATACTGGGTGACATGGTCTACTGAGGCATCCCTCACATGGCAGGGGGTTGGAACTGGATGATCTTAAGGTCCTTTCCAGTCCAAAACATTCTATGACAACAGAGAGTTTGGGATAGAAGCATTCATTTCATAGAATGGTTTGGTTTGTAAAGGACCTTAGGATCATCTGTTTCCAACCCCTTGCCGTGGGCAGGGGCACCTTACCCTAGAAACAGCTGTCAACTGTTTTTAACTGCATGTGTGGTTTATATCTCCAGTTATCACATTAAACTGATTTGTTGCACGTTGATACAAGTTCTTCTTGGATACACTTTTATAAAGCTGCTTTATTTGATCCAATAGGGAAAACCAATAGTAGAAAAAGAAGGAACCGGGCCTTTAATTGTGAGTACAAGTTGACTCAGATGCTTTCAACAGGTGATCCTTCTTAGAAAGGAGCCAAGGCCTGATTCTCCTCAAGCAGGAGCACCTGGGTATAGCCTCAGGGCAAGGCCATTTTCAGCCTTTCCAAATAACTGATTAGTTACTTATTTGTGCATCCAAAGGTAGTTGGTTCATTTACACATGTAGTTAGTTATGATTTAGGTTGAAATCAGTTTGTAATGGCTTTGGTGTTTGATTTTCTACAAATCAAATTCTACAAAACTAGATTTGGTTTTCAGATTTCCCTCACTTGATTTGAGCTGCCCTCGAGTGACTTCCTTTGGGTAGGGAAAGTCCTTTTGTCTTCCACTGGTGGAACAGTGTCCATGGAGAGTGCAGAGGCTTTCTTCCAATGGTAAGCTTGTATCTGACTGTTTGGTGCATGTTATTGAAAGATTCATACTGGATTTGTATATGTCTTTTGATTTGTAAATTAAGTGCCTATCAGTAAGAGCCATTGAGTTAAATATATATACTTTCAATGAAGAAAACAAATACAAGAAAAACCATTTTCTTATATTGATAAGACATTGCAAAGTAACTTAATGGGGTTTTGTATTTCCACAACCAACTAAGGATTTTAGTTTGGTTTTCAACACTATGACAAGTTGTGTGCGTGTGTGTTTTAGCATTTGGACTGGGAAGTGCTGGAGTCCCCAAAGCAGGAATCCTGAGGCATGGCGGCCTGCAAGCACTGCAGCTGTGTGTCCAGATTGAGTCTCAGAAAACCAAACCCTTTCCTAAACTCATCTCTCTTCATTTTTGTGTCAATTGCTAAGTGGGGCTTTTCAGCTGAGGCAGTACCATATGTTATAGAGGGCCTGTAAGACTGGGGAGAGAATCCTGTATTCCTGCTTTAAAGGTTATAGCTGATTGAATGTATGAAAGAGGGCAAATTATTGTAGTGTGAGTGTGGAGAAGAAGGGAGGAGACTGACTGGCTCCAAGTCCTAATTTCGTGTGAGTTTTCAAACTGAGGGCCCATCAATGCGTTCTTCTTCACTCTTATGAGATAAATCACGGAAGATTGAGTACAGAGGTGAAAATCATGGGCCTTCTTAGCAAGGTATGTTGGAAGTAGAAAGTTGCTTGGTCAAATGAAGTGTATGTGTTTAGTTTAGAAGGAAGTAGTTTGTGAGAAGCGCTTATACAGTCTTAAAATACAACAGGTTATGAGATTGTCGTTCTTCTCCATATTCACAGTGTTGAAGTGGGAATATGCTGCTGAGAGCAATGGTCTAACTTTGCAATTAGAGGTGTTAAATAACAGGGTGCAGAAAGACCTGTTTAAAACCCATGCAGTCATACCTGAACCTGTCTCAGACCCCAGGGATGGACTCTCTGACCTCTTGTGATCCTTTCTAGTTTTATGTTTCTGTGGCTTCTGCAAATGGCTTCCTCTTTTGTAGCAGAGGAGAAGTTCGAATGGGTCCTGTTTTCAGCAGGGTTTGGTTTATTGTTCCCACAGTCTTTAATCACTGGATTTATTGAAAGAAAATACAAACCTAGCAGGCACTTTCAAGGCAAGATGTTACACGTGTTTGATTTAACATTGCTTGGGTTGACTGAGTGCAGGGATAGAGTGGGTCCCTGGGAGAAAGAGAGCCTGTTCTTCATATCACTTACTAGGTAGCACTTGTGGATGACTGCAGGTGGAAGCAGAGACACAGTTCAAGGTACCACTTTTTGGACCCAATTCTTGAAACTGCAAATGGCAGAGTCTGAGGCATATAATCCTGTAAATTGCTTGTATGTCTCTGCTTTCCCCTTCCTGTTTGATATAATGTTTGGGAAGTTGCTGCTTTCCATGTAATGAGAATCTGGATGCCTCTGTTCATGGTTTAATATCCTACTTGTGGATCTTATAAGCCTAATGGGAAGCTGACTTTAACATGTCTCATACTTTTACGTCTGAACAGAGTGCCATGTTACGAAGGTATGTTGCTCAGATGAGCTATCATAAAGTGAAAAAGGTGATTAAAAATGAGGCAAATCAGGGCTGTGCATGTTCTGGATAGGTTTTTCTTTTTATGTATTCTTATCTTTTCCCAAAGAAGGTCTTTATGCCTATAACATCAGTTCTGGAAGCTTTGTTTAAAATGCAGGTGCAGAAAATGTCTACGACTGGGTAGTGAATGCACTAAAGTCATGGTCCAGTCTGCTTCTGAAAAGCACATTGTGAAGACTATTTATGGTTGCTTGTTTGCTTTGTTGTTCTATCTGTACACATAGAGTTTAGGCTTCAGGCTGAGTGGATTGAGGACTTGAGTGTCATAGCTTGATCAGTGTTACTTGTAAATCAGTTCAAAATTGAAGGTTCAGAAGGTAACTAACATTAAAGGATAAGGAGGTGGCTTGGTTCTGCAAGCTTGAATGTGTGTCTAAATATTACAAACATCAGAGGAGGAGTGGTAACAAACTTATTCACTGCACGAACTTTTCCTTTTCAACACTTCCTTCCTTTGAGAAATAATCACCATTTACCCCCCTAAAACCCACAAAACTTCATTACGTGGAAAAGGAGTGTTGGTTGGTTGGTTTTTCCTCCTTCAGTACTTGTTTTGAAGAAAGGAACAATCTGCCTTCCATGGCTTGAGGAAGGACAAGATAGAATTGGCTTGCAGCAAGATGCTCGTATCAAGGGCTTGAGAAATCTGCACTTGTAGGGGTTCTGAAGCATTTGAGTATCTTAATGCCAATGATATAATAAGTGTACGTAATTTTGCTTTGATATTTGACAACCAGGCGTCAAGACTTCGTGTTCATGTGTTTTCTGGTTTTATTAGGCTCTTATTCCAGGAGTAAAATGTTGCTCTAAATGCAGTGTTTCAACTTTTTAAATACAGGAGAAAAAAAAGTCACAAATCTTCTCATTTACAAATATAAAGCCAAGGATTTTTATTCAAATTGCTGGACTTTTTCTCAATGGCAAATTTGTCTGAGGCGCTTCTATTTTCACAAAGATGAATTATAAGGTACAAGTCCTATGAGAGAACATCACTGATGTTGGGAAGAGTTTCATCCAAAGTTCTCTGACCATTACTAATGAAATAACTGCAGTCTCTGTGTTTGCTCTTGTTTGTGGAGAAATTCTGCCATATTTTGACCTCATTCCCATCTTTCAGCCAAAACACTTGGCAAAAGGCACCTAATGCTTTTGGAACTGCATTGTGAAGCAGGATCAACATCTTGATAGGCAGTTCTCCACCAGTACAATATGAATATGCTTTTAAATAGTCAATTTTATGACTATTTTTATCTGTAACCCAACTGTGACATAATTAAAATGAAGACAATACATGTTGCAATGATTTAGACTTCCAGTTTTTCTTCATCCTTGCACCATCATTCTTCTTTCTTGCCTGTCACGTCATTTGTGTTCTGGAAAGCTCTTGTGAGGATCAATCAGCAGAGGTTTGAGAGATGCTGTATAGAACCAGAAAAGCTTATTGCTATGGTGATTTAATGGTTCTTATACCAACATGTTCTTGTGGCTGGGAGTTGCATTACGTGTGTATGTGTGTTACGTGGGGGAGTGAGTGCAGCCCTGCTGCAGATAGCCAGAGGTTCAGGGAGAAATGCGTTTGTATCGCAGAATCACGTGCAAGAATCCAAGAGCAGGGAAGCATCCAACATAGAATCCTAGAATGGTTGGGTTGAAAGGGACCATCCAGTTCCAACCCCTGCCACAGGCAGGAACACCTTCCACTATTGCAGCTTGCTCCAAGCCCCATCCAACCTGGCCTTGAGCACTGCCAGGAATGGGGCACGCTGTGCCAGCACCTCAGCACCCTCACAGAGAAGAACTTCTGCCTAAAATCTAATCTAAAGTACCCTGTTTGTAAAAGCAGCCCACACTGTTCTGATGTGGAGATGGGATTGAACCACTTTGTGGGTTACATGGGGCTCATGTGTTAAAGGTTGGTTCATCGTATAGTGAAGAATGAAGACATCCAAGCTGTTCACAGTCAAGTAATTAATATAGTGTGACCCATATGGTTGCATTACCTTGGTGATTTTTCTTCCCTTATACTCGTAACCATACTTCTCCCGAGCTTTCCCTGTCCATCAGTACATCAGGAGCTGTCTGCAGGTGCTGCCTGACCTTTATGAAGATCAGGTTGGATCAATGAGCTCTGCAGCATTTCTCTCCAGTTTAATATTGCCATCTGGAGAATTCTTTTTCCATACCTATATCATCTCATCTGTTGTACAGCAAATCATCTCCCCCTCACAGTTGTTGTTTCTTCCTTATACTTATGCATGTTTAGCTGTGATAGGGAGCACTATTACATTTGTACATGTTAATCTGCCTATGCTGAGCCATGCCCCTGGGTGGCCTTGTCATAGACAATGAATGTCAGCCTTCCTTGTGGTTAGTGTTTGGGTTGAAATAATCGTGTTTTCCTTTTGGGAGAGACTTCTTTTCAGCAGACCATGGAACGTCAAGTGGACATTATCATTAGTTTGGCCCTAGTCCTGCGGCAAATGAAATGTTTGACTGTTTATTGAACAATCCCCTTCCTTTAGGTGAGGAGATAAATTAGATTCTTTTACTATCAGAATATGTTGCAAGAGGCTTCTTGCATATTGCAGTGGTGATGGCTGGGAAGATAAAGCACTTTACTGGTTCCTGTTTGCAATATATGAATTTAGTTTGGGTATAAATTACCCAGCCTTCTTTGCTTGGGAGGCAATTGAAAATCTCCGGGGATTTCTTATAGCCCCACATTTCAGGGAGGAGGGATATAAAAGAGAACAGTTGTTCTCATAATGTTTGGTTATATCCATGCTTTGTCTGGCTCGAGAGATGAAGAAGGTAAATGAAAGGTGAGGCACTCGTTAGAAAACATAGACTTTCCATGAACCGGGGGTTATGAATTTGGCTTAAGCAACAGGTGAGGGTTCAGGTAATTCTCATTTTATTGATGCAGGTTTACACATCTTTACCTATTTTAAATGCCCATCTTTACCTATTTTAAATGCCCATCTTTACCTATTTTAAATGCCCATCTTTACCTATTTTAAATGCCCAAGGCATGTAATTTCTGTTGTGGCTTTCAGTTTCTGGAGATGCTCGTAGCAAACACTCCCTAGATTTGAGTAGGAGAGTCTATTCTTTTGCAAAGCCAAAGAATTTAGAGAAAAAATGAGGTTTTGGGTTATTCTAAGTATTGCTTATATTTTCCATAGTTAAGTTTTTCATAGTCTCAGGAATGCTGTATAGGCAACTGTTTGCCCTAGAAACCATCCTGGCTACTAAATATATGGATTAAAAGGAAAAAAAAAATCAAGGTTGTGCTGAAATGAATGTAGTTAAAATTCAGAAAGAGATTCCTTAATTAACTTAATAAAATTACTAATGGAAGCATTTTAACTGCTAAATTTAATTTACTTGTCAAGATATCAGGCTACAAAGAGGAGGGAAGAGTGGGAACTCTGCTTTCCATTATGATGTGCTTTATTATGGAATAAATTTGCTTAAAATGAAATATATCACAAAAAGCCATCAATGACATCTTAATTTGGAACAGCCAGTTGAAAAGTAATTAGGCTGTGAAGCAATCAGTTCTAGTAAATCAGTGTTTCCCTTTACATAAACATACGTTTTTACTATTTATAAATAGGAGAGACTTCTAGATCCTTAAGTAGCGAGGACTTTGATTGTATTTCTACCGTGTGTGTGTTTTCTATTTTACATCACAAAACTGTCACAACAAAAGAATTGGGGCTCCATTTGGATGTGATCCAGCAAAATGCTTAAGCAGAGGTTTCAGTTTAACCGTTCTCTTTAAGGACGTGTCTCTATGGGGCCTTCCTTTTCCCCTGACAAAGGGTCAGTTACTGTGGCTGAAACCAAGCTCACAAAATGGATAAGGAATGAGATGTTTGGTGTGGATATTTGGTGCAGTGCCTTCATCACTTGATTTACATGGAAAGCAGTCCTCTGTTCCGCTCCCCAGACAGCTCGGTGTGGTGGGTTAACCCCAGCCAGCAGTTCAGCCCTGCACATCCCAGTGGGATGGGGGAGAGAGCTGGAAAAGTGATGAAATTACCAGATAATCAAGACAGTTTAATAAGCAAAGTAAAAGCCATGCATGCATCAAAGCAAAACAAGGAATTCAGTCAGCACTTCCCATCAGCAGGTGGGTTTTTGGCCATCTACAGGAAATCAGGGCCCCGTTGTGCATAAAGGTGACTTGGGAAAATGAACATTTCCCCCCTTTTCTCCTTCCGTCAGCTTGATATGCTGAGTCTGATGTCCTGTGATCTGGAATATCCCTTAAGTTAGTTGGGGTAAGCTGTCCTGACTTGTGTCCCCTCTCAATTCCTTGTGCTCCCAGCCTCCTGACTGGTGGTAAGGAGCAGAAAAGGCCTTGGCTCTAAGTGCTGCTCAATATTAACTAAAACATCCCTGTATTATCAATGCTGTTTTCAGTACAAATCCGAAACAGAGCCCTATGCTAGCTACTACTTTCTGTAGTATCAGTTAAAATTGCTGCATGGGTGTTCCTGTGCCTCCTGAGTCACCACTGTTGTGTCCCATGCCAAGCCAAGTCTGTGCGCTATGGAGCGATGCTGCTCTCTTTAATGGATTCTACTATTTACAATTCTCCTAAGTTATCTGAAGTACTTTAGACTGTTTTGTATTAACTTTGAATACTATGTAATATTGCAGTAACTATATGTTTTTATACGGAAAGGCAGGTCAGCACACCTCCTGTGTTTGTAGTTTAAGCGCCTGTATCATAGGACCTGATAAATATGAGGAACTTCACTCCCCAGATGAGCTGTGTGGATGTAAGCACAGAGCACTACCTCTTATTGTTACCTTTCTGAAGGGTGATGTCTGTGGCAGGGGAGGAAGGAGAAACTCTGCCTCTGCTTCACTACCATAGAAATGTTGGAGATGGGGTGGGATGCTTAGATGCTGTAATTTTTACCACATTATTTAACAACGTTTTAAAACCATCCCAGAACAATAGAAGCATTAAGTGAAACTTAAAATTGAACAAAAGAAATCACATCTCCCATGACATCGGAGTCACGATACAGATCAGATCCTGATTGCTTTGAACTATTATTGTATTTCACTTAGTCAACTCTTCTTACAAGCTTCCCAGCCATGCTTTGGTCAAGGTGCCAACAAGAGCTCCATGCCGAGGTGGGGGAACAGCTGCCTCCGTTTGGATTAGTTGTTGGGGCAGGGGTCTGTAAATGTTAACTCGCTTCAGCCAAAACTTGCACTTGCCAAGTGAATTCTATCAGCCTTACTTGATATTAGTGAATAGGCTGAGGAGGAATACCCAAAGAAGTAGAGCAACACTGGCAGCTTGTTCAAAAGGGAGACCTGTAGTGAAAACTCAATCCAAGTCTTTCTTGCTATTAGCTTCTCTCTTTCTACCAGGTATTACATGAATTGAGAAGTTTAGTTTGGGTTTATTCATATGTTAAATGCACAAATTAAATGCCATTTACCTGAGAAATCATGCTGTCGTGGTTTTTGAAGGCAGATCTTTGGGCTTTCCCATTCACACAAAATACAGTCCGTTGTCACGAGCAGATCTGTTTGTATTTGGAACTGAATTTTACTGAATGTGGACCTCTCTGCTGCCCCTGTCCTTCATGGAGACGGTATCTGCAGAAGAGATGCTAGTAGCATAAACTACAACGTAGTGTAGCAAACAGTCCAGGATTAGGAGTGTGCATGGATTCATGTGATGTGACTGCATAGACCTTGGGTGCAACAGAATGTGGAAGCTCTTTAAGCCCAAGAGTATACAATTATAAAGGAAAGTGTTATAGATGGAACATAAGGCTCTTGGGAACGTGCTTCTAGTAAATATGCTGTTCATAAAGGAGTGGTTTGGTGAGCAACAAGTTTATTATTAATTCTAATTTCATCTCTTTAAATGCATATATTTTACTGTTAATTTCAAGCTGTTCTCAGCTAGAGAGATTAGAAAGTTAAAATACAGCACAGTCTGTTAATTGTGGTTGTAGGTCTTTTGAGAACATCTATCTTTTAATGCACTTTGGCTTTTGTCACTGGAAAAAATCTCTGTGCATCGTTGTACCTAAGATAGAGCTGCTATAGCTAATCCTGTAACGCTGCCCTACATCTGGTGGTAGTGCAGTGTTCTTCTCCCTTTTACATGTTTTAATCATACAGCCATTGGTTTTGGAATCACAGGTCACCTAAACAAAGTTCCCTTGGTTCGAGAAGGAGAAGGTTGATCTGTTTCTGTATTAGTTCTAAAGCGAGATGAGTGGTGGCATCTGCAGCAAGTTTTGCATGTTTGGGACAAAAGTGATGGGTTGCTCCAACTCCTCCAGTAGGAAATGATTTAGTAAGTGTAAAGGAGAGGATGTGGAGGCAATCATGCCGTACCTTATTACTGCCTGCTGAAGGGCCTTACTCTATAGGCTGTTTATCACAAGAAAAAGCTCCATCTTCAAACATGAACACAGTGATTGTTTAATACAAAATCTGCTGTTTCTGGGTTATGCTCACTTTTGAGCTCTCACCTTCTCTTTTACTTAATAAACTTGCAACATATGGTTATTTTTTTGCTATCCTGATGCTGTTAGGAGGCCAACAGGCAGCTGAAAGCGTTGTTCTTACCACCGTGAATTTCTGTCATCTTGCTTCTCTTCTTCCCCCACTGGCTTTCATTGTCACACAAAGTATTAAACAGAGAAGAATAAAGAGAAGAAAGCGAAGTTATGTTTTGGTGTGAACACTGTGCATCATGACCGTGCCTCGTGTGTAAGACAGCTTCAGTTTCCTGTTGACTTGGTGGCATGATGTTTAGCAATCTCTTTTATAAGTTAGTTGTTTGCAGCAATTTTGTAGTTCTGCTTAGCCTAATGGTTACAAGAGAGTCCACCCTGGAGAGTTCAGCCTCTGGTCTTCGGAGGTCTCATTTGAACATGTTTGTGGCTATAAGGAATGGCTTGAGGCTGTCCTGTTTAACACAGAAGAGGAAAAACATCACCACTATCAAAAGAAACCCTCTTCTCATTTGTGTTTGTCCTAATTCTGGATTCCTTATGGCTCTTAAAAAAGTGTGCAATAGAGGTGCATATATAGTAAATAAAGAATGGTGTTTGATGCACTCACTAGTTGAAGGGGATGAGGCATACTTTCTCGTAAGGGTGCTGTATGTTTAACACAACCCTTCTCCTTTTCTACTGCTCCCATTCTTGCTCCTGCGCATTCATTGGTCTTTATTGCACTTTTAAGCTCCTGTTGGCTTATGCACCTCAACTGTTCCTCCCCTCCTTTTTTTTTTCTTATCCCCTCCTGAAGGAGAGAGAGAATATGCAGCAGAAAACCTTTTGCCACCCACCTTAGGTGGTTTGGCTCAAGCATGTACATTCCATGATGTACCATATCTTTCTGGATCCTTTGGTTCTGCCATGTAGTCTATTACTCGAAAAGAAAAATCCATACATTAGGAGGGGACTTGAACTCAACTCATGGGGTAGCAATGCGGTTTATGTGTAATTTACTGATGTTGCTTCTATGTGTTGGGTGCTGAATGACCTGTACCCGCTTATGTGGGGCAGCCCCTTCTATTGCAAGCCAAGCGAGTGTTTGCATGACTCTTGTCTTGCAAGACATGAGGTGTGCTTCGGTCTCAACCTGGTTTCACAACAGTGGGTTTTGTAGTAGGTTTACTAATACTTCCTGTTACTTATTGCCCCCCTGCGTGTTTCCCAGCAATGTCAGCAGAGTCAGCAGCTGAATGAGTGACAGTGCAAACTGAACTGTGCTTCTGGGACTTGGCAATCCATTTTGCTGGGGTTGATGCTTGCTTACAGACTGGTACCATGACCTGCCCTGCTGTTACCTGTGTCATGCTTGGCTCTTATTTGCTCTGGGGTCAGTTACCTTCCTGGTCATGGATTTGAAAGCCCTCACCATCTTTGGATTAAAGCAAAACTTTACACTGCTGCTTCTTGTGCATATAGTTCTCCTCTTCTGTAAATTGGAGTATGTTAAACCTATATTAAAGAATGACACTTTGTCCTTCAGTTTACTGTATCTAAAGTGAAGATATCCTTCACTTTATATTTACAGGGACTATGTTCTCAAGTTTCAAATTAATCTCTGATTTATAGCCTGATATCTATGTATCTCTTGATTTATTTACACTTTTATCTGTGCTTGGCAGTATCACTGGAGGTTTAACAGAGATGATCTTAATTGGAGCCCTCTGTAGTTTGCATACTGTGAGCTGCCATTGTGATCCCTTGCTGAGGTGCTTATTTAAGTCAAAAGTATGAAAAGTACATTGAGTTTTAACACACGATATCATAGATGCATTAATAAAGCCTGATTGTTCTCAGACACATGACAAGAGTTCAGAGATTTTTGCCATTTAGTGTTGGTTTGGTTGTTATTGTCATTTCCTTCCCACTTCCTCCCATTCTTTCCTTTTCCTTAGCATAGGAAAGCACAGGTTATAGACATTATTAATTTGGATATAATGGAAGAACAGGCCAAGGGTAAGCAGCTGCATGCCACCTTTTAAATGTAAATTATAGCATGGTACATGATCTTCATGGTATAAATCTCATAGCACTTAATAGGTTTGGGACACTAAAATATTACGCAGAACACAATCCGTGTTGCGTAGTCTCATTTCCCATTGATTTGGATGTAAATATCTTCCCTTTTGGAGTTGATTTCCCAGAACCTCAGGTGAATGAGGAAAAAATTACCAGGGAACCACAGTCCTTGGTGCTTTTGTTTCCTTTTAACAGAGCACACTGAGGAGTTGGTAGGGTACAAGGTCCAAACCAGACATACATCGGTCACAGGGTTTTAAGTAATGGGCTTTGCTAGGAATCCCTTTCAGAAGGGAATAAACCTTCAGGGTTTCTCTCCTTAGGTACAGAGTCACATCCTTACCTTTTAGACATAATTTAAGACTTATTTTTTTCCCCAACCAGAATGAATACTTAAGTAATAGTTTGTAATTTATCCACAGAAGGAGTTATATAAATAGATTTGGACATACAATTCATGTTGAAACTTTCTAACTAAATATAGTTATTGTCATAGGTGGTACACTTTCCAGCACGTTTCTAACCAGCTTATTACATCATTGGCTCATGACCTTACCTTTGCTGTCTAGAAAGGGAAAATGAAATTAAAAAGGGAAATGAGGTTCCACAGGAAGCAAAGCTAGGGAAAAAAAATAGACTTATTAAAGTGCACATATGCAACATCTCAGTTTCAGCTGGCGGGCCCCAGCGCTGTTACACAATGGGTCCCATTGACAACCTGTTGGAGCAGCTACTGGGGGGACAAGGCACTACCTGGCCAGAGTGAGTGTGGCAGAAAGATCAGACCCTAACAGAGCACGCTGTAAGGCAAGCAGATGCTTGTCAACCACCTTTATTATTTAAGCACGTAGTTGGGAAAGCATCAAATCCTTTCCATTTTCTTAGGAACACTATTTTCTGCGTTGTTCTTAAAGTATTAAGTAGCTCTTAGAGCAGACAGCTTCATGTATTCGTGGTACCCAGGACAACACTGATGATAATGACAATAATACTTATGACTTAAATGACATTTTACAAATTCAAAGTGTTGTGCAACAAACATTAATTAGTTCTCACAAGAGCCTTGCTGTGAAGTAGGTAAGTGGTGTTATTCTCCGATTACACACAGGGGAGTCTAAAGCAAAGAGGTAAATCATTCAGGGAGTCAGTCGCACTCAGGCAGGAATGGAAGGTGGGGAGTTTCTGCTTTCCAACTTGTTTTGTGGAGTGCGCTGCTTGTATCATAGCTTATAAATGGGCTCTTGGAGTCATAAGAAGTAATTTAGCACATCACTTGTACCAGGATCTCTGTGCAAAGTTTCCTGAAGGGGATTGGGTTGTTTTGTTTGCCTGCAGTTTAAGATATAAGAGCAATTGACAATTCAAAGGCTTGTAACTACATCTGATAACAAGCAAGCTACTGTAATTATACCGCATGGTTTTGATACCTCCTGACTAGAAGAAACTAGAGAAGGCTTAGATTGGATAGGAGAAAAGATGTCTTCCCCAAAAGGGTTGTCAAGCGCTGGAGCAGGCTGTCCAGGAAAGTGGTGGAGTCACCGTCCCAGGAAGTATTTAGAAGATGTGTAGATGTGGCACTTAGGGATGTGGTTTTAGTGATGACCTTGGCAGTGCTGGGTTAATGGTTGGACTTGATGATCTTTAAGGTCTTTTGCAACCTAAATGATTCTGTGATTCAGGTGGAGCTTACAGGGCTGTCTTTCCCAGGGATTCATAGAAAGGCTACTTGCGTGCCCCAGTCACAGTCCCCAAAGTTTTACTACAGACCATGCTTTGGTACCTTCTACTGTGTCTGTGGCCGGGGGTATGGTAGGCAGAAGCACCGTAGAATGGTTTGGGTTGGAAAGGACCTTCAGATCATCCAGTTCCAACCCCCTACCATGGGCAGGGATGCCTCACACTAGACCATGTAGAGAAAGCTGACATGGAGGTGTGCTGAAGTTGTCTACTGATAGGTGTGCACAGGTTCAAAAGGACTTTTTTGTACAGATATGTTATACCGGAACTTGAGAGCAATGTACTAGCAATGTCTGCAGATAGCATTGGAAAGAGGAGCAAAATGCACAGGTATCCTACCAGTCCATCAAGGTTTTCATGCAGACACATCTAAAGGCTTGGTTTAGTCACCCTATATATACCGTGATTGCTACATGTGTATCAAATGGGTTACTGGAACATGCTACCATTTGAGTCCCTCACCTTCCTACCTTCTTAGCTTGTTAGCTTCTCTGAGAAGTCATTGTGACCAATGATAGTGGTTTGTGCCCCTGAGTACTGTGCTCTGGTAACAGCTAAAAACCTAAGAAACCCTGAGCTCCAGTGTGTGATAGTGTCTGTGTCCATTTATATAATGAGTTCCCCACCATGGAAATTTTGCAGTCTTTAATATAATCCTGTTTAATAAGCCATTTCTAACTGTCTTTTATTGCTGTTGTATCTTAAAATAGGTTTTATTGATCAGCAGAACGCCCTGATGTAGTAGCTCTGAATCTTCTTGGGTGCAATAAACCGTCTTTCAGTGACCCTGTGGATCAGATATTAACAGCTCAAGTTCTGTGTTTTTTTTCTGGGGAAAAAATGGATTTCTGAGCAGGATATTTTGCACATCTGAAATCCAGAGGCAGAGAAATGAAGTTGTGATCACACAGAAAAACACCCTTGTCTAACCTGGCAGAGCAGGCTCCTAACCTCATGGTCACCTGCATAAGCTGTGCAGTGCTAAATGCAGATGTCTTTACAATTAATGCTGAGAGATGCTGTCTTCAATTTAGGAAAGGAGAGGAAAAGCATCCCTGATGTACGCTGCTTTTAGTGTCCCTCTAGCAGTTTACCCCCAGGTTTTGTGCAGTGGGTATTGGCAGCTACTTGAACTGTCATTTTTACGTTTTCTGTCATTTGCAGGCGTTTTTACCTTTGATCCCTGGAAAATACATAGTAAATGATTTATCTTTGAATTCCATACTGCGTTTCTTTTTCCATCCATTCTCAGTTAACTGGTTCTGCAAAGCCAGAAGAGGAAGCTCAGAACTTCCGTCAGCTCTCTTGAATATATTGGTTATTTTAAACTATTTTAGGGACAAGATAATGGATTAAAGCTGTGTATATTTATATATATATATGCATATATATGTGTGTGCGTGTTTTATATTTATAGGCACAGTGCATGTGTGTATATATATAAAACCAATATGAGTTTTCCAACTGGGCTAAGATGTTTTTAAGGTAAGGTGTATTTATGCATAAACAGTTCCTCCTTTTCATTGCATACTGTGATATAAATGTTTTTAGGATACTACCAACCTCCAGATCAGTTGCAGACATGTTATATTTGAATGAGTAGCCAAAGGACAATCAACAAATGTTATGAAGTTCAAAAAGCTCTGAAGGTATTTGTGTGTGTATGCATGAAGTAATTGCAACACGTCATACTTGTTTGCAGTCGTTGGGCTCATGGCACTGGAATTACAAAGGTACCTGTGCAGTCCATATTGTCCTTATCTGATTAAGGAGAGGGAGGAAGCTCAGCACAAGCAAAATATCTTAAAACCAAAGGAAAGCCCTAACCAGAATCTGTGTTCTTAGTCTAGATACTGCAACGCACACGACAAATAAAGTCATGTAGTGTTCAGAGACCCCTACAACCCCTCATCGTTACTCACAATTTGCTTTTATTACTGTAAATCAAATCTTTATTGTTTGAATATATTTATAGCATTTAATTTTCTTTTCGTGGGGCTATAGGAAAGAAGTGAACAATGTCAGTGCTTTGCCTTCATCTTTCTCTTCATTATAGTGCATGCTGTAGCACATGCAAACGTGTGGAGGTGTATAAAGAAAATCGTGTCATTTAATTCTTGATCTTTCGTTCACTCAACTTTTGCTTTTCCTTTTTCAGTTACATCCACACAAGTTCATCCTCTTCTCCTATCCTCTCTTCCTGTCTGTGTCCCTATTATTCTCCTTATTTAAATCTCTGCTGTTTGTTCTTTTTTATCCCCCTTTCCTCTTTCACAGTCCTGTATTCCTGGAGGTGACAGACGCACTAAGCCAATGTGCCATTTCACTCCTTGATTTTTATGAATCTCTTAATTTTGTGCTCTGAGTGCAGGTGCTTTTTTCTGATGAGGTAAAGAATTGGTATGGGAAAATATAGTTAAGAGTGATTAATATCCAGTGAAAAATAAAATGAGAGGGAGTTGAAAAGTGCAAATAAAGAGCAGGATCACAAAACCAGGGAATGAACTGGTCCATTGATTTTAGTGTATTGCCCTTTTGTTTTCAGAAATTCAGGTCTTAAATCCAAGTTCAGGTTGCAGGTAAAAGTGGATTTGATCTCGCCCTGGTCCCTTTAGTCCCTATTCTATGACCATGCCCCAGTCAGGAGTGGATATGGTTTTTGGACACAGATGTTCAAGAAACAGAATAACATGGCAGTTAGAGGATGGGATGTACAGATGGATCCTCTGCCCCAAACTGTGAAATCTCAGCTTTGCTGAATGGCATGGGAATTTTTGCTCTGATCTATCTTAGGACTTTAGTTCCCAGCTTCTGTGGACCCTACATTTCCTTCTTAACATTTTACAATATTGGAGTAAAATCATTTCTATTCTGCTATTGTATTAAGCAGAATTTTATCAACTAAAATAGAGGATGCGCAGCTGTAAGAATTACAAGGAAGTCAATAGGATGTTTATCTGCAGTAGATGAGAGACAGCCACCATTTCACTTAATATTAGTAATTATTAACATTCCTGCACACGGTTTAAACACAGAATCAAATGGGATCAGTCTAGCACCTGAATTTCTTCAGTCATTTCAAAATAGGAACAAACCAGTAAAATAGTAAGTGAAGAAAACGTAGTACCAATAACCCATCCTTAACCCAAATCCTTGCCCTGATATCTAGCTCATCTCAAATAGAGTTTAAACTGAATTTTGGAGAGGTGGTGTAGGGCTGCAACTCCTCATGAAAGAGCAGTGTTTCCAGGGAGAAAAAGCTGCAGATAACTGCATTGCTTGCTTTTTGTTGCATGGGGGAGTTTCAAGCAATCCCCTTTCCTTGGCTCCACAACGCCACACTTGAAAATATTCGGGTTGGTTTTGTTGTTCATTACATAAAAAATTAATGCTCTTGAAAGTATTACCATGTTTATTGTAAAGCAACTATTTCCTACATTTTAATTAAAAGTGATAATTCACCATCTTTTGACCAAGTTATCTTCAATCTTGATCTTATTGGTAATGGGTACTGGGCCAGATTCAGAGAGAAATACAATCCTTACTTAATGCAAACAGTAAAAATATCAGCATTTCTAGAGATATGGTTCAGTTCAATTCATGTGCTGTACTAACTCTGCCTTTTAATTAGAAATATTCTCCTACTTATGCAAGAATACTGGGGGAAAAGGGCATTGTCTTCCTCATTATGTATTCCACAGGAATCACAAATGGACAAAACCAGGCACAATATGATGACTGTTTTGTTATTAAAGCACTTTAATAAGGTTAATGCGTCTGTATGAATAGTTATCAAAATAAGTTTCTGTAGTTTGGAAGGTAAGCTCTGGTCTAGTAGAGTAATAAAGAATTTCCCTGTGGGGAAATAGGCAACCTTTTAATTTTGGCGTGCAGAGTTCTCCTTTATTTTCCATTCATAAAAAGCCAACCAAATGTACAGTTCAAGATGCTGTCTAAAAGTAATTCTCCTTACGTTCTGGTTAAAAGCAGTCTTATTGCACTGTATCTGAGGAAAACCAGAAGAACTACTGACTCTGTGTGCAAAACAACGAGTAAAAAATGAAATATGGACCGTAAAGGACAATTTATGCTTTGTTAAAATGTAGACCTGAGCAGTTTTTTTCCTGCTATGACTTTCATAAAGGAGCTGTGAAGCTGCACTGCAAGTCATAAGGTGTCTCGAAGAAAAGAAAGGGAATCTTCCTGCCCGCATGCAAAGCTGCGGCAAGTAGGGCCTTATCTATATGCATTACTTTGATTTCAAATTATTTTTAGCATGGCTTTTATTGTACTCATTGTTACGTACATAAATCTTTAAAGTAATACGTTTTGTAAGAAATGGTCATAAAAATTTACAGCCAGTAACTTTTCCCCTGTCCCTTACAATGATATTCTACTAAAACCATTAAATGGTTCTCATTAATGCCCTTTAAATGATTGTGTAATGACCCACAATCGCTTGTAAGTGAACAACCATTAAAGAATTACCAGTTCTTAGCATGCTTTTAAGTACAGTTTAAATACATGGGAGGTAACGTATAATGTATTAGGAAAAGTATTAAATTTGAAATTGGAAAAACACGATTGCTACAGAAGAAGGAGTAGGTGGGAAGCTTCCCTTGCCCTGACCGCAGTCCTTGGAGAACAAGGAGTAATAACAGCATTGCTTATTGCACGCAGCATATTTTGCAGAAATGCATCTGTGTTTATTCAGTTTTAGGATCACTTGGGTTTGTGAGCCTGATATTGAAATGATCCATAGGAGTAAAATGACAAGAAAGGGATGATTTCCATACAAATATGCTGAAATCCAGTTCCTGGCCATAGCTGCTAATGACTGTTATTGGGAAGTGTGGCCCACTTTCAAAGGGCAGCTTCACAAGAATCTCAAAGACAAAAATAGAGGAAGTCATAGAATCATTAAATAGTTAGGGCTGGAAAGGACCTTAAGATCATTCAGTTCCAACCCCCCTGCCATGGGCAGGGACACCTCACACTAAACCATGTCACCCAAGGCTCTGTCCAATCTGGCCTTGAACACCACCAGGGTTGGAGCATTCACAGCTTCCCTGGGCAACCCATTCCAGTGCCTCACCACCCTTACAGGAAAGGACTTCCTCCTTATATCCAATCTAAACTTCCCCTGTTTCAGTTTGAACCCTTTACCCCTTGTCCTATCACTACAGTCCCTCATGAAGAGTCCCTCCCCAGCATCCCTATAGGCCCCCTTTCAGATAGTGGAAGGCTGCTCTGAGGTCACCACGCAGCCTTCTCTTCTCCAGGCTGAATAGCCCCAACTTTCTCAGCCTATCTTCATACGGGAGGTGCTCCATCCCCTGATCATTCTCGTGGCCCTCCCCTGGACTTGTTCCAACAGTTCCATGTCCTTTTGATGTTGAGGACCCCAGAACTGCACACAGTACTCCAAGTGAGGTCTCATGAGAGCAGATCAGAGGGGCAGGATCACCTCCCTCGACCTGCTGGTTACACTCCTTTTGATGCAGTCCAGGATACAGTTGGCTTTCTGGGCTGTGAGTGCACACTGCAGCCGCCTCATGTTCATTTTCTCATCAACCAACACCCCCAAGTCCTTCTCTGCAGGGCTGCTCTCAATCTTTTCTCTGCCCAACCTGGAGCTGTGCCTGGCATTGCTCTGACCCAGGTGTAGAATCTTGCACTTGGCATGGTTAAACTTCATCAGGTTGGCATCAGCCCACCTCACAAGCGTGTCAAGGTCCCTCTGGATGCCATTCCTTCCCTCCAGAGTATCAACTGAACCACACAGCTTGGTGTCATTGTCAAACTTGCTGAGGGCGCACTCAATCCCACTGTCCATGTCACCGACAGAGATGTTGAACAAGACCGGTCCCAACACCGATCCCTGAGGGACACCACTCGTTACTGGTCTCCAGCTGGACATTGAGCCGTTGAGCACAACTCTTTGCGTACCACCATCCAGCCAGTTCTTTATCCACCGAGTGGTCCACCTATGAAATTGATGTCTCTCCAACTTGGAGACAAGGATGTCGTGTGGGACAGTGTCAAACGCTTTGCACAAATCCAGGTAGATGACATCAACTGCTCTACCCCTGTCCATCAGTTCCATAGCCCCATCATGGAAGTCATTTCAGTGTTCTTGAAAATATGAGAAAGGGCCATCCACATACCCAGCTGACCTTGGAAAATCTTGGGAATGTTTATGTCTGGATGCAAAGAAATGGGAGTGATTGAAAAGACATCTTTTAGTAAAGAGCATTAAGAGTCATAGGCTGTTAGCAAGGTCTTGGTGTTACAATCCCAGTTAGACCCATTGCTGGGATCCTGGCTGTGGTGCTTCAGGATGCTAGGATGAAGGGACTGCAGTGGCAGCTCTATGGAAAGGGTGGAAAAGGGCATGTTGAAAATATGCCATTCTCTGTAAACACAGTGCATGGAAAATGCTAAATTGCCATTTCACATTTTGTAAATGGCCATTTGGGTTTGTAGAGTTATGCGCAGGCCACATCTAATGTATGTTCTCATTTCAAGGTCTGGCCTTGCTGGTTGGATGGAAACCAATATTTGGCAATGTTCTCCAGCTGTCCCATCCACCAAGCTTTCCTTCTGAACTCTAGTTCTTGTGCCGCAGAAGCAGGACATGTGGAAATACACCTAATGATACTAATACATTTTCTCTTTGGTAATTTGATTCTATTATGCCTACAATAACGATACTCTTTGTTCAGCCTCGTAACCTTAAAATTGTATTTGAAGAAAATGAATTTCTGCTTCTCCAAAGCAAGATTATTAGGAGTGAAACCCTCATTATCCAATGTTTCAGTAGTTTTAGCTTCTTTGTAAGCCAGCCTTTGTCTGAATCGCTCTTACAGGCGCCTTTTGCAACCCAAGTGCGTTGTTCCTGGGCAAATGGGCAAATTTTGTTGGAATTCTCAAGGTTTCAGGGTTGCAATGAAGAGTTGTACAACACCGAAACAATAATGTCTCTTATTTATTTATATCTGGAAGTTGAATCTTCTGACTTTGTTAGCAGCCTGGCTAGCCTGCTGTTGGCTTCAACTGCAGTTGGTTTAATTCCGGATCACTTGGTTCAACAGGGGTTTGAATCTAGAGCTCCAACATCCTCGTGTCCAGACCACCAGGGTACAGGTGTTCGGTTCTGTAAGCGGTTTTTGGTTGGTTGTTTTTAACTTCTCTCTCTTTCAGTCCTTGAAATAAACTCACTGAAACCAGCGTGTAGAATATTTCAGCGCCGTGAAATTTCATCTACTCAAAATGTTCTAGCTGGTTATGCCCACTGCTGAGATTATCTGACCACTAGTTTCCAAGGCAGCAGGCAGCCTAAGATCACATTAGACTTCACAGAATGCTTGGATACACAAATTTCAGTAGCAGCAACAAATGCTTTCTGTCACATTATGTTTGCTGAGAACTGGATCCTTCCTTCTCCTTACTACTACAATCTACATATGTCATCTCCTTGTGTGCATAACTGCACCTGATATAGTTGCCATACCAGACAGATACAAATTAAAAAGATGCCTTCTTAGCATATGAGACCAATAGATTTTCATAATGTTAGGTTTATGGATGCTTTTTCTCGTGCTGCTTTATTTCTTTCTTTAAACTTTGCAAACTGAATTCCAGTGGCTGGTCCTTATCTGCATCCTCCTCTGAACAGATTGCAATCCAGGTATAGTGCAGCCGTACATTTAACCCATCTGTCAGTACAGCTGACTTGGATATTTTTAGAACATCAATCACCATGGTAGCTAGGGCTAATATCTTATCCATGCATCTTCCATCAGAGCAGCTAGTTTGTATATGTCCAAATAGGTCCCGGGTAAGATACTGAGATGAAGAGATCTCCAAATGTTTTCAGAGAAATAATTCTATGTCACAAACTTCCCTTCAGAGCCCAGGCTGGACCACAAACCAGACTAGAGTGAAGAATATGCCAGTAAACCTGTGAAATCCCGTGCTTGCATGGGCAAGTATATATGGGCCTGAGTAGATATCCAGATATTCTAACCTTGGGTACTGAGCAACTCGCCCATTGCTCCCTCCTGCATGGGGAAGGAATGTTTAAAATAGCCAAGAGAGAATAAAGTATGCTTAAAATATGCCATGGGGAAGAAGATGTATGGAGGGTGATGCAAGAGACAGTTGGATGCTGCTTCTGAAATGGGAGAAGAGGGTTTTGGTAGGTTAGTGGTAGAGAGGAACGTGTATTACCAGGAAGCTGACAATACTGCTGTTAGAGTACTTCACCTGGCGAGTCATGCATGCTGGCACAGGAACGGAAAATCATTAGCGTACAGAGAAGCCAGTTCTCATGGAGTGGTGGTGTCTGGCTCTCTCATTTTCCCTTTGCAGCAGGGGAAATGACAAGAGATGCTGGGCAATGGAGACGTTCGTATCCGAGCCAAGACAGCGAGAGAGAGTTCTCAGGCTGTTGGTTTGGGGCACCCTGTGTTTGCCCTCCCAGCCTTTCCCAAGTAATGAATTAATCAAGAGTGCTGCATAGATGGCTTAATCTTTAAATAAACATGTTTCTCAGCATTATGTATACCGGGCTGCAAAAACGGGCTGTCAGTTTTGGGCCTGTTCTTCTGAGGTATTTGGCTTCCTGAAGATAACCATCCTAGAGTGGTTTTCTGGACTTTATGTATATAGTAGGCAGAAGTGTATAGATGCCTATATATATATATAGATGCCTACTCGGTCATTCTAAGGTGCATGATGCTTTTGTAAATCTAAACCACTATGTCTAAATAACATGATGCATTTCTGTGCAGAGATACCAGTACTTGTTCTGAATGAATTAGCCTTGCTACAAGAAGCAACGCTCAGGCTAAGACATGTGGTACTAGGATTAAATTATACTTGGCACTCAAGGTAGCTTGTTCAGAGCTAGCTCTCAAATATCTCTTAAGGTCCTTTCCAACCCTAACTATTCTGTGATCCCTGCATGGCACTACACAGTGTTGTGTCACTAGACCACCATGGCTGTTTTAAACTAGTAGTGCTCAGTGTTTCTGATGCAAGCTATTACATTGCAAAGAAGAAAAGGGATGGCTAAGAAAAAAGTCTTTGCTTTTAGTCTGGATATGTGGATTTGGTGGGAATATTGATGCTCCTAAAATATATATATATCTTATTAGACCATAGTGAATTGGTACCCGAAGGAAGAAAATGTTATTTGTTTAAGTGTGTCTGTGATGAACACAGTTCTAGTCTTTCAAAAGTCTATGTACTGCATACTGAAAATAGGCTTTTTGCCAAATGGGAATTGAAACGCATATACGTATTACATTATTTGCCTTAGAAGAAATTAATTTTCAGCCAGAAGCAGATAGGATTATTTAATATTTATCTTTAGCTGCAGGAAGATGAATCTATTATATTATTTTGTTATTTTATATGGGGTGTTCTTCCAGCTTTTCCTATAGGAGGTGCTGCTGTACTCCTGTCTATGCTACACCAAGGTTAAAGAGTCTCCAGCTGTTAAACTACAGCTCGTGCTGCCTGATGATCACCAGCAGAGACCATGGTTTTCCTCATGATCAGAAGAATGCTGAGGTTTATCCCATCACAAGGGTGTGCACGTGCATGTATCCAAGAAGTGCAGGGGGGATTGGGAAGTGGTTCTTTTCCCCAGTTGCTTTCAAAGTTAATAATAATGGGAAGTTAAAACATCTACAGCATTAAAATTAAGCAAAGCAAATGGGGCGACGTTGTACATCCAAGTTGACTGATATAGTGCCGCTGAGAAAATGGGCCGGAGAGTATAAAGTTACAATATCACAAAGCACCACGTAGATGGGAACTGTTAAATATCAGTGGAGCATTACCCTGCGCTGTCAGCAAACTTTGGTGTGACCGTAGCGAGAGATGCTAAAATGTCATTTCATGGACCACATTATGTGCTGCTTACAAGGAATATTTCATCCATGCTTTGTTACATTTCTGATAAATTGTAACTTCCTGGACAAAAATTTGGCTAGCTGATCTCTAATGGCATGTGAAGATCTTTAAAGAACTGATTTTTGCCCCATAGAATCATGTAGCCTATAGCCATGTGGTACCAATTTAAATTACTATCGTGATGGCGAGTCTCCTTCCTGGAATTAATAAATGCAATTTATAAGGAATGTTAAGTAACAACGGAATATTTTGTGAATTTCAGCCAAACTGATTAAATGATTGAGGTAAATTTGTAAATTACTTGGGAAATGAAGTTTGTAGAATTACGAAGGAAGCTTTACCAAAGGAAGGGAGCAGCGCTTTGGGAATGTATATGTTTGTTCAGCCATGTGGCATGGCTAAATTAGAATGAATGGTTTATCTATGCTAAGGTTAGTTCTAAACTTGCCTTGTCCCACTAACATAGAAGATGTTTTGAAGATTAGGTTATTTAAACCAGAATAAAACAGCTTCATGGAGAAGTCAATAATACCAGGAGTGCAGTGTTGTCAAACTGGAGGATTTGGTAGTGAAGGGGCTGGGACAGTGCGCTCTGGCTGTGTGTGAAGTCCAGCCAATGTGTTTTCTATAGGGACCGCATTGCTCGAAAGCATGAAGGGACCTTGTGAAGAGTTTACGCTACAGATGACTTCTGCATTGCCAGGAGGAAGACATGAGGGAGAGTCTTGAGTCTAGCATAGTGATGCTCACCTGGAGAGGAGGAAGGTGTAGGGTTTTATGTATGGCATAATATAGCTCTGCACGGTGTGATGGGGCGGTGGGGAGTGCGGCAAGGAAGGGGCTCGTGTGTTCTATACCGCATGAACAGCAATGTAATGGGCAGCACTGACTGAAGTTTTAAATATGACGTGGAGTGGGGTTTTTGGAGATCTTGCAGATCCTCTGTTCAGGAAGTTGCAGAAACTATATTCTATTATGAATATTACCTTCATTTCCTGCTGGATTCCTTGGGGCAGAGTCCTGCGCATTGGGGAATTCTGGTTTTTAGTTGTCTGAGCCGGAGCCTGAAAGTTATCTCAAGTCACCACTGTTTTTCCAGGGGAAAACAGGATGCTGTTTCCTGTTAGCCTGTGCCTGCTCCAAGGCAAGTTGCAAAATGAATTGCTTCTCCAGTTTGTCTGGGATCTTTCTGGATCGCTTGGATGCAAAACCCAATAGCTGAGCTACAAAGCTGGCTGGTGCTTTTGCTGTTCAGTGTGCTCATTTGAGCACGTGGAGTTGTTCATTTGGGCAAGTGGTGTTGGGGAAGAAGTGCCAAGCTGCCAGTGTTATGTTGGTATTAGCAACTTGCATCACATCTTAATGTGCTCAACAAACATGGGTCGTGCTTTCCAGGCCACGTTGAGGGGGTAATAAAGGAAGTGAGAAGGAAAAGCAGAATAATCTGGAGTCAGGGGTTTGTTCCATTGGACTTTTTTCAGTTCTACAAATGGAATAAAGGAGAGGCAGAAATACCAATGGAAAAAACATCAAATATTTAAGGTGGCAGGATTTAATAATAGAAATCTTCAGCGTGACTTGCAGGGCCACACGGTGTGTGCTGTTACCCATTCAAAGTAAAACTAATAATCATGGCTCTGGTAGTGCTTTGAAACACCCCGTTCTTTAACCATTTACCCATTTTGCTATTACTGAAGTGTTTAAAGGGTTTTAGAACCAAACAGAACTGAATATTGAATTTGGGTATCTTTCCAGAATCCTTTCCTGCAAGTAAATGATTTTTTGGGGACTTTCATAGACCAATACTATGTTATCAATAAGGAGAAAGTGCACTTCATTCTACAGACTTAAAAACCCCACAGCCCTTCACTTTATGGTAAAACTGAATGGCCCAACTAGACTGTAATCATCAAATATTGGCTATTTCATATTCGTATTTGAAAGGAATTTCACTGGAAGCTCATTGACGTTTACTAAAACCATAGAAATTCAGGTAACAATTTTACAAGATGGCAAACCCGTGCATGATCATTTGTCCTAAATTAAATATTGATAAATGAGGATGGAATGAGTACGTTTATCTGGATTTTTGGAGATGTTTCAAGAGGGTCTCTCAGGTCTTTAATTTTTAACATAACCAGCATGACAGATCGAGTGAAGGAAAGAAAAGTCTTTTTACAGGATGCTGCTACTCATGTCTCAGCCTGGCTGATTCATATATATGATTTCACAGCTCTTTGGCTATTTAAGACTTGAAATAATCTTCCCATCACTGTATAACTGCCACTGATCAGGGCCTTAAAAATGGTTAAGTAGAGTTGCCATTCAATGTTGTCATTCTAGTGAAACGTAAACCCTGGGAGAGAGCAAGAGGGGTGTCATTTGAACGCTCATCTGAGGAAAGAAAGGTTCCTTTCCTTAGGATAATGAAAAATAGGATAATGAATAATAGGAAGATGAAAAACTCTTTAAAATTGAAAGGAAGGAAAAGAAAGAGGAAGGAAAAGAAACTGCTCATTTGACATCTTGCAGCAAAATCAGAGTCGATGTATTTTGCGTATGGTTGTAGAGTTAATTTTTGGGGTGCTAGCCAAATGAATGACTTCTGTGACTGACGTACAGCATTTCTCCTTTTTAATAATGCGCTGGAAGGGCAACAAAAAATGGATTTTAGAATAGCTGAAATGTTTTGTCCTATCCAAAATAATAGGATGGGTTTAATTTTAGGTGTGTTCCTTTTCTTGCGGCTGAAGTTGGACATGCTCAGAAATAAAATTGAAATAATTATAATGGAGACACAAAAATAAAATATTTAGACCTTTTTTCAATTAAAACACCCCCAAAAAACCCCAAACCAAGAGTTCAGAAAAATTGTGAATGCTTGAAAATATAACCTGAGTTGCTCCAGATTTCATATGATTTTGTATACCTTTGATGGACTTGCTGTAAAATTGCTGCGTTCAATGCGTTTGCATGATGTTGGTGATTTCCAGAGAAACAACTGGAAATTGGTTTTGGTCTGACAATTATATCAATTCTAAATAATGATCGAAGCTTTGCCTTCTTAAGGTAGGTGAGAAGAGCTCAGCTGAGCTTAACAGAAGGTGCTAAGTGTGGAATACAGGGTTCAATATTAGATTCCCACTGAAATGTGGTGACTGGTTGGTGGGGGGGGAAAACCCTATGGGCACAGCTTGGCAGGATTCAACTTCTCTGTGTCGTGTATCTTGAGATTCATCATTACTGTGTCCCGTGCAAGCTCATGCTTACCGAAGTCCTCAGAGAGCTGTACTGGCGTGTTCTACCTTGACGTGTTTCACTGAGGCTCTTAAGTGAAGCAGCCCTTTACATTAACTACTGGTACTAACAAAATTGTGTGTGTCTGTAGCTTCCCAAAGAAGAGCTGCAGTCAAGTGGTCCTGCACTTGAAAACAGTCAGTACTATGCTGCATGTATTCATAATGATGTTTGTAACAGAAAGAAGATTAGCTTTATATGAATGCAAGAACAAAGCAAATGACCCGCATGTAGTCATTGTATCCAGTAGTTCCAGTACATTTCTCTGTTTACCAGGCCCCCTTTTTGGTGGTTCATCCAGCGTACCTCACAGTTACGTCTGTGCTCTTCTCCTTTGTCTGCTCCCATACAACTTCACTGTCAGCTCTGAATCTGGGATGATAATCCACTAAAAAATATCAGCAAATATGACCTGTACAGTTCACACATACAGCAGCTCTGTGTCACCGCCATATAGTTTCATGGCTGTATTAATGACGAAAGCATCCCACCAAAAAGTACTTTAAATCCTTGTGTTCAGTCCTTTATATAAAGTTTGACCAGACCATGGCTTGCAGAGCACCAAACTAAAATGCTCCATGTGGGGTTACCTCCACTTCAGCTTTAGGCACATTCACGCATGTAATGTCTTGTGTCCCTAAGTGAGTGTTTGTGATTAACAGAGATTTAAAATTGCATAGACAAACATCAAGATCTATGGCCAGTAAGTGATATTGTAGACTTTTCCAAGCTTAAGCACTTTACAGCATTGAGAAAATGATTCTAGCAGTTGCTGCTGTGTGGTGCCGAAGGAATTCCCGCACGTGGGAATGCTCCCTGCTGTCCAAGTAGTCTGTCTTCGCTTTCTGCTCAGCTCAGAGTATGCTGCTCAAATCAACTGCCATTCCCAACCAGATTGTAGCTCATTATCTTCACCTCCCCTGATACTAAACTTTACAATGAGGTGGTAATAAATCTGACCTTAAAAGCTCCATGATTTGTTTTTTCTTAACTTCCCTCAGGATGTGTTTTTCTGGAATCTCTGGATTGTCATGGCACAGGCAGGTTGGGATCTAGAACTGAAAGAAAGGCTGAGCTAAATAAAAGCTTAAGTTAGACATTGGTTATGGGGAATTAGGATGCTCCCCAAAATGTACTTTCCTCTGAAAATAGCTTCTTCCAGTTTACGTTACACTTGGCTTACTGAGTGTAATAAGGTCCATCCATGCTCTTTTGCGTGATGGACCTTATCTTTCACCACTGTATTTATCCTGTGAGGAGTTCAGATACCTATATTGCGATGCAATGAAAATACCATGCAATCAGCGGTGTGTAAAAGATATAGTTCTGAATTTTCTGACCACAAGAGATATAGGAAAATAAAGAAGAACTTCGGGAATCTTAGTTTATAACACCTGTGTACTTGTATTGTTGCTAAATGGCTTGGGTTATATGCTCAGAAAGCTTTGTTTCCATATGAAATGCTATCAGTGGCAATGGTAATAGAGGCTGATTTGATAAGTATCACTAATGAAGTTTCATTGCTGTATTTATTAAAGCTTGTACTAAAATAGTGCACAATGATTTTCATGATCAAGATGCCCATGGACGAAGTGTTCTGCCAACACCAATATTGGTTTTACTTACTTTAGGAAGTCTGGAAGTCTTAATTCCTCATTGTGTTCCCCACCCCAGCACTCGGACTCTTTGTCAGGGTGATGAAATACAGGATTTTGCTTTTACTCACCATTCCTCAGGACTCGCAATCTATGAATACCTTCAAAAAGGAGTGGTTTTCCTGCTCCCTTCTCAGTTCATCCAGTGTTATGGGCAAAGGGACCCAGGAGGAGAAAAGAAGTAAGAGTTTGGGCAAGGGAGGCAACAGGCAACAGAATTGATGCCTAAGATTTCATTGAAGATACTTTAAATATATAGAGGAGCCACTTTTCCCACTTTCTCCTCTCAAAACTAAGGAGCTTGAAACACATCATTGTGGATGTCATGAGCTGTGTGACAGCATGCCATGGAGTCACTCTGTAGCGATTCCACAATTAATGTTCATTAACAAAGGATGTCTGCAATAAAACATAATCCGTGGCATCCCCCTTTGCTACACTGAAATGATATTCTTGTGGAAGATAGAGAATTTCCACTTTTGCACTTCATGAATTGCCCCTCTCTGTACGATCTGGTGTTTGAGTTATGGCCTTGCAAGAAGGAAAACGCCTCTGTCTTGCTAAGTGTGTGTTAAAATAGGGTATGAATGTGGAGACTTGATTTTGTTACTTAATTGATCTGCAGGACTGTCAGATGCCAGATGAGAGCCTGAGATATAGATGGTGACAAGAAGGATTTTCTTCAAGACAATAGAATAAAAATGAAGATGCCTCGAAACCACTGGTGTTCAGTGCTTTGTGCTGCTCCCTCTGAGGGCTCCCCAGGGCTCACAGGCATCCCTGTGTTCTTGTTAGGCAGACCCAGGCCTAAATATCTGGGGTTTGCCTTTGATAATTGTAGAGCCAACAGCATTTGTTTCACCTAATCTGAACTAAGGTTTGGCAAAGGAGGTTTACCTTGCTTTAGTGTTGTGTTTAACTTGGAAGCCTTATTCTGCCTAAGTATTAGTAGTTTTTGTATTTTCCTCCTCAATAATCATATAACCATAGAATGGTTTGTGTTGGAAGGGACCTTAAAGCTCCTCCAGCTCCAACCCCTGCCACGGGCAGGGACACCTTCCACTGGAGCAGCTTGCTCCAAGCCCTGTGTCCAACCTGGCCTTGAGCACTGCCAGACACAGGGCAGCCACAGCTTCTCTGGGCACCCTGTGCCAGCGCCTCAGCACCCTCACAGGGAACAGCTTCTGCCTAAGAGCTCATCTCAGTCTCCCCTCTGGCAGCTTAAAGCCATTCCCCTGTCCTGTCCCTCCAGGCCCTTGGCCAAAGCCCCTCTCCAGGTTCCCTGCAGCCCCTTCAGGCACTGGAGCTGCTCTCAGGTCTCCCCTTCAGGAGCCTTCTCTTCTCCAGGCTGCCCCAGCCCAGCTCTCTCAGCCTGGCTCCAGAGCAGAGCTGCTCCAGCCCTCGCAGCATCTCCATGGCCTCCTCTGGCCTCGCTCCAACAGCTCCACATCCCTCTTGTGCTGCTGCCCCAGAGCTGGATCAGGACTGCAGGGGGGTCTCCCCATAGCACAGCAGAGGGGCAGGATCCCCCCCCGAGCTGCTGCTCACGCTCTGGGGGTGCAGCCCAGCAGAGGGGGGGGGGTGGCGGTGGTTCTGGGCTCAAGTGCACACTGAAGCTGGGTCATGGGGAGCTTCTCATTGACCAACACCCACAGGTCCTTCTCAGGGCTGCTCCCTCCAGTCTGTGCCCAAGCCTATGTTTGGGATTGCCCTGACCCAGATGCAAAGGCCTTGCACTTGGCCTTGCTGAGCTTCAGTTCCTTACCCAGAGTGATCCATCTGTCAAATCCATGTCCTTCCAACCTAGAGACAAGGATGTCAAGCAGGGCAGTGTAAATGCTTTGCACAAATCCAGGTAGCTGGTAGATGGTACTGTAATAACTCAGTTTCGTGCACGAGTATGATGTAATGAGCTGAGGCTTCTATGCTGGATATTTGGATGGCTACATAAGATGTTACCTGATAGCATCACAGAATGGTTTGGGTTGGAGAGGACCTTGGGATCATCCAGTTCCAACCCCCTGCCATGGGCAGGGACACCTCGCACTAGACCCTGTCACCCAAGGCTCTTAGATACTTGGAGAGCTGAAACTGCATTGAAATTTTGAGGCAGTTGATGTTGTGCATTGCAGACTGTCCATGGAGCACTCAACCTGGGCTGAGGAAAAGCCAAGCTGGCCCTGCGAGAAGGGATTATTATTGTATGAAATTTACTGCAAGGAGGAGTGATATGAATAGGAAACATATACAGTAGCTTGCTGCATGCTAGCAGGTCTTTTCTGGGCTCCTAAATGTTAACTGGGTAGTAATGTAAGTTATTACACTCATTAAATTAGGCTACAAACAAGTCAACAATGATTCAGCAAAATGGTTTTGTTTGTATAGTGCAAGGAAGTCTGATAGATATCCAGTCAAACATTTATGGCTAAATGGATGAAGATTTTAACATTACAGCCTAATAAAAACCCCATACTGTGTGATTAAATAAGAGGGAAAGCAGTAAAAAAGAGAAAGCATAATGATGGTAACATGTAGGTCAGTTACAATTTAATTGTCATTGCACTTCATTGCTAACATATCAATTCTCTGCTGCTTAGCTGAGCAGAAAACAACAACTTAACATGTACAGTGGGCCCATGCCTGCTTGGCAAACCCCCACTTCCATCACCTGCTTTCCCCTACTTCCTTAACAGGCTTCCTGCTTTAATAGGATAATCTTGCTGGAAGCTCCCGCTGATTGTGTCCTCCCTGCGCTCAATGCATCAGTGATCAGTAAATTTACTTCACACTCTACATAGATGCTAAAATTAGGTTGTTTGCATTACAACTTCCAATCCTCCCGCAACACGAAACACCTGCTTACAGATTTATATTGTTTTATTTAATGGCTTAAAATAAAGATAGCTTTACCGTGGCAATACCCTGATGTGCTATATTGGAAGAGCACAATGGCTCTTCATTTTTCTTACTTATCCAATTTATAGTATAGCTCCTTGCCGTAGAAGGTATAGCTTCATTAACATTAATTGCAGCTTTAGAAACTCCAAGGAAGTGTTTATTCCTGCCAACTTTTTCCACCATTTTATATTTCCAGTGCTACTGAGGAAAGCTGCAGGAGGAAAAAGAAATGTCTCTGGTTTCGGTTGGTTTGGTTTGGTTTTTAATCTGGGTAATTCAGTGACATCTCAAAGGGATGTTGTCTTTGGCACCTTCTTCAGATGTTAGCTCTGAAGAATTGTCTGTCTAGCACAGTTATGCTGATCTATAGTAAAGACTTAACAGAGTACACAGCCAAACTATTAATTCAGGTGCCTAAGGTGCCATATCTTATCCAGCTGTGCAGAGCTAACTTTATATAGAATAAGACAGTTCCTATTTGGATGGGGGGGAATTAAAAAGTGGGGGGAGAAGCCTGGCAACAGCCAGGGAACTCAGGCAAAACTGTTCTGGAGATAATGCATTCAAAATCATTGAATCCAGATACTGGGGTTATCCTTGACTCTTTTTCTTCTTCTCGAAGTTAAAAGGGAGGTAGGGTAAAGCTCCTGTGCAGTGATCTTCAAGATCCATCTGGTTCTCTATGCAAAAGCAGTTGAAAAACCAGCATGAAAACCTGGGACCTGAAAACTAAGGCTATTTTTAACCTGATGCCAGCCCAGGAAACACGTGCCTTTCTGTACTGTAACAGCTAATGAAGCTGAAAAATAACTTCCCTTCTGCTGTTTCATGTATGAAACCTCAGCAGCTCAATATGGTTCATGTGATTGTGGGTGTTGTGAAGTGTGACAGCTTCCACCTGGTTTTAGACCCACCAAACTCCCAGCCAGAAGATCACGCACTGCTGTTGTTGTTATTAGAAATCGGATTAATCCTTGCTAGCCTTTCTTGCTCTGAAAGCAATAAAGCCCGTCTTTGTGGATTGGAACTAGGTGATCATAAGGTCCTTTCTGACCCTAATGATTCTATGATGCTAGGGTGAAACGCTGAGATACAGAATGAGCTAGTGGGGGAAACTTCCTGCGCCGCAAGTCCCTACTGCCTCATGGGGACCAGGGAGCAGTGATCTCCAAGTATGCCTCCAGAATGAGAGCAGTAAGAAGGGATTTTTCCAGACCTGTTGATGCTTCAGTGCATGCCTTGCACACGAAACTATCCTAAGGCTCTCATGGACTTCTGGTCTTTCTCACTTGTCCTTACTGGCCAATTCAATGAATGGCATCTGGTCCTCTTCGCTGTGCTGGGGAACCGAACAGGACATTGGAATGGCACTACTAGTTTCAGTTGCTGATCTAAAACCTTTAAGTCACTTAGCTAGTTGTACTAAGAAAGCTCATGAGAGCTGGTGCTTTGGTGTAAATAGTTGGTGATTGTGCCATGTAGTAAAATCTGAGTCTCGGTGGTTTTCCCACATCAGCTGGTTGTGCTCGGATCGCAGTTTGGGCCTGCTCTGACTACAAACCAGGCCCTAATGAATATAATCTCGCATTTTCAGATTTATCATCTTCAGAAGTTATTCTGCTCTCACCAGCAGGTAGCTTCACCTGTAGCGGTATAATGTGTCTGCCTGTGTGTGTGGTGGGTTCATGTGGTGTGTGATAGTTGTAGATACTTTTGGTAGACCTGTAGTGGTAATGTAGATTGAAACGAAGGTATAAAAGTCATAAACAAAGGTATCCGTAATTAAAATAATAATAAATAATTATTAAGAATTGATAAATAATAATTAGAAGCTACCTGGTTTTTTAAGGAAAAATACCTCGTTTTGTAAAACCGAACAAAAACCCATCAGGCTTTTCCTGAAGAAAACCTGCCATGTATCACATTGCTGCAAGAGCTCAGATTGCCAAAACACAACCTGTGCTGCTGCTGCTGCTGCTGCAGATGTATTGCTGTGGTTTAGCTTGTTGTCCAAACCATTTTATCTGGTTTGCCCTATCTAGAAACGTTACCTGAATAAGCATCTGAATTTTCAAAATGAGAGGAGAGTAAGAATGTAGAACTGGGGCTTATTCCGAAGTTCACGAGTGAGTAAATCAGTGCGATGTTAAATCCCTTTACTACTTTATGTTGTCCCCAGGGTGTCTCTTTGGGCTCTCTTTCCAAATCTCTTACCAGATGCTGGTGTGAGCAACTGGATGCCTTTTGTTGAACTTCTAAACTCCTGATTTCTTTGGGCCATCCTTTGGCAGAGGCAGGTTTCTGCAGGATGGGAAGCTGCACAACAAATGTGTTTCACACAAGTACCGGTTATCACTGTAGTTCTTGGGCACTTGGGAGCCCAGGACTGATTCCTCTGGACACATCACCTCCCTCTAAAGAGGGTTATGGTCCCTTTGCAGTAGCCTTTAAGAGCAGGATCAGCTTTCATAGGTAATAGGCCTCTCCCTGTGAAATAATTTAATAGCAACTGCACTCCTCTGTGCACCTGAGAGCTCCGGGAGGTTTTCTGCCTTCCAGCAGCAGAGTGTCTCCTATAGCTCCCCATGGTGCAATATGTCTCCACAATCCCCACCCTCACTCAGCATGACCAGCACCTAATAGGCACCATTGAGCCCCATTGCCATAGCATGTATTAGTGGCTTTAGAGTAAACTGCTTGCAAAAATCAGCCTAGATAAAATACCCAGATGTTTATGGTCAAAAGGTGCATTGGGAGCCAGTGAGGCAGCAAAGGCCTATTTGGAGTCTGTGTTTCAAGGCTTAACAAGATTAACGTCTGCACATATAGGACTGTAAGGGCCCAATTGAACAGTGCTCTTTCCAGACCTGTTTTTTGGCTCATTAAAAGGTAAGGTTTGATTTCTTCTGAGGGGTGTGAAGCCAGTGCAGTTTGGGCTCTGCTTGTCAACTATGCTTCCTATGCAACTGGAAGCATAGCAAAGGGAATAATTGTAGGAAGAAAGAGGGATTCAGTTCCCTTTCTGGAACACAACACAAGTGTTCCAGAAATACACCACTTGGAGGTTTACCTAATCCTCTGTTTTTTAACGTTGTTATACTCGTGAAGTGCCACGAGCTCAGCACCCAGTTATAGGTGACCCAAATTATGGATGAAAAGAAAATCCAGCAGCAGCCAAAGGACTTCCATGGGTTTTTTTTCCCCTGAGCTTTTGATGCTATGGTGATGCTTGGGCTGTACAGAAATGAAAGGAATGAAGCTGTAGTTCATTAGAAACCACACAGCGATGGAGGGCACAGCCCTGCTCTGCAGTGGTGTGGTGGGTTCTGATTTCTCAGACGCCCCCTTTTCACTCCCATCACCAAGTAGCATCAGTAGTAGTTTAATTCCCTTTGAGCATCTGATGATTCCGTCCTGCTTTCTCACGCAGCACAAAAATGTGTAGCACAACCTTTTGGCTTTGAGGGCAGCAAAAATCCTGGGGAAACAAAGACCTGCTCATACTGCCTGAAAGGCTCCATTCTAGGGGTATGGAGTTCTTGGGTACCCGACTTCAATTCGTGAATCAAACTGAATTGATTTTTTTTTCTCTAAGTAGCACTATCTTTTTGTACTTTGTAATTTTACCTCTTGCTATGTTAAGGCTTGCCCATAAGCATCTTTATACCCAGCAGCACCGAAAGCCTGCGTGTGCAGGGGTGTTTTCCTTGTAGGCCCTGGTGCTTTCTTGGGGTTGGGAGATGGGTCCTGCCTTTACCACCCAGGCTGCAAGTAGGGCACGTGCTTCTCTAACCACTGCAGTTTGTTCTGTTCTCTGTCTTGTGACATCATTTTAGGTGGCTTATTAGACTTATGATTGATGACAGCCAGAAGAGGATCTACAGCTACTCACTGACATTCATGCTTGCCTTTTAAATATCAGACGATGTAGCTTCAGATTCTCTGTTTTACACTCAAGTGCTCTAAGCCCCACGTTAGCGCTTCCCTTCCTCCTCCAAATTAACGTATTCCTTTAACTGCACTAACATTTCAGCAGTGGGGTTTTAAGCAAATTCTGTGTTATTTGGCCTTTTCTCTTCTTACGCTGCTCACTTCTCAAACACTCGCAGTCCTCCTCCCTGAAACTGGACTGTAAATACTCCCCTTGCTGTTATGCCCGACCACAGCTATTTCTTTCTCTCAATTTTTTTTCCTCCTTATTAAATTATGTTTACCTGAATACATCAGGTTCATTTCACCTAGGCAGGATGTCCCATTAAGCATGACAAGTAGAAGGTTGTGAGATTAATGCCCTTTCTTGAGCCTGAATTAGCATGTCAGCATCTTTTCAGACCTGGGACCAGAGAACATCGGAAGCATGCCGTAATGGACTTTAGCCTTTAACTGAACTGCTCTAATATTATTCCTATAACAAGACTACTTTTAAAGAGGCTCATTATTGGCTTCATTAGATATGTTACTTGCATCAGTGGCTGTAGTTACTCGTATAATATGGAAGAGGTTAACATAGCGTATTTTTTATGTATTATATGGCATATAGCTTGAAGTAGCCAAAAGGTTTATGGCGATGTAATTGGTAGTTAGTGTGAAATTTGTAAGACAAATAGACAATACCTAGGGTAACCCCTATAATCCTCTCCTTTCAGTTTTTTACAGCCACCAAAGGGCCTCATTAAAACAGCAGTCAGCACCTTAGTGAAAAGATACAGTGCTTATAGTGCCCAAATGTGACAGAAAATCTGCATTTTGTAAATCTGACACCTTTGATAGATTATACAGTGTGAAGCCATTGCTTCTAAGCATTATGAGAACGCTTAAGGTTCTCTTCTGAATCCAACCGTGCTATATTCACTGGATATAACAATGTGAAAAAGAGCTGGTTGAATAAAATAAAGCATGTGAGATGGAGAGGAGCCTTTTTTCCTTTGATACAAAGCTCATCTCATGCAATGGAACTAACAGCTATGGTTGATATCCCCAGCTCTGCTTGTACCGAGGGACATGGGCATATAAATATTGGCAAAATACCTGTTTAATATACAGATGCAAAAAGAAACTCTGCCTACATTAACCAGTTTATATGGCTGCTGTAAGGGAAGCCTGTGTAGAGCAATGAGGGTATTAAGCTTTCTTTTCCCTGTTTTAGAGGCTAAATTCTGCTCTTGCTTAAATTTGTGTAAACCCAAGTGGATTCCATCGCCCTGGCTGAATCCTGTTGCTACTCAGAGTCCCTTAAATCTGGTGTAATGCACTGGCTTACATGGAATTAAATGGACAGGCGGAACGAAACCAAGAATCTGACCCAAAGAGTTTATTATTCTTTCAGCTTATTTATAACAACAGTGAAACAGAAATGAGCCGCATACACGAAGTACTGCGATGGGTGTATGAAAGCTCAGCTATGGCTAACTATGCTGTAAGCTCTACATAGGTATTTAGTGGCTTAAAAACATATTTGGTAGAGTGAACTATTTGAAGCTGAGCAAACATGAGTTGCCGTGGTTGATTAGTTACAACTATTTACTCTAACCACAAAAGGCAACATCCAAGAGCCAGAGGTCCAAAGGAATCGTTATTATCTTCCCTTCTACTTTAAGAGATGGGCTCAAGCATTTGGGGCTGCGAACATTTTAGGGACTTGCCAAAACTAAAATGAGAGCCATCACTTAGCTCCCGTTGCCGCCTTTGCGGCGGAGGAAGTTCTCCTGGATTTTTTGCTCAGGGGGATGGAATGTAGGTTATAATGTTTACTTGGGCTCCAAATGTGACAGCTGTTTACCTCTTCATCTCGTAACTGGAAGATTTCCTTTTGAATTAGAGCTGCTGTAGACAAAGAGTGGAGCAGGAGTCGCATTTGATCCTTGGCAAAAATATAGCCCTGATCAAGCTGAAAGAGGTATTTCCAGCTTAGACCTTTGATCATTGAGAAAATGTACCAGTGTGTGTTGCTAAAATAGGAATGCAGACAAACAAAGGGGAGGGGTTAGATACGTGAAGCCTTTTTATTCCCTTCTGCATCAGGGTTTGTTCCTGCCTAGGGTAAATCTCCTGTTTAAAGGTGCAGAATCGGTCCACGCGGGTGAGAAGGACTGCATTGCCCAAGTGCTCCGTGGTTCAGGGGAGCTTAATTTTGATCTCTTGAGAAACAACAACAAAAAAACCCTGTGCAGAAAGTGAACATGAAAAGAATTTCTGAGCAACAATTTTCACACCTTGGAATTCAAGTTTTGGGGGGTTTCTATTAAAAAAGAAGTGCAAGTTATAGATGCGTCTGAATCCAGTAGCGGAACAAGAGATAACTGGACTTACACTGGGCATTAATTTGCGGCCATAATGATTCTGTTACATGAACCAGGGCATTCAACCTTTCTTCGCAGATAGAGTTTTAAAATCAGTGGCGATAGCAGAATTACTCAACCATTTTCTAGTGTCCTTTAAAAAGCAACAAAACCCAGACCTCTTTGCCTGCACTATATTGACCCATGAGGCTGTTTCCTTCAATAACCTAATTCAGATGGAGCATCTTCCTATGTTATTGTTGTTTTCCCAGATCTGTTATCGCATCTACTCACTGTCCTTTTTGTAAGCACAGAGGTGAAAAGGTAGAAGGGTGAAAGATGTCTCTTCTCATGCTGTGCTGATGTGGAGGAACTTTGTGTTTTCTGCTGCGCCTGAAGTGTCACCACCAAAGCATTGACTCCTTTTGATTCCATTCCTTATTTCCAAGTTGTCCAGAAATTATCCTTTTTTATTCTCAAATAATATACTATTAAAATGCATCCCTAAGAAAATTCTCAGGGAGCCACAAAACCTTCTGTCTCTCTCTCGCTCAGTATTTGCAACCAGGAGGCTAGGTCTAGGCATACATTTTGGGTAGGAGGAGATGGAGCACTGCAGTCAGAAAGGCCGTGCTAATCCCGGGTCCAGACCAGCAGGCTACGGGGTCTCCTTCAGCCAGAGAGCTTCTCTCTATTGAGTGACAGTTTAATTCTAAACCTGACTGTGTATTTGTTTAAAAATGAAGAATTCATCCCCCAAACCCCTTGTGAGTCGCAGTCACTGATCTAGAGCAGGAGGCGAGTGCGTGTACCTGTGTTTCTGGTGGAGGGTGCTGCTGGAAACTTGTAAGGGCCTTATTTAATCTTGCACAAGGATGCTCAGCAGCACGTAGGAGCAAACTGTCTCAGTCGGGGCGTACCAGGAGTGATTCAATTGTAAGCAGCAAACCAAGGGCTTGCGTTTGGTGTAGATAATACCGAAACCCGTACCAGCAAAGAGCCTTTCAAATTAACTTTTATACCCAAGTCTAGGTTTTGATCAATACGATTGCTTGCACTGCAGAATGAGCGTTTATGAGTATCATGCCTGGGTTTTTTAATTCAGTGGATTATTCACATCTGTTAGGTGAGAATTACAGAGTGCTGAAATAATGTATTCTTGTGTTTTAGATCTATCACTGCCAAGGGCTACTGAATAGTAAGTATCAACATCTGTGTTACTTCTTTGAGTTTTCTGATTAAATGTGTCTAAACATTTCAGCGCCTACTGGAAATAAAAATAAGAGTAGTTTCAAGCCAGTCTGATGCAGGATTTGAGGGAAACATACTAACAGCACACATTAGTTGGGGGGCTGCATGTGCAATTAGCCCTAAATAACATTAACCTAGTGTTGTGATTTGTAGTATTGAAAGGACGTTGGGCTCTTGAAACAGTAAATAACGGCGTAAATATAAATAAAGGTACCTGTATTTTGACAGTGATGTTCCCCCTCTCATTCCCTGCATACACAAAAATCATTCAAATGCCTTTTCTTTCTCTGACAAAAATATTCATTAAAAACATTTCACTGTGCTGCCTTTTAATATAGCGCGGGCATTCAACCTGCGCAGGAAGCTTCCTGGAACCACACAAATACTGTGTAATTATCTCGTGGCTCCCTGCTGGCTGCTGCATATTCCAAGCACAAAGTGAGCAGCACATTTCTAGAGCCTGACTTCTGTCTTCATTGTCCCTGCTTGGAATATGAAGCTCCAATTCATTATAGCAGACCTGATCAAACTTGATAGATTTAGCCATTATTCTTGACTGTGTCAACTTTCTACAGCTCCCCCCCCCCCCCCTTCCTTTTTTTCCCCTCTTGGGCTCTTTTGTTTTGCCACCCAGGGACTGCATCTTATTTCTAGGCTCTCTGCCTCTCCCTCTGCTTTTCTCTCTATCCCTCTCCTTTCCCCCCCCCCCCCAACCCCCAAACAAACCAGGGTTTCAGCAAATAATGCTGCTTGTGCATCATGTGACGCCAGGAAAATAAGGCTTGCAATTTTTTCTCAATTGTCCTTTATGGGTTTTATTGACTTTTTTTTTTCCCCCAGTTTGTTTCTATATAAAAAAAAAAGAAAAAAAAAAAGAAATTATCCTGCAATATTGACATACAATAGAGAAAAGCTTCGAAAAATCCGTATTTTCTGTTAGCGGTTCAATAAATTCAGTGGCGTGAGGATTTTTTTGTGTCTGTTTTATGACAACTTTCAAGGAGCGCTTCAGAGTTCATCTTTTCAAGGATGATTCAGACAAATGCAGCTTATCAAATTTGATAAATCATGACTTTGTTTATTTAAGCCAGAGACGTATCGCCACGTTTTCATTGCAAAAGGCATTAGATCGTTCTTTGGGCAAATGCAGATGTTAATATAACCGGTTTACCGTATGAGATTGCTTTGTAGTTTTGGAGAGTTGCTATAGGGAAGTACGGTGCAGCTCTGATTTGTAACGAACTGGGCAAAATACAGGGGTTCTCCTCACTAACCCACCCCAGATCCCTTGAATTGCCTCTAAGTGACTTAATCCATAGGTGAGAAATTAGTGCCTGAATCTGTAATGCTCGGAGGGTCAACTCATCTTTACTGTTGTTAACGAATATGCCAAACGCAGCCACGAAGCTTTTCAAGCCTTGCACTTGATCTGTAGTATTTGTTATATTGGCATGTACATTTCACAGGCAAAATTTGTGTGGAAAAGCACTTTCTAATTAATTTTGCCAATTAAATAAGAGTTAGGAATTGTTAAAACTTTAGAAAGAGATCAGGCTTCTTCCCTTTTGTTCCTCTTTTGGCTGCAGATTAAAAGGTAAAGGGCGTCTTATAATTTCAACAAGTTTACAGGAAGATTTGTATCGAGGTATATTGTTTAGCAGCATTTAAATACTGCTAGGGATTGCTATGACTGAAATTCAGTGTTATGCTTTTTAAATTAAAAAATCATTATTTTTTAGAGTGGCATTTTCAGTCTCACCAAAAGCTTCTCGGCATCTTAAAATGTAAATTGCAGAGAAGCAACACAAAGGATAAAGAGAAGATTTTGAAGGCAATCACAGTGATCACTTAATTCAGTCTCTGCATATCCACTTGGCATAAGGTAATTAGAGTGCCACATTGCTGTAAAGACAGAAAGCTTAGGGTACCATTCTGACTCACCCAGACGATAATACATGATTAGAAGTCAGTGACAGATCACAACTGCTGAATGACCCACCAAGGTCTTATCAAGGGCAAATCGCATAATTAGCATGCACTTGGCTGGCAGAGGAGTACAGTGCTATTGTTCTGGCACAATCAAATTAGCCCAGCCAATGAGGTCACTGTTCCGTGACCTCAAAGGCATTTTTGTGGTTTATTTTTCTACCACATACTGAAAAAATAAAAGAAAAAGGGAAAAAAAAAATACAGAAGAGAGAAAAAAGCCCCTAAACCCCCACCCTGCATCGCGCTGAAGTTGTTGCGGCCGCTGAAAAGATCCGTTAGGAATGCAGTTTTGGAGCACACTCTGCCAACTCCTTAGTCCATCATGTATGGAATAAAGGAGTCAGCTAATGCAGTCTGACCCTGGGGGACACATATGTAATGGAGCCACTTTGACAGAAATTCAGGCATCTAGCGAGGCCTGGAACTCATTTATCCTGAATGCAGGCGCAGCGTCGTGCGCGGAACGGGGGAGGGGGAGCCTTGTGGAAGAGCCGAATCTTTCCTTCATTATGATAATTAGTACAATTATCTTGATTTGCTCATTTTAGCTGTATTTTCCCCAAGGTTTGGCCATTTGATTTGGCTTCGCGTTGCTCCTCCTGAACAGGGCGCTCGGCTGAGAGCAAGAGTCGATGGGGATGGTAGCCACCAACAAGGCTTCAGGCATGCCATCGATGTGCGTCCCATAGCACATCACTAAAACATGCACAAGGAGATTTTCCCCTTTTCCCTTCCATTTCTTATCCTGGAAGACCTCTCCTGGCTTTCCTCACTACAGGGTGCTCACGAAGGTAGTAAAGAAGTAGAACCTCCCTGTTCACCCCACAATTCTAAGCACTGAGCCGTTAACTCTTGTATTTTAGTTAACTTTGGAGTTGGTATGTTTTCCCCTTTGTTCTCTAATAGGAATGCAGCTTTGAATTGATCTGCACGCTTGTTAGTATGCATGGTATATAGGAAAGCCATGGTAACTTTTAGGGAAAGTGAGAACGTAGCGTTTATTTGTATTCTTTTTCATTAGTCTGCACGTATTTGGCTGCATATCCCAACCTCTCCAGGATAATTGGATCAAAAAGGTCTGTAATGAATTGTTTCTGTTATGTCTGGGCCTCTGTCACTTCTTCCCTTTACTTCTTTTTTTAGGCTTCGTTAAGGTTGGGTTAAGTTAACTCAGGATAGGAACTCTAAAATGTTTATATTTCATGAATGGAAAGATGATCCTTCGTGTTCAGTCAAAAGGGAAATGAAAGCGCAGCATTGAAATCACGGCCTTTCTTTCGAAGGATTTGGTCCCAGGTCTTCTTCAGCTGTGAGAGGTGTTACGTGTGGCTCCTGTCACCCCCCTCCTCATTAATACTACATCACTGCACAAATTAATGCTGTTTGTGACATCACAGCGAGCAGTAATGATGTAGGAAACAGAGAGCTATGACCTTGTTGTTTAGCGCACAGGGCAAGAGCTTGCAAAGATGGAAGCTACTGTTTGCAATGTGTTTGTTTTTCCCTCTTACAGTTATTGTGGAGGGAAAAGCAGATAATAAAGTGGTGCATGCTTAAATAATACATTTCCAGTGTCTTACTGGCCATGAAGCTCACCTTTAAGCCACTTAAATAATTTCAGATGTGACTCGGCTCCATATGTACTATTTGGTGCTGCAATAGTCACAGCCTTATACAAGAGCTTTGTGATCCCTCCCTGTTCCGAAATACATTTGTACTGATAAACAAACAAAGGTTCTTTACCAACTTATGGTGTGTAGATAAAATACAAGGATTTATTAGAGAAGGGAATTCAAATTAAAGATCAGTGATTCAGGGTCTTCCCGAAGAATTAATTCCAACAGTACCTTCACTTTATTGCCAATACCTAGGCTGAGCCTGCGAAGTGTGTGCCATTGAAACTTTTCCTTGTCTGGCAGAAAGCTTATTTCTAAAGGTCTCGTTGATTGTGCAAACACAGGGACGTTTTCTTTCCTTGAGAATTAATATTGACTGTGTATAGAGCGACAGCAGCACTCCATCTAGCCTCAAAATCATATAAACATATATAATTACTCTGAAAATCTAATCCATTGCTGGCTACTTAGTCCCTGTGATAACTTTTGTTTCACTGCATTGAATGATAAATTATATACAGGGAAGCAATTACGGTTGTTCTTGCGTTGGAAGGAGATAGAAATATACACTTTGTAAGTATAGACCTACTTTTCCTAAAAGGCATTTATTTCTCCAGTTTTAAACCCCTGTGTGTTTGTATATGGATGAATGTCAGTGTGGGGATGTTTACCTGTCTGCACAGAAATGAAATGAAAAACTCTGTCTTTGTATATACCGCATGTGTGGTTGTATGGGTAAGCATCTAATAATTCACAGTCCCGTAAGCTCTTGGTGGACATTCCTGCCTCAGTCATTCAGCCCCCACCATGAAAGTCCCCTAACAAACAGGATTAAAATTCACTCCTTTCAACCGTCCTAGGCATTTATTCCTTCCTTTTCATTGAGCTACATTTGTCTGATTTAACAAGATAAGATTTGAGTGCTGATGCAGCCCGTTGTTAATGCAGCCGCCGCATCCACCATCCCATCGACACTATGCATCAGAGGGATGCATAAATCAGGTATTCAAAAAAAATTAGATATGCAGCACACCAGTTTTATAGTCCCAGGCTCAGAAATTGAAATGGCCCAGATTAATGTATTATATCTTACACACTGTCCGAGTGAATCAACTTTAATATATTGAACAGATTCGCAGAACAAGACTTTGTTATCTGAGGAGCACTCGGCAGAAGGAATTGACCCGAGGATTTGATTTGGTTCAGGCAGTTCATGTTGTACAGCTGCATTTGAATACTTTCACATAAAAATAAAATTTGTATCAGAACTACCGCCCATCATTCTGGGTTTGTTCGCATTGAGGCTTTGCAGTGGGGCAGTGGTACAGAAACACCGTCCAGCAAAAAGATGGTTTTAACCTTTGCTTCCGACATGTCAAAGCAATATAATGCCATTCGAATGCAACGCCGCTGTTCCCTCGCAGAGGTGCTTCCACACACTGCCTTTAACTGGTTTGGGTTTATACTGAACATGAAAAGCCCACTGAATTTCAGATACGATGGAAACACCACAATTTGCACCAGTCCGCTCCCAGAGAGCGTGTTCTGTTTGAAGCCATGCAGGGAGCCGGGTTTGCTGTCTTCTCCATTGACAACCCATAAAACAACTTTACCTGCATAATCAAGGACAGATGAATGTTAACATGTGAGTGAGTGGGGGGGGTGTCCTGTTTATGTTGAATTGCCATTGCTATCAGAGCAGAGTTTGGATGGCCATTTGCTTTTGGAAGACAAGAGAAAAACCTGACTAAGAGTCAGGACAAGATGCCAGAGGTACGTGGTGAAAGGCTGCAAAGTGTGTTCGCAGAGACGTTTATCCTGTTTATTCCTGTCTCCGAATTACCTAGTTCCTGGGTAGTTTGCTGGTAGATAATGGCAGATGCATTGTTAAGTGGGTGGTTTTGTAGCTCCTTTTAGTTGTTCCCCCCTATACGAAAACCTTAATGAGTTTTACTGGGTTAAGAGTCACCTTGAGCCTAAGGAACTCCATATTCTGAGTGTCCACTAGGTACCTTGGAGGCCAATGGGCAGATTTCCTTAGCATTTGTGCTCCTAGAGAGGCAAAAGGTTCCAAATAGATTGTTGAAGTAGAGAAGCATCTAACTCTACTGGAGATCAGTAGGAGGAAGGTGCTTCTCAGACATCCCATGCCTAAAATATGGTCAGGGAGGACTAGTCTTTTAAGCTTGCCCTGTTAGAGCAGTTTATGTCAGCCTATTTGTGCTGTTTGCATGATAGATGTTTAAACAGATAAGGGCAGGCTGTGGCTGATCTAACGTCAGTATATAATAGCATGGACTATAGAAATCTGCTCGGAGGATTGTAGCAAGACTCCAAATCTGGGCTAAGGAGACCCAAAGGTGGTGTTGACTTACCCACAGGAAGGCAGTTAACACTGGAGGGAGAAGCCAGCCAAGCCTTGGCTGTTCTTTTGAGCTGTCCAGTGGATTACACTGATGCAGTGGTGCAGGCAACACAAGGGGAAGTGGTGGGGATGGGTGAGGTGTGTTTTGGGTAGTTTTGAGATTCTTCGAGGCCATTCTAGGCACTGGACAACTGCAAGTTGTTGGCAGTGTCCAGAAGATACAATCCAGCCTGAATTAATTCATTTTATTTTCCATAGCAGATTTACAGTAAGGTAACAGGAAAGAGATTGTAGTAAGTGCATTGCCTTTTTTAACATGAAAGCAGTATAATAACAAATCAGGGTAGGTTCATGTTCTTTTTCAGCATAAAATGTACCTCCTGCTGCCTTCATTCCTGCCCCAGCCACTGTATAAAGTGGTTGTCGGGCTTTCTTCCTTGGGCTTGGTCAAACTTTGCCCATTTATACTGATATAAATGAGAGATGGTATTGTTAAATTAGCATTTATTGTGTGCTGCCAGAAAGGATGAATTCTCAAGAAAACCTCCGGGTCAAGCAGCCTTGAAAAGAAATCTGGGTTTATCAACAAATTTACTCTCCTCATGTATATAACCAGTGACGTGTAATTCATGTTAACAGTGCTCAGGAATCCAAAGTTGAAATGTTGTCATTTTAAGATATGTTTATATTTATCCTTACTTCTGCAAGATGGGGCTCTTTCCTCAGTGTGTTACTCTTGAGTGTTGAGAGCCCAGGCAAGCCTTTCATTCTCATCTACTGGTCTAAATGTATGCTTAGTTTCCTTAGCGGGCAGAGAGGACTTAAGTAGGTACTCTGGTGCTTCATTGACCTGAAAGCTGACTCATCCTTCCTTATGCAAAGCTATGTCCTTTAACTACCGTATATGTCCTACAAAGAGTAGTTCTCTTGAAAGCTTCTCTTTTTTCCTTAGCTCATATATTATTACCCCCCCTAAGAAAATCAGAAATAGTCACTTTTACAAAATCATTATGAACTTGGAAATCAGGAATGGAAATATCCAATAGAATTCATGCCCCTGTTAAACCATCCAGACAATTAGAAGAACATTTTAAACCCAAGTCACAGTTATTCCAATGCATTAAGTATAACTCTTTAATGTTGCAGAGTCTGGCTTCCATCTGTTCCATCAATTAAACCGTACGTTGATCTATGAAGTTATTAGCATCAGCCCAAGTTCCAAATAGATCTGTTTTGCCATCAAAGGAAATCCTCCATTTAGCAGTAACAATAATGGAATTCCTATTACAGATCCCCAAAATATTTTTTTTCATATTTTATGCATTTTTTATTGCAGAATTAGAGTTGAGCATCTTGTGCTGTAGCGAAGAGAACGAGGAAGAGGTTGGGGAGGTGCTTTACTGTCTGTGCTGCTGCAAGAGGACCTGGGCTTTCGTGGATGAACAGTCACTAGGGAATAGTTGGCAGGATTGGTGTCCCTTTATCCTGGTTAAAGTGGTGGTGGGTGTTCTTGGCTGTTTCTAGCTGTCCTCACCAAGTACAGGAGTGAGCTATGGAGACTGTTCACAGCGCAGGAAGTTCCAGCTGATGAAGAGAGATCCTCATCAACCTGAAAGTGGTCCCATTCATTGGGTATAGAAAGAGATGATAGTGGTGAAAATAGTACTGTCTTTAAACAAGTCTGGAGCTCCTGAAGTAGATGTTTCTGCTGGTCAGTGAGGAGCAATCCAGGATTTTAGTGTGGCCATCCAGGGAAATGTGCAATTGTCATTTCTGTCAGTTATTGGGAGAGTTTAGAGGCTGCTTGTGAGGTGGAGGAGTGTATTAATTATACAGAGTTAATTCTGTGCAACCCAGAGGGTTCTTAATCTGGCTCAGTCTTGAGGTGCTGCTAGTTATGCTCCAGACAGGCAGCCCCTGGGTTTTTTGAACCATAATCCCACTGGAACCTTATTCACCCAGGAAGGGTAGAAAACATAGGAAAGGGGTGCATTATATTCTTGCAGATGGGCTTTGCTCACCTGGCGGGCAACCTTTCTCCATCAAGATGAGGCTTCTACCTGGTTTCTCGTCTAATTACAGTATGGGAATGCTGCAGCTAGCAATACTTACAAGGAAGATAAATGTGGATGAGAAGATGCCACAGAATGGAAAGGCAGGGTGCCTTTTGACAAAAGATGATGGCAGTAGTTTGCCAGTGTCCATTTTGCTTGCTAGGACTCTTGTCAGTGCAGATGCCTCTACTGAGTTTTGGAGACACTGGGTAGTTACAACAATAGACAGATCTCTGGCTGTAGGTAATGGAGCAGTTATTGGTGCTGGCACAGTCTTAGAAATTTCCTTTTGACGATAGGCTTGATCTCTTTATAATAGATTGAACTTTAACCGAGTGACTTTCATTCAGGCACCTATTTCTTCCCAGGTCTAGGAAAGGGAAGGAATTGCTCTAAGCATAGGGAAAGGCATGCTGATAATAATATGGCAACTGTCCCTTTTAGGGTTGTCAAACAAGATGGGTGACAAGGTTATCTTTGTTGGATCAGAAAGCAGAAATACCTTGACAAGAAAGAGCATCACAGTGCTTTAAGAACTCCGCAACAGGAAGAAGCGGAACCGTTACCAAATAGCCCTTTTCGTGGTGTAGTGAATAAGTTGTCCCTTTTTCTTATTAACACCTTTCCAAGTTGGGGCTCTCTAAGTCTTTCAGGATGAGCTTGTCCTTGGCCATGCTTTTATCTTATCGAGGTGTTTGTGCTTGGCACACACATAAAATCTCATGAAATGACTCCACAGGTCAGTTTTTCGAGCCACATTGTGTCTTTCCTCACAGACTCCTTTATGAAAGTTTGAGGTTTCTGTGCAAAGTTAGCTCTTGCCCCTGTTTCAATATTAGATTCCTGGAATCTCATTCTCTCAGCTTACTGGGGGAGAACTCCCTCTTTCTCCTTTCTGGTTGTATTCTTCTCAACACAATAGGTTTGTTAAGGTCTTAGTCCTAAAGCAATCAAACCGATCAAGAGAGGATTCTTCTGCCTATCAAATCATCCTTCGCTGTTGTAGAACTTGCACCAGTTACCCCCATTTCCAGAGTATTACAGCTTAGGGAAGTATGTCTTAATATCTGTCATTAATGCAAATAATCAACTTGATGTCACTTTCTTGGCTTTCATTATCTGGAATGACGTAGGCAGTCAATAGTTCTCATTAGTTGCGGATACCTTTGATTTACAGCTGTGTGACAAATATATATTACCAAAGGTAAGCATCTTGTAAAATAACTTTGTGTGTATGACTGACTTCTCTTTCTAAGAGAACAAAACCAAAGCCTCACGTTTTGTCACACGTTCACATTTTGCAGTTGGGTCTAACCTGCGGCACCTTCCCTTCTTCCCTACACGGGAGACTGGCAGACAGCAAGTGGCATGAAAGTGCTGAGTGCTGACAAAGTTAGTGGCAGGTTGAAAAGCTCCATAAAGCTGTCCCATTCCTGGTACACTTCAGAGCAGGACACAGGAATCAAAAGCTCATTTGTGGGATAAGTAGTTTAAGGGAAGATACTGATAATCGGCATTGCTGGAGGTAAAGGAAAGAGGGTGCAGGAATACCATTGTGGGAATATGGCATTTTACTCATATTGAATAAAACATAAGAATTGAATTAATGGGTTGGAAGCGCAGAATCACAGACGAGTTTAGGTTGGAAAGGACCATAAAGCTCACCCAGTTCCAGGGGCAGGGACACCTTCCACTGGAGCTGCTTGCTCCAAGCCCTGTGTCCAACCTGGCCTTGAACACTGCCAGACACAGGGCAGCCACAGCTTCTCTGGGCACCCTGTGCCAGCACCTCAGCACCCTCACAGGGGACAGCTTCTGCCTCAGAGCTCATCTAAATTCCTTATATGAAACACATGGCAATACAAAGTATCTTTGTGTTACAGGTTGAATATTTATCAAATCTGTACTATGTCAAGGAAATTGCATTCAGTGATTCTTGATTGCCCAGTAAAGGTGCTTGTACAGATATGTACTCTTCACGGGAGCAAAGGTACAGCTGAACTTTCCCTTATATTTCATATTCTTTGCTTTTTCGATAAAGAGTTTGTGAACAAATGACTGTATTTGGGAGACAAGAAGATGTTGGTGAGGTGTGATCTTTTCCCAGGTTTCTCTTCCCTGAAGAAATAGCCTTCCTTTGCAGCGCTGCCCTATTTTCTTACTCCCTTTCATTCCCATCAGTTTACATGTCCACGTCATCCAAAATGCTGCACTTCTCTTATGGTAATATTTCTTTTTCCCAATCTCTTTTTATAAATATATGTATTTTCTGGGCTGGAGCTGAATTTCTGCATTTTTGGCCTGCCTTGCTTCGCAGACACCATAATTGCTACTGGTTCCTTGTGACAACACGATTCACAGAACTGGAATGCTATTGCAGTTTTGCTCTGCTTAGTCAGGTTTTATTTGGATGTAATGCACAGTTTGAAATGTTTTATTGACAATATATATATACATTTATATGTATACATAATGCATATATATATCTCCCTGGAACACTGCCCTGGAACACTTCAACACTGACCACAAAGCAGGGCAAAGCAGGGAGAAAAAAATCTCGGTGCACATTCCATTTCAAGCTTTAGACTTCCTCCCCTCCTCTGCAATTATGTGTAAAGGGAAAGTGTGGAATGATATTCCCAACCTAAAAACTTGTTTAATTTATTCCATGCCCACTGTGGTTTTGGTTTTTAATCTGTACTTTTCATTTCTTATGCAGAACTTTATCAGTCTATCTTTAAGAGCACCTCTAGTGGAGAAGTCCAAACCTCTTCCTTATCAAGCCTTATTTCTAAGCCTTGTGTGGCATTTTAATGGAGGAGATAATTCAGCTAATCCATTTTTTAAAACTAAAAATTGTGCCTGGGATATATGGAATGTCAGAACATCTGGTTCCGAGATTTTGCAGTGCTTTCTGCAGTGCTTTTGAAGGATGTCCTTCCAAACAGGTTCCCTTGTAAATGGGGTAGGTACCACTTTTACCCACTGTCAGGAACCTACATTAGTTACTTACATAACGTCCTGTGCAATTGGCATGACCTTGCTGCTGAATACAGACTTTCCACTATGTAGCCTAAATTTATTTCTTGACACGTGGACAGGGTCTATCTGCATCATTATGTACCTAAATTCCTTTAGGAAACTTGACTTCTCCGTCATGAAAACCCAACAGACTACGTAGTGGAGTTGCTTTGCCTCCTACAGGTGTGGCAGGGCAAGGAGGGACAATGTAATCATCTCATCAAATGACACTCCAACATGATGTGATGAAGCAAAAAAGAGAAGCTCCAGTGCAAACTCCTGGACAGTAAAGAGTGAAACAATGAAATTCAGCTGACAAAACACAAGCATCTACATCGTGGCTATTTTGTTGGAGTCTTTAGGTTCCTTGTAGGCAATTGTGAACCATTGCCTCATCACAAAGCAGATTATCTAAAATAGGCCAGGTGAAAACTGGCCTGGAAGGTACTTAGATCCATAAAACACTGTAAGGTATCTGGTTTAGACGTGGGTTTGCAGAGGATGGGTGCTGCCATAAGGGTTATGAATCCTACAGCCTTAGTTTAGGATTCATACTGATGGAAAAGAATTATGCTGTGCGGATCAATCTGGTTTGTGAGCTTATTGGTGGGTAGGGAGAAAGTTAGATAACATACTGTGAGGGTAGAGCATGGTTCTGGAAGGGCGTTACTGTGCTCTGTGGTTCAAGGAGTTGTAAAGGTGGAGGTGCCTGCGCACCTTGATCTGGGGAACTCACTCCTCATCCTCTTACTTCTTTACTGTTTTGGATCCTTTCACTGAATCCGGTGTGGACTTTCAAGGGAGTCAGTGAGATGAGTTTTATACTGATTTAAAACCTGAAGGAGTTGGAAATGATATAGGCAGAAGAGTTTTTTTTGCTGGAGGACATTATTTTTCAGGTTAATGGAGGAGGTGGTTTGCTCTGGTGACATTATTACTGCAGCGCACAAGCAGGTTAGCATGTAAGATTAGCGTTCCTGCATGGAATTCTCACCCAGCTGTCATTCACCCTTCAAGTGAGACGAGGACAGGACATTTTCAAGTTAGAAGGCAAGAGAGGGGAAATGCTGTTACAACTTCCAGCTATGCCTTTGGGGAAAGCACCATTCATTATTTCTTGATGCTTTTTGGGATTCCATATCATGTCATTCACTGTTTCATGGATAAGTATTCAAGTATATATGTACCATTGGTTGTGTCTTCCAAACACCAACTTCTCTTCTGGCAACTAGGTATATCTTTATGTCTCATTTAAGAAGGAATCTCCCCCTGCCATGCCCTATATGTTTATGAGGGTACCTGGCTTTAGGGAACCTCAGTAGTGCTTTCATAGGATGAGCTACTTTTCTGTACCTACTTTATAACAGAGCACTAAATAAATCTCAGGCTCAGTTGTCCAGGTTTTTAGCCTGTCTGACACCAGCATGGGTAGGGACTGTATGACATGATAAAGCATATGCTTTACTGCTGTGCTTAAGCCTCCAAGTTATGTTTGCTTCCTGTCAAAGCTACGATATTATGACAAACATAGATATGAAACTATTCACTTGTTAAAACTGGAACTTGAGATTTGATGTCTTGCAGTTTAAGGTAAACATAAAATGTTATGATTGTTTCGGAATTAGGAACCTAAACTGTGCTGTTAGAATTCCTGTTATTTTTTAATCTTTTATAATCTCATCAAGGGGTAGTATATAATAAGTGGGTGAAGGTCAAGCCCCCGTGATTTGGGTGATTTACAGACATAACCAGTGTATCAGATTGCTTCTGGCTTTGTTAGAAATCAGTGAGTTTGTCACATCAGAAAGGTTGGACTTTGTCTATCCAAGGGATGTTACACAAAAAGTATCAACTCTTAATGAGTAGAGTGTGTGTGTGTAATGCTTTCCTACAGCATTTTCCAGAATGACACCTGTGCTTCAGCATTTGATAGATTTGAAATCCATTGGTTTGGATGCATTGTTTAAATTCTTACCAGTGTGTTGTTATAGTGCTATTGTTCCTTAAGCTGTATTCCCTTTGTGGCTGAAACCCAAGGGGATGGAACAAGAGACAGAAATCAGATGCCTATTCTTGACCTGTGGAGAAAAATACACCCTGGCTGTTCCTCTTCCCCAATATCGCTTCCCCAGTGGCAAAGCCCCCACCTTCTCCTCTCTCTTAACAGTGGTCTGACATTCATCTTCCCCTTCTTTGGCAGGACCAAGGCCTGTCCCTTGTTCCTCTTCACGTGGCCAAAAAGTATCTCCATTAGAAGTTATGGCTATAATTAGGCAGGATGTACTCCTGGCAGCTTTAGTGACCGCAGCAAGGTAGTCACAGCCACGTTCAGCTCTGGCTATATCTGACAACATTTATCCAGACCATTAAATTCTTTGTAATACTATGCTGAATTCTGTGCCCCAGTGTCTGTAGCAGTGACAGGTATCCTTCTGAGCCTAAATGTCCCTCAAAATGTTTACAGGTGTTGAATCATTAAGAATGTATTGAGGAACACATTAGAACAACTTGTATGTATGGCTGTTACTAAACAAAATCCACTGATTTCTTTGCCTCAAGACACACAGCGATTTGAACAAATAACATCATATTGCAAAGCAGTGTATCATTTCCCTACTTTTCAGCTATGATGAGGTATAGGAGTTTAAGCAAAAAGGATGGGGAAAGAATGGTGATATGTCCAAGAAAATCCTGACATTAATAACACAGAATGCGATCAAAAGAATACAAATACCATCAAATACGTACACTTGTGATTGGATTGGTGTGAGTGAAGTGAATATTTCACGTCTTCCTATTTGCATGTCCTGTCACTTTATGTTCAGAGCCTTTGATAGAAAATAAAGCTGCAGTAAAATTTAATATGAATGTAAATCTGGCTGTGGTAACCTTGCAGTGATTGTGGAAAAAACAAAGTTTTTAATATAACACTTTCCAAAAGAACATTTCTAACCCAAGAGATTTTGTGCACAAAATCTGCAGTTTCATTAAGGGACAGCCATATACTTAATACATTTGGTCTAGCAGAGATTGGTCATAATCATCTTTAAATCCTTAAGTGGTAAAAATACAAAGTTTATGGCTAGTATGTACTGGAAGAGAGTTTTCCATCAAGGGGCAATGATAAACCTGCTGCATGTAAAAACTACAAAAGGACAGTGCCTCTTTAACAGGGACTACTATTTGCGCTCCGTGGAGCTTTGCAGTATTAGTAAAGCAGCATGAAAGAGTTGATTTTCATTTTATGTTGTGCTTGTGAGGCATTAACATGATGTTCTAACACTTGTAAATGAATACAGCTCTTGCCTAATCTGTCATTTTAATGCCTTATAGATTTTATTTCACTCCGTGTTGTACCAGATTCTCAATAATAATAATCAACTGCTTTGTTGTTCTCTCGCAGAAATTAAATTTCTGGAGTGAGTGTGCAACTAATAAAAGATGTTGCTTGAGGAAACAAAAAATAAATATGATGAATCATAAAAGTTGTATGTAGGGGGTTGCTCATATATGAAAGACAATTACCGAACCAGTGGTAAATTCATCTGATTCTCATATTGTCAACAGCTTAATAACTCTCACGAAGGGTTTAACCGTAGTAGCTTCGTCTCTATTGCTGTCTGTAATCACAAATGTGAACCCTGGAGATGCTGGTGTGTATAGGAACTATGTGTGTGGGTACAGGTGTATATCCATATATTTATGTAGTATTTCAAAAGGCTGTTGACATTATCATGCTGTGTTCTTTTCTTAACCTGAGCAACTCTGCTACTGTGCTGACTTTGCCACCTCTGTAGGCCTAGCCATTTGTGGCCGTTTCTAAACATGCCTTCCAAGAATATTAAATACAGGTTAGCCTTTGGCTTCACAGCGAAGAGAAGCAGGAGAAAGGAGTATTATTAGGAATTCATGTCTCTGAGATGCTTCTCTTGGATTCTGTTGGGGTCTCCTTACTCTTTAGGAAATAGAGTTCAGTACGCAGTAGTCAGTTTGTCTGTAGGTGGGTATATAGATCAGATTTTGGAATAAAGCAGCTGTAATAACCAGTGCAATTTATTTGCCTGATATCCACTGTTTACTCCTTGAGGACTTACAAGCAGAGGTGAAAGGTAACCGTACTATCAACTTCACATTTTAAAACCCTCCTTTCTTTAGGTAAGTGGCTGTGAACAGAATAAGGCAACAGGGACCCATGCTTTTAACCTGTGTAATAGGTGTGTAAAAGCATACGCTTACTTTTTGGCGTTATCTGCTTCTACTGCAGCCTCATCTTTTGGCTTCTACTTGACAATGTGGCCATTAATTTTACTTTCAAGTAGTCAAAGTATTGTAATTTCTTCTATTTGCTCAAGTACATGCAAACGATGCTACAAACAGTCTTCTGGAGGAGTGCAGGGGAGTTGATAAGGATGTTTAAAGCTCAATTCCTAAACCAATTTTGCATCCAACAGTTCCCATTAGGCATCAGAATGAAATAACGTAAGTTTCCAAACAGCTTGGTTTCATTTTAGCCGGAACTGCAGGATACCCAGCACTTCTAAACCTTTGTTACTTCCCAAAAGCAAGTTGAGCTCCCCTAAATAACAAGCTACTGCTGAGGAGATGAAGTGCTTCTGGGACCTGGAGGTTGTGGTGCATTTATATTGCTATTGCCAGTTTCTTATTTGGACCTGAACCCAGAGTTGCTGGCAAAGACGGGGCTGCACAGGGACAGAGCTGCTTTCTGTCCTGTAACACAGTATGGCCTTGTGTATCTAAGTGACACCAAGACATAGCCTTTTACCCGTACTAACAGTAACGCTTTAGATTGTCCTGTTTCTTCATCAGATTTTGCTAGGAAGCACAGCTGGAGGAAAATCTGGAGGTTGTCTTCTCTCGTGGAAGAGATCATGTTTGATGATGACTTTATATGTGGATGAAAACAGGGAAATACGTTAAAGAAGTGACAATATTTTTTTATTCACTGTTAAATGCCATATGATTCAGTTACATTGATTTCTTCATGTTGATGCAGACCTGGTGCTATGTATAGATATGCCTGCCAAAGTTTAGGTCAAAGCACCTGAGTGAAGAACCCAGCTGAATAAAAGAATTGTCAGTGTGAAGCGATGGAAAACGTGTAACCATCACATCTGCTTCATAAAATAGGATAATTCAGGCTTGGGGGCGACTGCAGAGGTCTTTAATCCAGTATCCTGCCTAAAGCAAGATATCTGTTAGGTCAGAACAGGTTGCTCGGTGTTTTGTCATATCAGGTCTTGAGAAGCTCCAAGGATGGAGCCTGTACAGCCTCTCTGGGCAAACTGTTCCACTGCTTGACAATGCCATGATTGAAATGTCTCGAGTGCATAATGGAAGCAATGCATGTGGTGTGATACAGGTTTTTTTGGACAAGCTTGGATGGTTACAGTGACTTAAATGGGGCAGTAGTTCTTGTGAGAGGCAACAGGGTCTGGCTGTGGACAGAGCATGGGCCTGGGGGCCAGGCACTCCCTGTGTTTTCATTTGAGTTTTGCCTATAACTTGCTGACTGCCTTCCAGCAAGTCACTTTTACCCCTCCATTTCAATTTCTCCATTTATAAAATGGGGATAATAATACTTACTTACCCTGCAGGGTGTTGTGAGGATTAATTAGTTGTTGGTACAGCTCTTAAAAGATGTAAATAGCCATATAAATGCTGGATGTTATCATTATAATGAGAAGCACACAGCACTGTAAGAAAAGAAACGATCTCCAAATAGGTTGTGTGTGCCATTATGACCCCCCTCAAGAGTAGCTTCTGGGGTTTATTTGATACATCAGCAAGCATCAGACTTCCAAATCCATAGTTCGATGCTCTCTTGTAGCAGTTAACAGGTTTTTTTTCTTTCTCTTCCCAGTCATTTATTATAGGCAATGCAAGTTAGAAAAACAAGCCCAGGTAAACATATGTAGTGGCCCTGCTTGAATAAGCACTTACTTTTATGATGTTTATGTTAAATATATAAAGATCATTAGGAGGACAAGGTGACACAGCCAGTTATTTTGATAGCCTCGAGGCACTTCACCACTGACACCTGGTGTTGAATTCCAATTGGAAATGACCCAAGTCGTCGTCCAAGTAGGAAGTTTGTGTACCTAAACCTCAAATTCCAGAAAGCATTTAATAATAGAGATGACAGTGATGATAATCTGCTCTTTGACAGCACTTGCTTAATTATAGTGTGCGATTTAGAACTTAATGTGAAAGGGGGGGAAAAAACCCCAAACCAAAGCAAAAACCAGCCAGGAGGGCTTGTCAGGGTTACTCTGACATGCCAGAGTCACTGGTGCCAGCAACCGGAGCTCTAGTAAGTGATCTCAGCAAGTCTAGTAGTGAAGCTCTGTTGCTAGGAATGTTAAAATGCCCACCCAAGAGTAAAAATCCTGTCTCTATAACTCATTGTACAAAGTAGGACTCTCACCATTGTCATCGAAGTCACTGGGTCAGATCTGATTTCTTTTTTTTTCCCCTGTATGAAATGGGAAAAAAACCTGCTGTTCATAGATTTCTGTTTAATAGTGTTTGCCAGACAAAGTCGAATTTTCACAGCACAGGTTCTATAGCTCGAGAGTCCTATTCACTCAGCATTTATTTTATAGGTCTTTTATCCACCCTTTCTGGCTTGGAAAAAAAAGAAAGAAGGGAGAAAAACCAGGGAATTTACCCACTTAAAGTAAGCTTTGCATCAAAACTGTCTTCTGGGGTTTTTTTTTTGTAGTGTTGATGAAATCCAAAAGAAGACATTAACAATGATCTTCAGGCACCGAACTCATAAAATGAATATTAACAGCTAAAAAATGAGAAGTATTTCCCACTCCAGCAGAAAATATATACTTCTCTTTCAATAAATATGGGTCCTGTCAGGTAATATTTTATACTGAAGTGTGATCTAGTGGTATGAACGTATGTTTGAGAGCTGCAACTATTTGTGTTGTAATTCTCCAGCTTAATTCTCCATGCATCGCACGGAGATCTTTTTGTGTATGGTTCCTCATGCAGTTCTAGAAGGTGTTGAGTTAGTTATGTCTGTAATGGTTCTGGAAGAGGAGAAGTTGGATTCGTGGTGGACAGTGGGTGAAGATTTATCTCAGAATATGTAGTAAACCTTCAAGTCCTGTTTGTATGGGTGTACAATGCTTGAACCCTCTACAACCAACCTGGGAATTTCATGGAAGTTAGGGTTTTATAGTGCTTATGTACTGTGGCTTTGCTGTTTATTTTCAACTGTAGATGAACATGGAAGTTCAGAACAGGTCCAACCTTGAAATTCCAGTGTGGACCAAGGACTGTCGCTAAAATCAGCTACTTTAATGCAAGCTAGGGTAAAGTCAAGACTTAAAATACTTGATTTCATGTTCAACCATTTAGATAAATAGATTTTAATTTGTACATTCTCTTTGACAAGTATCACTGCATTTTAGAGGCACAAGCCAAAGCAGATGGTGTATAGTGTTCAGTTCACTTTGTCAGGAAGCGTTCATACCATTTCCAAACCAACCTATAGAGGCACCAGCTCAGTTTGCCATGAAACACAGTGCTGGTAGGTGGGTGTTTAAAGGGTTTACTGAAATAAATACAGAGAGGCTTTCCCCAGATCACCCAAAGTTGGGCTGGAAGCAGCTCTTGTCATCTTCTGGTTATTCTTAATATGAGTATTTCAGGTGAAGAAAGGTTCGTGTGCCAAGCATGTAACTTCTAATGACCCTTCCATGGGATGGAAGAGCACATGCCGCTCAGTGTTGCTATTGCTTATAGGAGATGGAGTCCCCTTCACCTCTGATAAAGCTGTGCCTGATAAAATGTGTTTTATTTTAGCATTATTGTGTATTTTGCTCTTATATATGCTTGCTGGCCACATAAATGTCTAACGTTTTTGGTTTAGCTAGGTTATTAGCAGGGATATCTTGTGGCAGGAAGTCCTGTAATGTATTTGTTCACTGTAAAAAAACCCTGTTATCTGTTTGGAGTTTGCTACTGTCTGATTTAATTAATTACATCATTAAGTTCTTGAACAAAACAGGCTGAAAAGTTTATTTTCTACATGCTTTTAGGGGGCTTTGCCATGACTTACCAACACATGAGGATTAATAGCCAAAGAGTGCTAAGCTTCATTAAGCGATTCAGTAGAACTTGATAGCACAGAGGAGCATGTTACCCGTCTGCTACCCTTTCTGCCTGCAAACAGTTTTGGACTCCTATGAAAAGAGAAAGTTGAGTTTTGCAGTGTTCTGAGTTATATTCCCCTTGTATTTAAAAAGAAGCACCTTGCAAATGGGATTCTGGCTGGTTATTATTATCTCTGTAAGTAGATAACTCTCGAATAATAATGTGTACAGGGAGTTCTGATGAAGGATAGGGAGGAAGATGATTGAAGGCAGTTACAGATGGAAGTCACAGATTCCTCTTGTATGGTGACAGTTTCCAAGCTCTCTACAGCAGATTTTGCTCTGGCCTAATATGTAGTTTATCATATTTCTCTCACTTTTTATGACTGATTTATCTTTGCTTTGAGTTCTTTTTCTGAGAACGCTTACAGCACCCAGCAATGAATAAATGTAATGATTATTTATGGTTTGTGGAAAATGACTCAGTATTTTCTTTAATTCATTATAGTGATGAGAGGATTTCTGTAGTATACAAACATGTTTATTTCAAACCATTTTGTATGGTGTAGAAACCATTCTATTGGCCACCGAGTCTCATTTAAAAGAGCATGGGTATTGTTTCCAGTGGGACATATGGAATCCATGCATTTTGGGGTGTATATTACAACCAGGTGAACTTGGGGGCTTGGAGGGGTTTCTGCTGGTTTTGTTCCATTTAATGTTGTTGTTTTCGTTCTTTTGGGGGGACGTGATCAAAAAGGTAAACCAAAACTTGTGGGAGGCATGCAAACCTACTGGCATATCTATTGAAACTAGAAAGAGAAATGCTTCTTCAGAGCCTCGTGAAGCAATATTGTTTAATTAACCCTACTTAAGCCCTACCTTGTGAAAAGGTTAATGGGATTTTTAATGACCTTAAGTGGTCAAGGCCTCAATTTTACATTTCTTCTGAAAGAAAATGGAAAATAGAACAAGAAAGCTGTTCAAACTTCAGTGAATCTGGAGAAAAATAGGTTTACAGCAACAGTTCAGGTCATTTCCTGTTTTATTTGAAATGGTTTGCCCATTCCTTACCTGGGATCCATTGGCATCGCCATAGATGTCTGATGCACCACCCAGTTGCCATTTGCAGGATCTGGGCGTAGACTACAGCTTTGCTTGCTTGCAGGGTGAAGGGTCCATTGCTCTGCAGCGACCTTGCACACAAAGAGCCAGAATGGAGATGTAGCACATCATACCCTCACCCCAACACCTTCCCTAGCAATCTCTCTGTGTGGTACAGACCATAAACTGTGCATCTCTTTCCTCTAGAGATAAATGCTTTATCACTGCTCTTCTTCTTTCTGCCTTCATGGGTATCAACTGCAGTTTCTTTGAACAGTAGCCAGACTGGTCCATATCCAGCTCAACTCTGACCACTATTCATAGAATCATAGAACGGTTTGGGTTGAAAAGGATCTTAAAATCATCTAGTTCCTGCCATAGGCAGGGACACCTCGCACTGGTTTTCATTTCTGATGTCAGCTGCTTCTGTTTAAGACCCAAGGAACAGTTTGTACACCCAGTTTGTCTACCTTCCCTAACTATACTCATTACTCTAAGGAAGGTGTTGTGTTGACCATGTCCCTAGCAGCTTGGGTTCAGCTGCAGCCTGTTATAGAGCAAGGGCTCATTCTCTCAATCTGATTTTGTGTCATCCTGATCTCATTGCAGGTGTCTTTGCTTTGAAGTTTTATGAGGACTTTGCTGGTTTGGGTGGCTCTGACCTTGTTCTGTCATACTCGATTCTTCAATATAATCCTGTTCAAAAAGTTATCAAGTTGTTGTTATTGCCACAAATAAGTGCCTTGTTGTTAAGGTATAATATAAGTGCATCTATTTTTAAAACATTACTATTACTGATAATTGTATTTCCATTTCCATTGCGCTCTCTGTCTGCATGTTTCACAATGGTTTTCAGACCTCATTAATGAATGAAATCTGAATAATGGCTTTGGTGAAGTAGACAAATAGCGTTAGTAAATTGAGAGTTTATTTTTTAAGCAAGGGTTCTCCAACTGGTCTAATCTGAGCTGCACCGGTAGTGCATATGGAGACAAAGGTGCTCAAGAAAATAGTAATTACATAGTCTTTAGACTTTATCTGTTTAAGTCTAAAGACTTGAAGATCAACTGATAGGTGATCATTGCTTTTCCCATGATATAAACCCAGAGTTCTTCCTATATTCATGCGAGAATGCCCATGATTAATTTACTTTTGCTACTTGTTTTCAGAAAGTCATGTCAGGTAAGTTTCACACTTTTACTGGAAAAGGTACTTGAGCTATAGGTTGTTCATGGGTACATATTTTGGGGTATTCTGACTATGAACAGGCAGTAATTATGTAGCACATGTGGAAAATACCATGCGTTAGTATAGCTATAGTAGAATTATGGCTGTTATTCTTCATGAGCTGGCCTCAGAGGGTGATACAGATGTTCTGCCTGGTAGAAAACATACACACCCATACACACATAGTAATCAGTGCATTGTAAGAGTTAATTAATAAGAGAGATATTTCTTGTGAGCAGTCAATACATCAATGCATTCGTCCACAGGGTCAGGAAAGTGCATCCTTTGAATTTATCTAACTTAGTATATAGCAGAACACTTCAGGTGCTGCAGATGAAGCTATTAATTGCATTAAAACCCTGTTCATAATTAGGTTTGGAATGTAACTGTAATCCCTGGGATCAGTGGATCCTGACACCTGCCAAGTGGCGGGAGAGTAAAACCTTTTATAACCGTGATGAATGCTTGTGTGTGTCACATCCTTCTTACACAGAAGAGTAGACGTTAAAGGTTGGGGAGTGGAACTCGGGTGCTGTACAATTTGAACTCACTGCAGTGGTGTCATGTTTTGTTCCTTTGGACCCATGTCAGCAGTGGTGTGATTGTTCGGGATTCCCTTGAAACCAAAGAAGTGTCTCAGAATGCTGATTTTTGCATTATACTTTTGGGCTTGGCACTGGCAAGAAAGCAAAAGAATTAAGTTTCTTCTCAGGAGTCCATGGCATAAACTTTGACTATTGCTTTGTGGCGTGTGAGCATCTCTCTGAAAGCGTGTATTCCTTACGGCTGGTGATCATATATCTATATATATGGAGGAGATCATACATATGGAGAATACAATTACTTCATGCAATTCGAACTCATGCAAATTAAAAATGGCCACAGTCCCTTGTTCTAAAACCTCTCATTACACCTTCAGGTTTTGAAAATGAAACTCTGTTCAGATAATGCTTTCATTCTGCATGAAAATAACCAACAGAGAATCTTTCTTTACTACCTGAGGTATGAGGCAGATATGCATATATTCACTTATGTCATTCTCTGTACGTGTTGCATGTGTGCATATATTCTCACACTCGTTTAGACAGGCAAACACTATGCACACAGAACGCAGTAGTACCTGCGTGGTGTTTCCCGAATGCGGATAAGTACAGGCACAATTCCTGTTAGAGTACGTGCATGCTGTATCCATACAGAAAGATACTGTAACCTCAGAGTTTATTAAATCAAAAGGAGCATTTAAAAATTGCTTAACTTAAATGGTGTGTCACTTCAACCTAATTTGTGGGAAGCTGTTAAATAAGTCTTCCTGTCTCCCCAAAAACACCCCAAGGATCAATTCTCTAATATACTGTTCTGCCATCAAATCTGTACAAACAAGTATAAATGTTTAAAAAGTAAAGAATCCTAATCAAGAGACAGAAGACATGCACTGCTTAATAAATCTTGCCTTCAATTTATTTGTCTAGTATTACAAAGGCAGAGGAGATATCAATTAATATAGGCAAAGAGGACCCATAATTTATAATTAACTGGCAAGCGGTTTGTAACAAACAGCAGCACTGAATCTAATAGCCAGTAGAAAAATAACTAGTGTTGATTTGTCCCTCGGCAAATTAATAGAGTGCTTATCAATGACAGGGTTACATAAAACTGCTAAATAAATAATCATCAGTGAGTTAGAGTGAAGCAGATCTTTAACAAGCTTAATCTGAACCTCTTGACATCTGTAGACTATGAAGAGATTAAATACTAAGGAAGAGAAGCTACACTATACACATTGTAAGCATGCTCAGTAGCTGTGCAAGATCATGTTCGTAGGTAATGAGAAATAAGGAAACATTTTTATTACAGAATACATTGAAAAATGGTTTTCATTATAATTAGACTGAAAATTATAAAAGGTATATCAAAGAAATGCTGAATTGGAATTAACCAGATGAGAATGGCACTACATCTCTAAGCAATGAAAACATATCAGCGCAGGCGGGTTTTTGATATATTTTTGGCTCAAGGATTTTTCTTGGGTTTATTACTCACCTTTGTCCATTCCTGGTTTCTGTGTCACTTCTGCTTATATTCCCTGGTAGCTCACTTAAATCATCGCAACAGCTAAGCAGTGCACCTGATTTTCAGAATGTGTCTTATTTATGAGCCTGGAGATATATATATATTGGATATAATTTCTAGACATGTTTTACTTTTATAAAGGCTTTTTGTGCAATAAGCCTATGTATGAAGGTCTCTCCAGTCCTTGCTTAATGAGAATATGAGTCAGTTTTGGCCTGGAAAGCGACAGATCTCAGAAGACCCAGCTAGAGCCATGCTGGGGGATCTTAAAAGGCTTTGTCTCCAAGTGGAGATGTACAGCAATATTCTTCCCAAGCAAGGGGAGAGCAGAGGCTGTTTTTCGTTGTGCTTGATGCACAGGGATTGGAGATGTAACACAGATCCTGCAGGGTCACCAGTAGCTCCTTGCGAGACAGCTGGTAATCAGTTTATGGCAGTGTCTCCTTTGCAGATGTTTTGGCATTAAAGAGGAGAGGGCTGTCCTCTCGAAGACAGCTCTGAATTAGACTAGAGCGTGAATTCCCAGGGAATTAATTACTCCTAGTTTTTCCTTCAGTCCTCTATCCTTTCTCTGGCTCTGAGAAGAAAGGCGTTTTAGGCAAGTGAGACTGCCGTCTCTTTGGGACAGTGAGGCAGTGTGCGAGCAAAGACAGAGCTGAGTAATTCTGCCAGGAAGCTTTGTTGGAACTTCCAGGAGTTCGATCTGGAGCAGAACCTGACCTGCGGCAAAGAGCTGCAAGTCCTCCTTTTGTGTGTGTGAAAGCAAAGCTGCCCTGACATAGGCAGGCAACATCTGGGGAAGAGCATCCTTTTGGGAGCTCACACCTTCTTGTCCATCTCTTTAATCCCCCTCATCCTAAAGGAACAGAAGGACTCCTACTGTATTACTACTCATTCAGGGAAAGTTTCTCTTCTAATCTTTTCAAAGGTGATAATGAGGCAGTCCAGGTACCAGAGATAAGTAGCTTGATGAGTCTGAATTACCTTAGGTGGTGTTATGAATAGGAACTAATTGTCTGTCTGCAGAGGAGATCTTCCTGGTGCGGAGACTAATTTCATCCTTTTCTAGCTTCGTGGGTTTGGGGTATGTGTTTGTTTGGATTAGACTGTAGATTTTCTCAAACCTCTCTATTGCTGCTAGCAAAGAACATTATGAGCCAGAGAGACGTTCTCTTTGTATCCAGCCTCTCTTTTGCCCCTTTTCTAGACTCTTCTCCCTGTAAAGGTTGAGAAAGAGGGAATTTTTAGGACCCCACATGGAACAAAGGGAATTTTTTCTTAGGGTAACCTCAGTTTTCTCTCTCCCGTTCTCTCCCCCCCCCCCCCCCCTTAAGCCTCTTTCAATATTGATAACACTATGTATTTAAAAGCAAAAAACTTCATCTTGCTTTGGGTTCAGCAGCGTCTTAGCCTGATGCAGAACAGGTCCACCCCCACGTAGCTCAGTGCAAGCCGAGTAGTATCTTTAAGATCATGTGCTGCGTATGCTGCTTGGTTTCTGTCTGTGTATCACTGTGGTTTGTCACCCTTTGCTATTTTTTACAGATTGTTCCTAAATTTAGTAAAATCCTCCACATCCTCCAACTGCAGAGTTGCCTGCTGGCGCACAACTGTATAAATCACACTGGGTTAAATCAGGAGCTAGCGACTTCAGAAGAATATATTTGTCTATTGTGTAACATCATAGCATTGTGCTATTCTAGAGCAAACTGTGCCATATCTGTTTATGGGTCTGTTTATGAATCTCCATTCATCCTACATCAGGTGGGCCTAGAGATTGATAAATGTTTGTTTCCTTGGTAGCGGTTGTTTCACATCACATCTGTGATGTCCAGATGGTTTCCTGTATGGGAGCAGGGTGCTGTTGCTATCCACCTCTATCATCTACTCTCTAGAGACTGTTTCTGGCCTCATAACTGTTGTCTGGTCCAAAGAGCACCTTTCACAGGAGCATATCATGAATTGAAGTATGAGTTTTTGCAAGGCTGGAAGGAGTGTTGTAAGTTGGAGATGTTCTTCTGCAGTGTGTCAGGTTGAGCTGAGGCAGATAGTGCACTGGAAAGGAGAGGTTTTCTGTGTGCAGTAACAGGTAGATGGTGATATGGAGCAGAATCTGTAGAAAAGAGGATGCTGACTGTGTGAAAAATACTACTTTTGAGTGGGTGAGCGCCTGTGGAGACGTGAGCAAGGAGATGAGTTATGTGGTGTACTGTGTTTCTCATGGCACTCATGCAGTGACTGCCCCAAAATTCAGCTTTTGGGAGTGGGGTTTGGGATATATATAAAAGTAATATATATGTGTGTGTGTGTGTATATATATATACTTTTTTAATAAAGAAAATGTGGTAGCTTTTCACATTGCTGTCAACACTGTGGTAGGATCACCCATGTCTAAGGTGCTATCAGGGAGGTTGCAAGGCATTCATCAAAATCAAGCTGATGCAAGCATGAATACTCTGAAGAATGAGGCCTTTTATGCTGAAAAAATGCTGAAGGCTGAAAAGGGGCTAATTTATTTAAATTATCTGTATACATGTCAAGCCCCATAGTTTTTCCAGGGGAAGCTGACAATTGTAAGTTAAAGCAAGCTTTTCTTATATATAACAACAAAAACCTAAGAGAGGAAGTTGCCCCAGAAAGCTCGAGCACCTGAGACAATGAGCATCTGTAGGGATGCAGATGTACAAAAATCCAGTTTTCTGCTATTAAGTTTTTAAATGTCAGTAAATGGCAGTTTAGTAGATCATTTGCTAATAATGATTACATTTCTCATTAAAATGTTTCCTTCATTATTCTTCAGGTAGAAATGTGTAATTCAACGATTGTTACATCAATTATACTTAAAAAGCTCATTAAAATACTGAAAAATTATCTCTCGTAGCCAGAGTACTTTAAGAGTATTGTACTAATTACAAATGGAATAAACTCTTGTAATATCACCCTTTGAATTGATGCCTTATAAATTCTTAATGCAAAGCTAACATATAAAGTGTAAATCAAATATATAGATCCAATAAACCAAAACCTCTTTAATCTTGTTTTACCTTCAGAAGGATTCTGATTATTGTAATTAAATAATGCATGATATAATAAAGATCTAGGATGTGTGATTATTTCATTGGCAATTGAATATTGGTGCTTTTTTATTTATGCAAGCAATTTATCATAGACAATATGCATCAAGCATTAAAATATTGATACAATTATACCTATCCTGCCGAACCAATAAAGCAACCTGTGACATGACTCTGCTGATGATACAAGGATGGTTTGAAATCCTTGTTAAATTTTAATATTCTGATATGCTGGGTTATGCTAATTCTGGTACTGAATAATATCTCGTATATCTACTCTTGTGCCTCTTATTTCTGTGAGATTACAAATCCAGCTTCACTTAGCATGGCTAGCAAGTACCACTCTGCTTGCTGCTCCTTTGGTCCCTCCTAGGAAGAAACGTTAAAAGACAGCTTTGATTTTCCCTTTTTAGAGTGGAATATTTTGCTATAAATACAACTGTTTAATTCTGCTGCTGCTGTCTCCTGTTATTCTGTCTAAGAGTTTTGCAAAGGCCTCTGCCCCAAGTCAGGAATAACTTGCCTGTAGTCAGTGGATTTAGTAAGACTGATTTCAAAGCAGATGCATTTTCATTATTGTCCCACTTTCTTAAGCCTACTATCGCAGTGTCAAGATGAAACATAAAAGGAACCATCAGCTTCTTTCGATTGGAACAGCAACTACCAGGTCAGATGTAAATTGTGAAATTGGGCAGAATTTCCATATCTTTAATCTTCTAAACCTGGGTTCTTTCTAAAGGAACTAAAAAGCTACACTTAATAGGCCAGTAATTATTTTGCCACTTCCATGCAGGTAAGCTGAGGTGCAGAGGACTACTTAAAGCTGTCTACTGAGCTATCCTCTTGTCAGGCAGTTGAAAGGAAGTGTATACTTAACAGCCCACAGCCAGAGAACTGGGTGCCCACCTTCATTTGCTATTTCAGCCAAGTCAGCTGTCATGTAGAGACTTGTATCTCCTTGAACAGGATAATGCCGCAGAAGTTTGTACAAGATGAACCTATCCCCCCCATTCACATAGTCTAATGAATTTTTTGAGGGAACATTTCCAACATGGGGCACGTTTTAACAGCACAAAGAAAACAGAGTGGCCTAAACCAAATAGTTGCATCTGTGCTGGCTTTCAGAAATGCCCTTTGGATATCGCTGTTCTTTCAAGTGAGGAAAGAAATTGCAAGCTTCTGAATAAGCAGCAGTAGAAAGATCAAAAAGTGCCAGCAAAACATAAGGGTTGTATAGCTATGGGTGAAATGAAGCCCATTGCTGAGGGTCATCCTGGAAAATATTCAGGATTTTCAGAGACCAATAGTGAGTTTTTCACTTTGTGAAATGATAAACCCATGGTTTACACGTCTGATTCACCAAATTGATGAGCACAGCCTACAAAGTGTTAACCACTTGGTCCTCTTTATGCTCAATGAAGGAAGAGAGCATTTAGTATCCTGGAAAATGAGAAGTTCTGGTTTTCCATAGCTCACCGTGAAGTTAATCATGGCGTTGTACGTTCTCATGAGAGAAGTTTTCTTTCTCTTTGCTAGATACACTTGATTTTCCTCAGTAGATACTGCCTGGGCATCACAAGTGTCTCTGCTATGTTATATTTACAAGCTCCCCTTTAGCTTAAATTAAAATCAAGCTCTCAGAATGAATAATCCAATGACCAATGGCTGGTATCAAGGCAACTACAGGTAAATAGAACCCAAAGGGTAAAGAGGAAAGTTTGAGTATCAGAGAGTTCTTAAATCCAAAATTGAAAGCTTTCATGGAATAAATAATGGAGAAAAAAAAAAAGGGAGTTAGTTAATGAAGTAGTTTGCTTGCTAATTGAGTTTAAAAAAATGCAGTAATTTGCAGGCATATGCTGGTGTTTGCTGTTAATTCCTGTTTCCCTCGCTCCCAGCTTACAGCGAGGAACTATGAAGGGACCACATAATCACAGGGTTGTCACATGGCTGACAGAGTCTGAGGACCCCATGCATCTACCCACTTGCAATTTGCGGGCACTTTAAAGCCATTACTGCATGTGCATATTGTCCTTCTGTGTGTACACATGTAGGAGCAACAAAGTCCTAACTCAAACGGGTGGTAATATTTGGTAGATAAGACTATTTCATTCTCATGTCCGTGTACATGCCTTGTTTGAAGTTGTTTTGCTTGTTGGTCTTGGTTGTCTCTTTACTGTAGTTAATTGGGTGATGGTTGAGAGAAAGGAGTTGGTAATGCGTAGCTTTGAATCATTTGTTGTAAAGAAGTAAAGATTCTTGGGACTTATTAGCACTGGAAAATATATTACTGGTTTATGTGTTCAAGTGGCAGCCTGTACTGCAAATGTGCACCTTCCAGTGTAGATACTTTTTCTCTATGAAAGTAGCTGATTTAGTCAGAAAGGTGACAGTTAAGACTCGTTGCAGGAGGAATTTTTGCATCTTTGCAGAGTGACTTTTTTTTCCCCGTACTTTACCATAGTGGCTGTCCATCACAGTTGTTATGTATGCAGGCTGAGTGAGCCCGCGGGGGATCCTAGTTATTTACACTCTTTTTCAAGCTTCGAAGCTGTTATAATCATTCGCTGTCAACTTTGTGCTGACACTGAATTTTACTTTGTGGTTTTTTATGCTCGGTTTGGGTCTAAAATACTGGCATCCATACCCTCCACTGTAATTCTATGGGTGACTGAGTTGACCAGCAATATACAGTATTACTAACAGAGCTTGAGAAACCTGCTGCATATGGAGATTTCAGGATTTGTTGATTGTGGACAGCAAACAAAGTCCCCAGGCTTTATGCTTTTATCCAAGTGGTGGCCCTCAGGAATAAACTGTGTACCGTGTTTCATCTCATTGCATTTTCATCTGTAAAAAAAAATGTAAATATTATTTTCCTTTCCTCCAAAGCTGCAGAGTTAGAGCAGCAAAACTTTTTTCCACTGCATTTTTGATTTTCATACTCGCTTGTTTTTCTCCAGGCCTGTGTTTTAAGCAATGCATATTTGTCTGTGATCACCATATGTTTAGCATGAAGCTGCAGATAGTAGCAGAGCTGGTAATGGGCTAATACTTCAGATCCAAATTGAAATAATGTGTTGTGTGAAATGTTGGGAATAAATTATCATGAAAGAGCATGCATTGACAAATATATTGGGTTTTTACACCCTTTTAGGTTTAGAAAGGCAAATTTTCATGCTTGTGCTTAAATGTCTTTGGTCTGCAGTGCAGTGAATAAACTTCTTTCATGTGTGTGCTAAAACCTTTCCCTTATGAACAGGCCTCTTAACCTCAAATGCCATCACACTGACTGATTCCTGCATGGTTAAAGGGGGAGATATTCATGTCCAAGTTACTGGCTCCCGTATGAAATTTCAGGTACTCTGGGGCCCAAAGGGAGCGATTGCACAAAATGATACGACCCTGTTCTTAACTGGACTTGAAATAAAACTGGTCAAGGAGCTTGTGTGCTTGGTCAATGTAATAAAGTAGACAAATAATTACTGAGCAAATCAAACACACTTACACTTCAGATGATTTGGAAATATTATCTATAATCGGGCACTTCTGTGCTAGGAGGAAAGGTTAATAAAGTAATTTAAAAAAGATTGTGTGGAGTATTACAGAAACAGAAGAGGACTGGTGATCATAATTGTTAATCTCCTGAAACACCAGGTCTCTACTGCGCCAGGCGTATATTTTAGTACAACTCCGTAGTGTTCGTTCCACTTATTACTATATTATAGTGCTTAATTACCTTTTGTAAGAAATCTTCTTTTAGCTTTCTTTAATAACAAATAATGCAGATGGAAATATTTCAGAAGAACAACTGATTTAAAGTCCTACCTGCTAAGGGTTGAGATTAAAACATTTACAGTAGATAAATGGTTGGAGGCTGAGTGACTACAGAAACTCTGTTGTGAAATACCACAATAATGTGGGTAAATGCATCTTCCACTACTCTGTTTCTATCACTGTTGAGTGTGGATGGAGACTAGCATAGAATACAACAAGAAAGAGTGAGGTTTGGTTTTTGGTAGCTGCGATTAGTTCTTATGAACCACACGTACATTTCATGACATTTCAGATAACCAAGATAAGAGTATTACTTTTCTTTTAAGGCAAAGAAATAGAGATATCAGCTTAAGCAAATGAATGCTCTGTGTGTAGAAACACCTCATCTTAGTTTTAGGCTGTCTGTTGTCTACCTAATTTCTTTATTCCAATGCTGTTACATTCCTTAGGTAGAGCCTTACTGAATGCAGCTGAAATTCATGCAGCCATCATGAAGCTGTACTTGGGCTCACAGTGGTTGAGGTGATAGTTAAAGGCTATAGAGCAGTTGGGAAGTTAGAATCTTTTCACCCTCGTCCAGTGTCGATGAATGGGACTGCTGTGCCATTTTCTGGAGATGCCACAGATTGTGATGGTAGCAATTGTGTAGGTCTCTCTTTTGGAAAGACGGCGAGTTTTGAAATGGACATTCGTAATTTTGGCAGGAAACGCTCACATAGCGTAACTTCACAGCCACTTGCCAATACTGGTAATTCATGACAAGAGAGAAAGAAAGAGAGAAGGAGTTCTGTGTGTGTGTTTGAAAGAGGTTTTTCCATGAGTTTGGGTTGATCTCTCACTCCTTTAAGTGTAGCTTCTCCCAGATACTGAAATGCTTCCATCAAGATAAACCCAAAAAGCCTCCCCGTGGCCAGATACACTGCTAGCTACCCCATCAGTATCTCTACACCCACTGCTCATCTTTAACCCAGAGCGCTCCATTTACCTTGTAAGTGGAGTAGAAGGTATGTAGCAGTTTGAAATGTGGAGTCTGCCGCAATTCCTGCTGTCTCTTGTGCCATTTGCCTCCTCTTGGATGGCTGTTTCCAGAAATACAATGACAGCAGCTTGCAGCTCCTGCAGAATACTTCCCCTGATTTATGGCTGCTGGTTAGGGTAGCGGGAGAACCAAGATGATGAATATTATGGTAAATATTTATAACAGTGAGTTTATTGTGCACGTATTACTATGGCTTGAATTGAAAAAAGTCTACTGTAAGCAGACGTGACTTTGTGAGGGAAACACAGGCCTGTTTTCCATCTGCGGGGGATATAATCCTGAGGATGCCTCAACAAATTGTTTTCTCTAGTGCGTGATTTTGGCTGCTAGCAACTAACGTTGAATAAGGATATGGCTGTTTCTTGCATCCTCTTAAAAAATTCACCTGAGTGATTCAGTTCTGGCCAAAGCGCATTCTTTTTCTCTCATTTGTAACACAAATATCTGAGTATGGTGTTGAGCTTTGTCATCTGCACGGTTCTATATCAAGATTGGAGTTTCCGTGTAACCTTTGGTAGATATAAGATATACAGGTAGGGAAGGAAACTGGATAACATCCATATGGGCTTTACATAATTAAGGCCAGAGCACAGCACAATGTGACTTTCTTTTTGCGAATGAGAATCCAGAATTTCACACTCTGAATATCTGAGATGCAGTACACTGAACAGGGTAGAAAAGTAACGTAGTCATAGTAATTACTTTAATCTGGCAAATTATTTCACTCAGCAATGACTAGCAATAAAGTCAAATGATCACCTTTAGTGTATCTGTTAGAAAAACAACTCTCAAATCAGAACAGCATAAAATATCCACTGGAATATGAGGCATCAGTTCTGGAGTCACACATTGCTTTCCTATTTTTGTGGGCTGTGGTACTCTCCAAACAATTGGCTTGAAATGCAAGGGCTGGTTCCAGACAAAGGGGGGAAAATTACTTCAATTAAAGATGCCTAGATGAAGAGAATACTATCCATCACATTGCTGTAAAATAAAATCTAGTTTTGGGGCGTTTAGGTTTTATACAAATCACTTATATCCTCTTTAAAAGAGATCTTTTTATTATTTTTTTAACATATAAATATAGTGAATGCGAAACACCATTAATCCAGTAGTAATATCATCTGATAGTAGTTAATCCCTTCTTAGGGATAGCTTTGCCTGGTCCTTTGGAATATAGAAATGTGCTTTTACTGTTAGGCATTTTGTTTAAGCATCAATCAGTTCTTAATGCTTAATTGTCTTCTTTTTTTGCCCTCTCTATAAAAGACCACCAAGTAAAATGAATACTGTCTTCAAAGGTATTTCCTTGGGAGTCTTATTGCATTCTTTAGCCAGTTATTTTGTATTCTAAGGTTATGGATCAAGGGCAGTGCCATGCCTGTGGTTTGGACTTGGCTATCTGCTGTGACAGGATGATGCAGACGTACCAGAAGATCCTAATCTGTCAGAGGAAGTCTATTAAGTTCAAGCCCCTAAGCTGTCTCAGCCAAATCAGTGATACCAAACTTACATTTGTTTTTGTGATGACCATTCATTTTGGTCAAATGAAGAAATTGCTAGTGTGGGTTTTGTGGCTTCAGGGGTGAAATCTATGAATGTCACGTATCTTTTAGTGCCTCTGCTCTCTCTGAAACATTATCGAGAATGCTTTTGTATGGGGGGGGGGGAACCCCAACGCACAACCATTTTTATTGCTGCTGTTTATAAGTCACCTTGATGACAAAAAGTTGGGGAAAAGAAGCATTAGCTTCTATAGAAATAATTCTTTTTGTGGAATAATAGATAAGGTTGGAAAAAAAAGCTAGACTGTCTGCAGACAACTGTGTAGCAGGAAGAAAAAGCAGGTTTGAAATACATCCGGAAGGATTCATTGTGTTTTAGAATGGTAGCAAGCGCTGCTACAGACTTTGGACCTTGGACTTGTTTGGGAAGCTGTTGACCTGGCTGGGTTTGAGGTCCACTGAGTGCGGGAGATTGAATAAGAAAAAGAAGTATTTTCCTGATATTTTACTTATTTAATAGATTTAAATACAGCTTTTCAGTTTCTGCTTAAATATCCACCATTATATGCCAAGACATGTATCAGATGGTAGACCTTTTTGTGCTGATTCAGCCATAGAATTAAAAATATAGGGTCGATTTGGTTCAGTTTCGGGGAGATAAGAACCAATCTCTTATTTTGTAGCTTTTGAGCTCCAAAACATTCTCTGTCTTAATAATATTTGGTATTAGTCTTTCCCTCTCTCTCTTTTGGCAGGTTGTAAGGTAAAATTCGGTCCATATTGATGTCACATTTTGGCCATGCGCTTCAGTGAGATCAAGTTCACATTTTGTACATAGTCCCTCTTTGGCTGCTTCTTGTCTGGCAAACCTTCCACCAAGGAAGATCTGAACTCATGACTCCAGAGTGAATCCACATGATTTAGTGAATCTCAAGTATTATATTTGGTCATGTTGGGGGTTTACATCACTTCAGTGGGGCCATGCTCAAAGAAAAACTTGCCAACCAGATCAAGCAATAAGAGGCAACATTGGGTTACCCTTCAGTATGCGAAGAGATTGTGTGTGTGATTGTGTAGGTTGGGAAGGTTTGTATCCCTCTGAAACGTTTCTGACACTTGGCTCAGCTTTTAATTTGCTCTGTTTTCCTTCTGGATGGGGCTGGTTAGAAAACCTCAGTCAAGAGCATTGCATAAAGGGTGTGGAAAAGAGGAAAGCAAAATCTGGTGGTTAGAAAACGTGAGTTTGATTATGCCATGCTGCACCCCGGCTTTATTAGCTCCGTTCTCCTACTGTTTAGTTAAAATTCTCTCCATGGGAGAGTCTTATTTATAAGTTTATGCGGCTTTCCACTCCTCTTCCCATTCCTTTTGACCCTGCTCCTGTTCTCTCCTCCTCCCTGGTTGCCAGCCACTCTACTTAAGACAGCTAATTCTTCAGGAGGGCCTGTTTCCTCAGGAATGTGAAATGGCATTCAAAATCCTGAGCTAATTCACTAAGTTCCACAACTAGCAGTAACATCTGGATGCAAAATGTGTGAATGGAAGGCTCCTGCCAGAGGGATTAGAGAATAGATATAGGATGGAAAACCCCCAAACTACTCCAGGCTTTTTGGTCCTGTTTTTAAATGTAGGCCGTGTTTAAACTAACAGGGTTTTTTTTAACCTAGGAAATTACACTAGAAAATTAATCTACTGAATGCCTTTCCTGCATGAGGGTAAGATAAACATGATTTTTAGGGTTTTTTGTAGCCAAATTATTTCAGAACGTGACGCATACATAAAAAGGAAGTGATTTTTTGGTGTATTTGCCTTTATATAAGAAGGTATAAGGCGTGTCACTTCTCCTAGGTCTCCCAAAATGGATCACTGACTGAGGTAGTAATTAATAACGCAGTTTTGTGCCCAAAAATCAAGTTTGCAAAGATGTAGTTAGGGCCATTTGCTTTCGGAAAGGTAAGATTGTAAGGAGAAAGAAGAGGAATATTTTTTAATTGTAGAAATTGCAGAGTTATTTTAGAAAAAGGAATTTAATTTAAAAGCTAACCTTACAAAACTTTATTCATGTGACTGTCTCTTTGTTCTCATCAGTTCCTTCACTGGAAACACTGTTTTGAAGCCCTAATAATAAGCAATGCCAGAACCAACTGTGTAAGTCCCCAAACATGCTGGGCCTGAACTGTATGATTGAAAACCAGCTTAAATTTATCCGCGTGCTCAGGAACCTGCAGGACTGCTGCCATGCGGAGCTATTCCCTTTCTCTCATCCCCATTCAGAGGGATATTAGCATGCATCAAGCTAAGGTGTGAATATACAACGTAATAGCAACACTGCACTAAGTCTCAGTCACACTCTTGAGCTCGCACTGAGAGCAGCTTTGCATGGTTTGGTTTAGCAGAAGTGGTTTTGGGGTGCATCTGCAATGCAGGTAAAGATGTGACTGAAATCAATGTGCCTTAAGTCCACTGTATACAGATAGCCTTGCAGTCATCTCATCACGGGGACCGTACCAATAGTAATGCTGCTTCTGGGTTGTACTTTTGGAACCATGTATAGCTCAGCACCACCACAGCTACGCTGCTGCCAGTTTAAAGTTGCAGTGTAGCCTTATAAATGTACTTCTAAAATGGATGAGAGCACTGTGTTTCCCGTCTGCACTCAAACACCGTCTTCTCTGGACCAGTTTGGACACCAGTTACTAAGCACTGTGGGTTTACAGTTGATCTACAGGGAAAAAGGCAAGGTTTCACCATCCTTTGGTGTAAGCTCAAGCCCATAGGTGGTTCAGTCTAACCTCGGCTGAGCTTGCCTATCTGAGTAGCCCAGATTAGGTTAGTGGGTGCTTCTGCCAAGGTCAGCAAAGCATTTCTCTGTCCTAGCTTTGACAGACTGGTGCTTTGCAGATTCACCTGCTGCTTCTGCAGTGGTTACAAAAGAAAAAGGAGATTCTATGTTGCTCTGTGGGCTGATAGGTATTGGATAATGCAGTGTTCAGCTGTGTGGAACAAATAGGAGCTCAAACCCCAAAATCAAACCTGCAGCACTTTTTTGTTGCTGTCTTTTTGCTTAGGAAAAAATTAACTGTTGTCAAAATTAAAATGATAAAAAACAAACCGGAGAGAAAGCTCTAAAATGACATGTAAAGGTATTCCAGCTAACCGCTTCTGGCCCAAAAAAAAAGCAAGAAAACTGGCAAAAAATTACCATTTCAGATTCCAGCAGATTGGACTGATCCCTCATATTTCGTCTTTCCAGTCCCTTGGATGTGGTGGTTAATCATTCATGCGTGTTCTGAAACTGAAGTTGCTGATTTTCTGCTTTGGACTCCATTTTGAGCGATCTGAGGGATGCTGTAACCCCGACTAGCTGGCTACCCTGGAGGGAAAAAGTGTCTTGTTACTGTAGAGCTGTTATGGGTACTTTGTGCACGCCTTAAAACCCCCAGGAAAGTCCTTGCGCTCCATTCCTGAACGAGGACATGAAAGAAGTTCACAAGACAGTTTCCTGTCAGGCAGAATGCCCGGTGATATCGCTTCTTTCTGATTGCTCCTGCAGACTGGAAAAAACCCTGTTTGTTTTAAAAGACCCCATGTATGTGTACAGAACTGATTTGAATAATTTTAAACATGTAGCAATATCCGATATTGTCGCTTATGGCAGTTGAACAACTAATCTGCTCGATGCAGTGATACTAAATACGCTTCAGAGAATGTGTGTCAGTGGCACGGTGTGTGTTAGAGCTCTTCAATAAGGCTTTAGTTATTTCAAGTCAGTATTTTCCATTAGAATCCCCCCAGCTAAAAAATAAAATGAAAAGCCAAGCATCAACCTCGCATTTCAAATATGAACTGGAAACAAACCCAATTTACAATTCACTCGATGAAAATGGTTCTCTTCTGCCATAGTTCAATTCACATTTGGTTTATTTGAGGGTTCATGTATTATAACGCTTCTTGCTCACACTTTGTAGTATCTTTGTTTGTTGCATCCACTAAAGCTGAGTTTTATTTCTTTTGTAGTTATTATCTTTATTTTTCTGGGTTAACACTGTAAGTGGAGGCCTCCCCCTCCCGACCAGACCTTCCACCTGAGGGCAGCACAGTCATCAGCTCTCACTAACTCAGTCAATCTTTCTTGTCCCAGTCCGGCTTCGTTGCAGCTCCAGGTCAGGTTTTGTTTTAATCCCCCCCTTACATTGTTTGCAATAATGAGATATGATCACTCTAACTTTTCAAACCTTTCAACTTCATTTTACTGGGAGCTGCATCCCTTACTTTACGTTACAATATAGAGAATTTGCTTCTGTTGCTCCGTGTGCCTTTATAGCGTTCAGCATCTTTCTTTGTCTTACCTTAATGTATTAATGTTAGAAGTAGCATATGCAGAGTGAGGTGCTAGGAGGGGCTGGATATCAATATGAAGATGTATGCTTTTAACTTCATGCTATTCCAAATGCAACTGAACCTATTTTTTTTCCTCCTATTCTGAGATTTCTTCTCTTAAAGTGGATGCTGACAGTGCAAGAGGTAACACCTTTCAGCAGGTAAAATATGTTGTTATGGAAGGGATGTATGGCAGGGCTGCTGACAACAATTAGCACATGCTACTCATTAACAAATGGAGTTTACAACTGAGCCGAAATGGCAGGCTGCCATCAGTGTGATAGTTACGGGGCAGTTTAATTTCTAACGAATGTGAGCACTGGATTAGTAACAATATTCAACAAAATGCTGCCTGCATTCTCTTATGGCTTTCATTACCAAATTGAAAATCTGTGTAGATTTCTGAAAATTACTTTTAAATGTAGCCAATCTCCTCGACTGCAAGGCTTGATTTGCTGGTGAGGGAGTCCTGCTGTGAGATTTTAATGAAAGATCATAGTGCCCCTCCAAGACCGTCAAAGAGCTATGGGCCCTAAAAGACCTGAAATAATCTGTTTTACTTTTAATGGCAGCCATTTTATATTCATTAAGATCAAAATGCAGTTTTGCAGGCAAATTGCAAAGCTGTTCCACTCACAGCTTGAGAACCTGGAGGCCCTACAGCTTTTTATCTTGTTCATAAGCAAATATGCAGTTAATATCTTTTAATATGCTTTGATGCTTGGTACCTTATGGGTACATTGTACTGGAGGTTAGAGAACTGCATGTTTCTTTGGCAGTGCTAGCAACGGACTAAAGCACTAGTCCTTTTATTTCCATAATGGCAAAAGAAATGAGTCTTCCCCCCCCCCTTTTTTTTTTAATATGAGCTCTGCTCAAATAAATTGTAAAGCACGGTGTAGTATATGTTCAGGGTCTCGTGGTAGGCACCTTTTTTTCACTACATTCCATCTGTTGGTGGTTCTTATTATTTAAATTTATACGGCCACATTATTTAAATGTAAACAGCCAAATAAGATAGGATCAAATCATTGGCATCTGGGAACCGTGCTCTTATCCTCTTTGATTGTGAGGTTGTGTGCATTAATAATGGAGTTCTAAAGACT